>JAEIGR010000172.1:0-112578 GCA_018904305.1 Scaptomyza montana
ATAAAACTGTTCTTCTAAATTAAGTTTCAATTATCTATATTAGAAAGCTTGTTATGATTTTTTTGTCATTAGTAGCTTGCTCATTTATAAATGCAGTTTACAATGTCGTTTTCAAAAGAAGTGCTGTGTGGAATTGTTGTTGCAATATCGGAAATGGAGGAAGAGCAAAAAGTAAAAAGAAAAAATTGGTTGATGAAAGAATTTTGTAAAAAAAGGGAGAGGTTTCCCCACCAAAATATGCTGGAGGAGCTCAGCATATCATCGCCAGATGATCTGCTAAATTTTTTGCGCATGAGCTCAAGTATTTTTTATGAGCTTTTGGCGCTTGTAGGTCCCATAATAAAAAAACAGGATACCACAATGCGAGCGGCGATTCCTGTTGAGCAGCGTCTCTCTATTACATTGAGGTACTTGGCATCTGGCAACAGATTTATTGACTTAAAGTTTTCCAGTGCAGTTTCGGAAAGTTAAGTTGGTAAAATAGTTATGGAGACATGCGTAGACATAGTTAGGAAATATGTATGGCAAAGCATTCTCATCAATGATATTTTGTTAGGAAATATGTATAAAAACATACAAAATATCATTGATGAGAATGCTTTGCCACTTTCAAAAAAGCGTTATACGGCCAGCCACCACTATTTTTTTTTCGCAATTTTTAGTTCTATCGGTAAAGGCCCCTAATTTAATAAAGGCCAGCCAACTAACGACACTATATAAAAGAAAACTTTTCTTAAAAATTAACCTTATAATTAATATTACAAAAATAATAATAAAAAACTAAACTACTTATTAATTTTAGTTATGTCGAATGGACGTTGTGTGAGGTCTATAATGATGTCACCATCAAAAGATATAGGACACTGACTTGTTTCCATGTCTCTAGTAACCTGCCTTTCTAAATTTAATGACATTTCTGTGGGCTCCTTATCAATTATTTTGTTTCCAATGTCAAAGAATTCAATTGCCCCCGGAAAATGATATCGTTAATTAACTTTGTCGCAATGATATTTTTTTGACTTTTTCTCCCCAGACTTCTGCTTCTTTTTGAAACATATTGTCTGACACAAGACTTTGAAAGGAAGTGGAACTTTCCGAATTGTATCGGGGCAAACACGTTGCCATAAAGAAGCCACCAAATTCTGGATCGTTGTTCTACAATTATAAAAAAATTTTTCCGTTGTGCTTATGACACTGGTTAATGCTAACTATGAGTTTTTAATGGTGGACGTTGGAGTCAACGGGCGGAATTCGGATGGAGGCGTATTGCGGCAAACTCCCTTCGGAAAGGCATTTTACGCAAATAAGCTAAACTTGCCGCTACCAGGACCGCTGCCTGGCAGTGAACATATTTTGCCATTTGTGTTTGTCGGCGACGACGCTTTCCAGCTAACCGAAAATTTGTTAAAACCGTTTGCTCAAGTTGGCCTGTCGAACGAGCAGCGGATACTCAATTACCGACTTAGTAGGGCACGCAGAATTGTTGAGAATGTTTTCGGTATATTGGCATCTCGATTTGGTGTTTTTCAACGGCCTCTTAATGTTAGCGTTGAAAAGGTAAACGCAATTGTATTGGCATGCTGCTACTTATTTGCACAATTTTTTAAGGAAAAAGAATTGTAGCCAGTATATATGCAGCGAAGTTTTGCAAGAGGGGGCGTTGTGGAAGAAGGTTCGACACTTCAGGATACATATGCAAATTTGCAGAGTACACAAACGAGCAATGCCTCGCAAGTTGCGAAAACAGTTAGGAAAAATTATATGGAATTTTTCAACAATGAGGGTACAGTTCCTTGGCAAAACAAAGCAATTAGCTAATGTTATTTAATGTTATATATATTTTACAAAATAATTAATGTTTTGATGAAAAAAAATGTTACTTGAAACAATTATAATAGTGTCTGAAAAGATAATTATCAAAAATCTCTTCCCATGTATTTTTATGATTTTTTGAAAGTTGTTAAAGATGACAATTTTGCCCATTTTTCATACAAAATAGTCATTTTTTAGAAATTTTTAAAGTTTTCTTTTTCAGACACTATTAGAATGGTTTGAAATAACTTTTGCATCAAAACATTAATTATTTTGTAAAATTGTATATGTATCACCACGTCTCAAACTGATGCAACAATTGTGTTTACGTTTTCAACGATGAGTATGTTGGAAAAGCACCCAGTCAAGAAGCCAATATACTAAAAAAAAAAGTTGCCGACACAGACATGGCAAAATGCTTTCACTGCCAGACAGCGGTCCTGGTAGAGGCAACTCTAGCTTATTGCACATTACGTTTCAATTTTCTTCATTTTTCCTGGCATTTGCATAAAACTGTTTAATAAATAATTTTAAAATAAAAACAAACTTGAATAATTTGTATTACTTACAAACTGGAAGGATCCTCTTGAAGTGGATGGCACCTCAACGTCTTCAACAAAGGCCAAAGCCTCGTAATAATAGAGGCTTGGCAATGTCTCGCTCGCTCCTCCATCGCCACTCTTCCCACTGCATGATAGCCTTTTTTTTCTCTATTATAATTCGTCCTCAATATATGTATTTTTTTTTTGCAGATCCCTTACTTCAGCCTCGGGGTAGAATTCGCAATGGCGCAATGCACAAAATTCAGCAATTTAAACCAAAACGAATGCGTTTAAAAAGAACTACAAAAAATTCCGTTATTTTGAGGCTGGGGGACATGAATGCAAGTAAAAGTGAAATTGAAATCAAGAGAGTCCTACAGTGGGACTCATTACATTTGAAAATTAAAATAAAAAATTAAAAGGTATCAAGTAAAATTGTTATTTTTTTTTTTCAAAAGTTAAGTTAATCGAATTCATTAGAAAATAATAATAATCAAATATATTTTATTTACTTATATTTATTTAATTTATATATATTATTTTTTTTACTTTGAATAGCATTTGCACATTTTACAATACAATACAAATATTAATTCTTACATCTACAGTCATATCCTCTAAATATATTTAAATAAACAAAATCTTATATTACATATAATGCATCCAGGTTCACTGTGCATAAAATGAAAATAAACAGCAAATAAATACAAATACTTCGCGTAGTTAAATTGTGCAGCTGTACGAAACTAAAAACATTTAAATATAACGGAATTAACAAATTTGTACTAAAGAGACCGTCTTTGCATACGTCAGTAGGCGAAAATATCAAAAGAGCGCACGCAAAGATAAGAGAGTGAGCGTAAATGGGCAACAACAAACACACATGCTGAGAGCGTGATATCAAATTATTTTGATATTGGGCTCGCAGCATAAGAGCGATGTGCGCTTTCTTGTCAAACTTTGAGCCACCTCTTTGGGCTTTTGATCAAGAGCGGACTCACACGCACGACAACTACAGTCACATTTTGTAAATGTATTCGCATGCTGCGCGCAGCATGCTGCGATGTATATACCGCATAAGGAACATGCATTATTAAACAACTACCTGAAAGAACATCCCATAAAGCTTCGCAAGTTTCAAAAATAATCTCCCATATAGTCGCTTTACCAAGTTTGTGACTCCAAGCAATCAATTGCAAACTTGCAAACAATTATAACAAATAAAGTACATACACATTAATAACATATGTTCATATATGAAAATAAACTTACAATAATGTTATTTCAAGTCGCTCTTCTGTACTGATCATCCAAATCTCTTATAGCTGAGAAAGTCTTGGTGAAGTACCCACTCGTGTGCCAGTTCCGATTTATTGGACGTACTGCCCAACGCCGCTTCCATTTTTTCTGCTCTTCCTGCTTTTTAAATAATGCTAAGATGTTTAGGTAAATACCAAATGCTACTCCAACTTTATCCATAATTTATTTGTTCCAAATGAGCCAACGCAAAAACAGTTGAATGCAGATGTTCTCAATGTGTGATAACAGCTGTTTAATTTTTTGTTTAACAGCACTGCTTACATAATTCTACAGCACTGACACGGTTATTTCTTAAGTTAAGTTAAGTTGAGAGTAAACGCATACATTCCTTAAGTTAAGTTACGTTAAAATACGTTAAGTTAAGTTAGGTTAAGTCTAGAGTAAACAGCCCTTTAGTTAAATTAATTATAAACAACTTCTTTTTTTAGTTATGAATGCCTTTACTTACTGGCATAATATAAATAAACTTATGAAACAGACATTATATTTAAGTATCTCTTGTTTTGCTCTACAACTGCACTAAGTTCATATAAAGTCTATACCACCCTTTCTTCTTGAGCAGCAGCAAGCCGGTTGAAGCAAAAGTCTAAATTGCCGATTTCAAATTTTGTGACAACAACAAGAGAAACGAAGTGCGGCAACAATTATTTATGCCTTTGCAGTCACAACAAATAGCTAAACAATGTGCCGACTTCGCACCAGCTGACATTGTAGCGAGTGTAGTAGGTAAACAAATGATAAGAAATAGTGGCTTTTCGCTGTTTCCCCAGTTGTCCGCTTGCATCATGCAGAATGTAAACTAACATAACATACCATCTCTGTTTTCCAGTCTTGTTACATTATTCGTCTATACATGCTCTAACAGCAGAGAGCCTAACAGCGCATGACAAAACAAGTGGAAACGTTGCAGTCGGACGCAACCGACTGCGGTATACTCGATACCAGTATTAAAACCGGTAAAAAGAGGCCTGATTGCAAAGGGGTACGGATGCGGCAGGGGTGTACGCTGCCTTTAGGATTCTCCGATGCAGATGGGGCTGTCTTCGTTGCAAATTTGGTGACTCTAGCTCAAAGTTTGTAAAATGTGGGGAAAAGGGGGCTGGGGGCGGTATGGGTGGGCGCGGAATCTAAATTTTTGATGCAGATGTATGTGGAATGTCAATTGCTATCTTCATGCCAAATTTGGTGACTCTAGCTCGAAGTTTGTAAAAAGTGGGGAAAGGGAGGGCTGGGGGCGGTATGGGTGGTAGTGGCATCCGAATTTTTGATTCACATCTTTGTGGAATGTCAATTGCTATCTTCATACCAAATTTGGTGACTCTAGCTCAAAGTTTGTAAAAGTGGGGAAAGGGAGGGCTGGGGGCGGTATGGGTGGTAGTGGCATCCGAATTTTTGATTCACATCTTTGTGGAATGTCAATTGCTATCCTCATACCAAATTTGGTGACTCTAGCTCAAAGTTTGTAAAAGTGGGGAAAGGGGGACTGGGGGCGGTATGGTTGGGCGTGGAATTCAAATTTTTGGTGCTGATCTATGTGGGATGTCAATTGCTACCTTCATACCAAATTTGGTGACTCTAGCTCAAAGTTTGTATAAGGTGGGTAAGGGGGGCGGAATGATTGGGCGTGGCTCCAAAACTTTGATGCAGATTGTTGGGAGTCGTTGGCAGCTATCTACCTACCAAATTTGGTGGCTCTAGCTCCACAACTCCGGAAGATACACGCATTCCCGTTTTTGACGAAGCGTTGGGGCAGATGGGGGTGGCTAGGGCTGTATTGGTAGGCGTGGCATCCAATAATTTGATGCAGTTTTTTGGGGGTCATCATCACTTATCTTGGCACCAAATTTGGTGACTCTAGCTCCAAAACTGTGGGAGATATAGGCTTTTCTGATTTAAAAAAGCGGGGGGGCTGGGGGCGGAATGGGTGCGCGTGGCTCCAAAACTTTGATGCAGATTGTTGGGGGTCGTTGGCAGCTATCTACCTACCAAATTAGGTGGCTCTAGCTCCACAACTCCGGAAGATACACGCATTCCCGTAATTGACGAAGCGTAGGGGCAGATGGGGGTGGCTAGGGCGGTATTGGTAGGCGTGGCATCCAATAATTTGATGCAGTTTTTTGGGGGTCATCATCACTTATCTTGGCACCAAATTTGGTGACTCTAGCTCCAAAACTGTGGGAGATATAGGCTTTTCTGATTTAAAAAAGCGGGGGGGCTGGGGGCGGAATGGGTGCGCGTGGCTCCAAAACTTTGATGCAGATTGTTGGGGGTCGTTGGCAGCTATCTACCTACCAAATTTGGTGGCTCTAGCTCCACAACTCCGGAAGATACACGCATTCCCGTAATTGACGAAGCGTTGGGGCAGATGGGGGTGGCTAGGGCGGTATTGGTAGGCGTGGCATCCAATAATTTGATGCAGTTTTTTGGGGTCATCATCACTTATCTTGGCACCAAATTTGGTGACTCTAGCTCCAAAACTGTGGGAGATATAGTCTTTTTTGACTTTAAAATGCGGGGGCTGGGGGCGGAATGGGTGGGCGTGACTCCAAAATTTTTGATGCAGTTTTTTGGGGGTTGCTAGTAGCTATCTTCTCACCACATTTGGTTGTTCTTAATGTAAGGATGTGCGAAGTATGTGAATTAATCGGTTTTGAGTTATCGAATTTATCGATTTGCCAGCCCCCCAGTTAACGTAGAACCCCAATCTTGACATTTTAATTTACTATCCCATAGATAAAGAGAATTGGAAAGTTTCAAGTCTCTAGCTTGAAGGGTGTGGAAAAAAGTTGCGTTCATACAGACGGACAGACAGACAGACGGACAGACACCATGACGGACATTGCACAAACTGAATATACTCTTTACCTTCGGTATTGAGTATAAAAGTTGACAATGGCTCAACTATCGGCCCCAATTAGAGATAGGCATGGGCCTAATTTTTCGCGGCGGACCCGACCCAGCCCAAAAAAAAATCATACCCGAAGAAAAGTTTAGAACTTTTTTCAAAAACTTAATTTTTTATTTTTATTAAATAAAATTACATATTTTTGTACAAAAAAAGAAGGTTGTCCAAATTCGCTCTGAAAGTCCTGTGCGTCTTTTATTGAGAATTTAACAAGATAAATAAAAAACTCGCTCGCTTGTCGCAGAGCTAACAGGAATGCATAATATATTGTTAGCCACAACTTGCAATATTTTTAGGTCAGATGCTTGTTTCCAACATTTAGAGTCGGCAAGTTTGAATGAGAAGTTGTGGCAAATATTATTCAATTTCTAAATCAATGGCATTTTTGTCAAGTTTAAGTTTTTTTGGTTGATGCGTTTCAAAAAACACTTGAAACTTGTGACTCGTGTTTGGCGAAGAGTTTTCAGTTTGCTAGTCATCGAGATTGTCTTTTAACATTCCGCGATATTCGGACACTACCAATTAAGTGATACACTTGTCCTTGGACTTTAAAGGTTGACCAACTTTCATTTATAGTTTTTGTACTTCCAAAAGAATTCATTTGAAAGCATACTTTCTTACACGATCAAAGAAATGATCATGCTTGGGATGTCCACAAATTATTAAGCTTTTAAGTGGATCAGGCAAACTTTCATTTTGGGAAAGCTTAACTTTTTTTGCCTTGTAACAGATACCCAGGAGTCATTTTTCCATTTTAAAGCATTACAATGTTTGCATATCAAATTCATACTACCAAGTTGAATAACTTTATCTGACTTGTAAATTATTTCAAAATCTTAGCTTAAGCCAGACATGGCTTTAACACTCCATGCACGCAAACGCCTTTCTTGACGTGCATTAGGATTATTAGCCTGATGTCTTCTCACTGCAACTCTATGAGCTTCAGAATTATTAACCTGAAATCTTTTTGAAATTGTTTTGTTTTTTGTATTCTCGCTCGCGATCGAGCTCTCAGCTTGTCCGACAATCTGGCGACAGTAGTGGAATGGGTAATTGTTGTAATTGTAATTTGATTTTTAAAATGGGTAAAAAGTGCTCCAAATCGTATGGGAGGTACTTGAAGGAGTTGTCCAAATAAAAATTCCTTTCTTATTGCTCACTTTCAACCTGCATAAAATATTGTGTGAAAATTTCAGCCTTGTAGCTCTTTTCGTTTAGGCTGTGGCAATGTCAACAATCACTTAGGACAAACTCTTTTATATATATAGATATATATATAAATAATATATATAATATGCATAAAAATAAATAAAATTTTTTTTTTAAATAGCTTTTTATTACTAATTATTGTTTTTTATAGACTGCACAGTTGAAAAAGCAGACAACATTAATAAAAACGGGTGGCGAAGCGAAGTGCTGCCACTTATAATATGTACATAAAGTTTGTCAACACAAAGCAAAAGAATGAACATGAGCTCAACTTAATTTTGTGTTGTCAACGCGCCGATTGTGACTTCAACTGTTGACACAAAGTGTTTACACTATGTTTACACTCAGAGCAACAATTGATGATTTTCGCATTGTCAATCTACTGCCAACGCAATAGTTGATCAAGTTGACAGCTGTTCACACTAGGATTAATAAAGTTGATATCAACGTTGACTTGTTTATCAACTAGTGTAAATGCAGCATAAGTATGCCTTTTATGACTTTTAATGATTAACTGAACGACAAAGTTGCAAGACCCTCATCAATAATAGAAAAGGAAAACGTAGTAACTACGCCACAAACGTAAAGGCGTTGCGAGGGGTTTGGCCTAGACCTGGTCAAAAAGGTGAATACAAAGGTAGATAGATGCATGGATGGATGGATTTAGACCAGTGATGGGCACACACACATATTGTCACAGTTTACACACGCATCCAAGCACAATTTGCGTGCGCTGCAGCAAAAAAACGAAGTGTGATCAGTAGAGTGTACGCTGCAAGTTAACGGTTACTCATTGTGCTTATTATTTATTATCAAATAATGCCATCTTGAAAAATATTTAACATTGCGACAGACAATGTTATTGCAAATCAAGCATTACGCTTTGCCATCTCCATTTTCTATAAAGAAAAATTCATTCTCCCATTCGGGAATAAATATTTTGGAGCGCACTGTAAAAAATTAGTTTTCTTGCTAATGCGCTGCGTGGTGCCTGCTTGTCAAAAGTTCGCCTTTAACTAAAAGTACAATGTTAAATCTAAAGGCCCAACCAAACGATGCTAACGTGCATGCAGAGCCGCTGCACGCAAAGTTTCAACATATGCTACGTCGTGTATCCGCCCAAACGATGCTTATGTACGGGTTCGTTCAGTTTTATTTTTTAACGAATGCATAAGCGCCGCATGCATAGTTTCACTGAATTGAAACCATGCAGCAATGCATTGGGCATAGAGTTGTCGCAGTCTTTTTATTGTATGGAAAATATTTAAAAAAAATTGTTAAATATTAATTTTATTGTTTATAAACACATTGATATAATATACTAGATATATGAAACATGTGTTGTCTTTATTATTAACATAATATTACATAAAATGTTAACATTTTTTTTTTAATGGAATAAAAAAAGCACATGTGGCAACAATGGTTGGCAAAAACAAAGAAGAAGAAGAGACAAAGCACTTAAGCAACGTATGGCTATAGACGTTGATGCATATTGCTTAAGCATGCATTTCGTTCATTCTTGCAGCGGCTCTGCATGCACGAAAGCATCGCTTGGTTGGGCCTTAATTTACACCAGTTGATATCCACATTCGTTGACATTCACGTTGCTAAGCATTTTTCGTTGACGTCGATATTGTGAATGTATCGAAACTAATTTTAATCGATATTGTGTTGTTTTGTTATATGGTTTTCACACGACGGTTGCGTTTTGCGTTAAGGCCTGTACGCATGAGCCCCGTACAACTCCCGTACAGTATACATGAGTTTTACGGCTGTAACGACAAGTGTTGAAAAATTCACATATTGTGGCGGTAGGCTAATTGTTTTTTGTAAATAAATCGGAAATGCAACTGTGTTTTGTACACTTGATTTCAAAATAATGATTCGCGCGCTACTTTTGTGTTTGAGTACAGCTAACGCCCTGCCTCTAATAATCTATACCCTTCTATAGATCAGTGGCAGTACAATCCAGTTTATATGTTATTTAAATTGTATCTTATTAATTAATAAATATATTTTTATTCATTACTTCTTGTGCAGCATTGACTGCCAAAACAATAAGTATGGCTCTATTGGAGCCTAAATTAGGTCAACTTTGTTAATATTATCCGAAAAATTTATAAGCCGGCTCTTGCCCGACATGTTGTTGCATTTTTTACAACCGTAAATAGCTGCTGAAAGCTATTTACTGCCCGTAGCATTTTAACATAACATTTTAACATTTTCATTGTTCAACACTACCGTACCAGCAGTAGCTAACAGAACTGCAGACCTTAAATGTACGTACTGTACTGAAGCTGTACGGGACCATTTTTTTTATATGAAGTTTTTGCTGTACGGGAGCTGTACAGGCGTCTGCGTACAGGCCTTTAAAGGCCTGTACGCATGAGCCCCGTACAGCTCCCGTACAGTATACATGAGTTTTACGGCTGTAACGACAAGTGTTGAAAAATTCACATATTGTGGCGGTAGGCTAATTGTTTTTTGTAAATAAATCGGAAATGCAACTGTGTTTTGTACACTTGATTTCAAAATAATGATTCGCGCGCTACTTTTGTGTTTGAGTACAGCTAACGCCCTGCTTCTAATAATCTATACCCTGCCATAGATCAGTGGCAGTACAATCCAGTTTATATGTTATTTAAATTGTATCTTATTAATTAATAAATATATTTTTATTCAATACTTCTTGTGCAGCATTGACTGCCAAAACAATAAGTATGGCTCTATTGGAGCCTGAATTAGGTCAACTTTGTTAATATTATCCGAAAAATTTATAAGCCGGCTCTTGCCCGACATGTTGTTGCATTTTTTACAACCGTAAATAGCTGCTGAAAGCTATTTACTGCCCGTAGCATTTTAACATAACATTTTAACATTTTCATTGTTCAACACTACCGTACCAGCAGTAGCTAACAGAACTGCAGACCTTAAATGTACGTACTGTACTGAAGCTGTACGGGACCATTTTTTTTATATGAAGTTTTTGCTGTACGGGAGCTGTACAGGCGTCTGCGTACAGGCCTTTAAATGGCAGCAAGCAGCTTCTTGCCCATACAAATAGCATAGGGGCCTAGTGGTGACAAAAAGTTGAGTTAAGTTTGGATGTAGTTGCGTGTATTCAATTTACGTAACTAATACATTCGATTGACTCAAAAGGAACTGCCTTCTTTGTGTATCGTTCTCAACTATCACCACTGATTGAACTTAGCAATTTGCCGGCAAACAAAAACAAAAATAAATAGCAAATCATTGTTAACATGACGCAACAAAATGGTAAGCAATTGTTTTTTTTAAATATTATATGTATGTTTAATCCATTTTAACTTAATTACAGGCTATAATAATAGATTTTTGTGGTCGACTGCCGCCACAAAAGCTCTAATAGAACTTTGGCAGGAAAATATTGATGGGCTTCGGGGGAGCCAGGAAGAACTCCCATATTTATAAGGAAATGGCGGAGAAGATGAAGGACTATGGACCATCGCACATGGAAATTAAAAATCAACTGGAAAACCTTATGAAAAGATACAGGCAAGTTAAAAAAAATACAGGTTTTTGATTAACTTAGGCTAATTACTTATTTACATAAATGTATTTAAAGGGCTGAATGTGCAAAGGTGCGACCTTCTGGTGGCACGCCTTCTTCGTGGGAGTATTTTGAAAGCGTGGCCAGTGCATTAAACATGTCGTACACTGTGGGCTACCATCCCATAGCCGATAGCCTAGGTAATATATTGAATTAAAACTATTGCATATATTTAATATAATAAATACAATTCTTACAGACTCCTCGCGGTTAATTGAAGAGGAGTCTAGCAGTAGTGACAACTTAATGACAGAGCCGTTACGTGCAGGGGCAAAGCGAAGGCTGGTCGACAACTCCGCAAAGTTAGTTGCCATAGAGGAGCGCAAACTGGCGGCAATGGAGCGAATGGCGGAGGATTCAGCCAACTTTCAAAAAGAAGTGTTGAGTATTATTAGAGCCCGTCATGAGGAGTAGTATATAATATAATTTAAAATAATGGTAGTATTAATTAAATAAGAATATTTAATAAATGCACTGCTGCTTAAATTTGAACTGTTTATTTAATTTGCATTATTATTTAGAAATTCTAAAGCTAAAGCTTGTCGAACTGCCTCTGCTTTAGCATTCATATTGCGCAGGAATACTTCAAACTCCGGTTGGACATTTTCATGTGCAGTTTCAGCTTCCCGTTGCCAGTTCTCGCACACGGAGCTGTTGTGCATATTACAAAAATTATGTAAAATGCAACAGCAAGCAATAATTTGGGAAGTTTTGTCAATACGATTGTCCAATCCTCCGAAAGCGAGCCTTGAGATGGCCAAACGCGTTTTCCACCAAACGCCTGACTCTCGAAAGGTTATAATTAAAGGCACGTTGCTGTGGTGTTGATTCTACGGAAAATGGGTAGAGCTTCATCACGTTTCTTGAAAATTTAAAAGCCGAATCTCCAAGAATTAGCACTGGAACCACAACGCCATTCACCTCCTTTGCATTATTTTGCAGCAAGTCCGTATTTACTAGCCTCGTTTTTGGGCTGGAGGTTTCGAAGATTCTCGAATCATGGCATCTTCCAGGACTGCCAACGCTAATATATGTGAATCTATAACTGTTCACAAAAACAATTCTTGTAATATTTCAGATTTTAAATACGAAATAAATATAATCTTACCGGTAGTCTACTAAGGCGAATAGCACGGTGGACTACCAGCCCTTGTAGTTGCGGTAGTCCACGGCATGCTGAGACTTTGGTCGCACTTCAATGTGGCAGCCATCTATGGGCGATATTCAATTAATTTTTTTTTTTATAATAACATTTACAAATATCTGACCCATTGCCCCAAAGCACTGTGGAAAGCCAAGGTCTTCAAACCCTTTTACACAATCTTCCATTTTCTCCTGTGTTAAGAAATTTGCCGGGAGATAGTCATCAGCAAGTCAAGGAGATTTTGGCATACAAATGCTTTCGACACACCAAATAATCTTCCCACTGTGCGATACTCTGCAGATGATCCTAAAGTGTATAGCGCTATAGCAATCTGTTTTTCTAATGGCACTGTGTAACGTTTAACGTACAAGTATTGATGAGCGGATGTTATTGTAGCGGACAACGGAGTACGCGCTGGCTTCAACGGCTGTGGCTCGTCGGCTAAGTCGAGGGTATGAAAAGAATGAACCGTGTGCTACGTTGCTCCAGTCGTTATCTGATTATAATTAAATTCGCGTACTCTTTTACCAGTATAGTGGAAAAGGGGGGGAAGTGGAACAGGAGGGATGAGGAGGAAAGCACGTAAAACTGTGTGGGTTTTTATGGGCGGCTGAAAACAAAAACTTCTAAACTCAATGTAGACTATGGCAAAGGCTGCTGATGCAAAGGCACAAGGTGTTGAAGTGCACACGCCCACCCTACCATGATCCTGATAATAGCCAACTCTATATATCGATTCAGGATCCCTAAAAGCGCCTATGGCAGCTAGCGCATCTCGTTCAAGTTAGACATGGTTCCAGTAAAACAAAGATAATTTAAGCAGACATAATTATATTCTTAACATAAATAACAAACGACCTAACATGACGCTAACCAAAAATAATAAGTAGAACAAAAACAGCAAGTGCTTAGAGCAGCTAAAATAAATAATAATAGATTATGAGAATAATTGATAAATATATAAATATTAAATAAATATGATCATGCATATGGATTACTTTATATACTTAAAATTACTCAGTTTTAAAATGATATGCGTTACGTTACTTGACTATTAAATCTTAAGTTCAAATATTAGTGCAAATGAAAACAAAGGCAAATTGGAACGTTAACTTTTTAGCACAAGTGTGTTTGCCTATGCTGCAAAACACATGTGTTCGCCCGCAAAGTCAAAGCGATCGGAGTTCAAGGTTAGTTAAGAGCGGATTTTTGTTGGGTTAATGCACGCAAAAGAGAAGCTTTCGCGGCATATTTTATAAGGGAATGAATAGATTAAGAGCAATCACTTACAGCGGCATTCTCCCACGCAGAAAGATCTTTCGTTGTGTGTGTGTGTTGTTTTTCGTCGCTGAAGCTAGGGAAAAAGGTAATAAGAGAGGGGGGGGAATCTAGAGCTTTAGGCTCTCTTAGCACAATCTCTTATCTTTGTTTGCATTTTCGCACATAACTTTAACTTTATTTAAAATTACTTTGCATATTTTGTGTTACTAATGTATTATGTATAAATCGCAATTGATTTTAAATTACTTTAATTGTATTTTTCTTTTTACTAATTGCTTGGTTTACTTTTATTTCATTTATTTATTTTATTTTTTTTCTCGTCACCACTTGCAAATTTTCTTTAACAATGGACCAATCACATTAACCACAAAAATAAACAAAAAATATGCAAAATATTACAACATTAATTTACACTTAAAAACAACAAAACTCAATAACCTCTCTTTGATTTTGGGTTTTTTTCTTTACTTTTGTCGTGGCCGGTCTGTTACATAACAGGTAGAGGGTTATGTACGATTTCGGGCACTAATTCACTCAATAAAAAAACCATAAAACAAAAAAAACTTCTCCACTTCGCTAATGTTGTTCTTATTTAGAACAAGACTATATTGTAGTTCTTCGCGACCACATATTTAAATTAATTCTGCAACTTTTTCACGCGGGGGTTGCTCTGCTTGCGAGTTCATCTGCGGACTGGTGAGTGAAGCCCATATGGAGCGGTAGAAGAAGAGAGCGCTGGTTGGCTGGAGTTGTTGGGGACAGCTGTTCTGTTGAGTCCCAAGACGAATATTGTTGGGCCTTTATTCGGCAGTTGGATTATTATTATTATTATGAAAAAGGAGGTTAGTGCACTGCGACCACCTGGGTCTATTGTGCCCTCATCCTATTGTATGAGCTACAGCTCCCCGTACAGTGCAATCGATTGCAGAAACGCGATGATGTCGCTTGGACGGAGAGCCCTCATCTCCTCAGTGTTTAGTGTGACCCGCCCGAGCTGAGATAATCTCAGCCGACCTATGGCAGGGCACTCCACTAGTAGGTGTTCTGGAGTTTCGTCCCCCTCCAGACAGAGCCTGCATGTAGCCTCGTTCCCTATGCGTATCCTATGTAAATGCCTACGCAATCTGCAGTGTCCCGTCAAGAAGCCTGTGACAATCCGAAGAGAGACCTTGCTCAGCTTCAGACAGTCTTCAGTCCTCGTCTTGTTGTAGTTGCCTAAAAGCCTTTTACTTTGTCTCGCCCCCTGCGAACACAACCAGAAGTTCGTACTATCGGACCAAAGGTCAGAGCGGCTGCTCTGCTCGATGACCCCAGGGCCCAACCCACAGAAGGGTTCCGGCCCGCAGAAAGGAGTGCTTGCCCCCTTCCTGGCCATTTGGTCCGCTACCTCATTACCCGGGATTCCCGCGTGCCCAGGGACCCAATAGATGGTGACTCTATTATTAGTCCCCAACCTGTTTAATGTTTCTATACATTGCCAAACCAGCCTGGAAGCTATTTTATAAGCACCTAGTGCTTTTATAGCTGCCTGACTGTCTGAAAAGATGGCTATGTCTCTGCGATCGTACCTTCTGTCGATGTTGAAAGCGGCACATCTCTCTATCGCGTGTATTTCCGCTTGGAAGATACTGGCGAACTTGCCAAAGGGTTCATGGTAATTGAGTCGAGGTCCGCAGACTCCGGCCCCGGCCCCCTCCTCTGTAAGCGAACCATCTGTGTGCTTGCGTTGTGTTTTATGTATATGTGCAGCGGTGGAAGCCCTAGTAGAACGTCTAGAGCCGTGGAGGGGCAGGTGCGCATTGCGCCCGAGATGCACGAGCATGCAAGCCTCTGGAGTTTACCCAGTTGCTTTCTCGCACCTTCCCGGTCCATGCGTCCAGCCCAGACCACAGCTCCGTAGCACACCATGGGCCTTACCATAGCAGTATACATCCACATCAGAATCTTAGGTGAAAGCCCCCAGTTTTCCCCGCAAGAGTTCTGCAGCTCATCAGGGCTAAAGTGCCCTTCCGAACAGCGTGCTCCATCTGCTGTTTCCAGAGGAGTCTTTTATCTAGTATAACCCCCAGATATTTGACCTCCGTGGACACTGGTATACTTGTACCTCCAATGACTATGGGTCTCATAGATTTAAGCTTGTACCGATTTGTGAAGGCGACAATCGTGGTCTTTGCTGGGTTGATGTTCAGCCCCACGTCCCTACACCAGTCCAGGCTTAGTCGAAGGCCCAGGGTGACTCTATCACATAATGTGCTCTCAAAATTCCCTTTGCAGATAATAGTTATGTCATCGGCATATCCTAGACATCGAAAGCCATTATCCGTTAGCTTAGATAAGAGATCATCCACCACCAGACTCCAAAGGAGAGGTGATAGGACACCTCCTTGAGGACAGCCTCTGGTGGTTTGAGCTCTAATCGTCGAGTTGCTGACGGTTACTTCTGCTATGCGAGAGTCCAGGAGTTTGCTTAACCAAGACGTGAGTCCTGATTCAACTCCTCTACTCTCAAGAGCTCTGACCACCACGTCATGCGCCGTGTTGTCAAAAGCACCTTCTATGTCCATAAAGGCGCAGAGTGCAACCTCTTTTGCTTTCACAGACTTCTGGAGAGTGTTCACTAGGTCAAGCAAAGCTGACTCCGTTGACATCCCTGCCCTATATGCATGCTGATGTGCATGTAGTGGCTTGGCCACTAGGTGCACAGATCTAATGTGATTGTCTACTATCTTTTCGAGGGTTTTTAGCAGGTATGAGGTAAGGCTGATTGGCCTGAAGGATTTAGGAAGAAATGGGTCCTTCTTTCCTACCTTCGGGATGAAAATCACCCTCGCCGTCCTCCACTCCCTAGGTATGTACCCCAGGGCAATGCTCCCACGGAAGATTCTGATTAGAAATACTAAGAGAGGGTCTATACCCTTCTGTAAGAGGATGGGCAGGATGCCGTCCACCCCCGGGGCCTTATAGGGACTGAGTGATCCGATGGCCCACCTGATCCTATGCTCAGTTACAATTTCTGCAGCTAATCTCCATTCGGGTCTCATCCCAGAGGTTTGTTCGTAGCTGCTATCACTATCTGAAATGGTCCTACAAAGCGGGAAATGAGTTTGTAAGAGAAGTTCAGCCTTCTCTACCTCATTGTCCGTGAAAGTCCCATCCTGTCTCTTAAGGCAAAGTTCCGAGAGCACTTTCCTTTGAGATGGCTTTGAACACCCTTGCAGCGGGCGTGGCCTGCTCTAGAGTGGAGCAAAACTTCCTGAAGTGATCCCGTTTGCTATTACGTATCTCCTTGTTATACTCAGTAAGCTTCCTGGTATAACAATCCCACTTATCATTACTCTTTTTAGCTGAGTTAAACAGTTTCCTGACCTCCACTCGAAGTAGTTCTAGCTTCTTAGTCCACCATGGATTATCCCTGCTGGATTTAATGCTCTTGATAGGACAGCTTGAATGATAAGCATCCAAGATAGTCTTGCCCACGTCAATAGATAGCTGCTCAATCTCTTCCTGTGAGGAAGCTCTTTTACTGTAGTTTAGTCTGCTCAGATTTAACCCCAGACAGGACCGATATTGTCGCCAATCTGTCTGTCGAGGATTTCTGATGTCCTTACTAAAACTTAGGTTACTACAAATGTCGAATAGGATAATCCTATGGTCCGACACTGATGGTTCAGTAGAGACTCTCCAGTTGCGAACCAACCTGGAGCCTCCGTCATTGCCAAAGGTGATATCTAACACCTCGGCCCTGCTTTTGGTTACAAACGTAGGTTCTGCCCCCACGTTGAAAACAGTGAGATCCTTAACTAGTAGAAAATCAAGTAAACACTCACCTCTGCTGTTTGTGTCTGTGCTGCCCCATGTGATGCTATGTGCGTTGGCATCGCACCCCAGCAGCAATGGCAGCTTCTTGCTGCTGCAGTAGTCCACTAGAGCCTGAACCTCTAATGGAGGAGCCTCCGCCTCATCTCCCGGGAAGTACGCCGACGCCACCACTATACTTCCGCGCTCTCCAGTGATCAGCACTGCTACTAAATCTTTGGTGAGAAAGTTAGAAAGACATAGAAAGTTAGTATTCTTCCGTACCAAGATACAAGCTCTTGGCGATGCCTCTCTTACATCCGCAATTACTCTTGCACTTACGTGGTTAAGGCCGCAGATCCTGCCTCTGACGACCCATGGCTCCTGGATGAGCACCAGCCCCAGGTCCAACCTGGTGACCAACCTGCCGATGACAGCCGAAGCTGCCCTCGCATGATGCAGGTTAATCTGAGCAACGTTGGTGGTCTCCATCCCTAGAGCTCTTCTTCACCCTCCGAGAGCGTCAGATATGCCTCTGACTGTGCCCCGGTGGGTGTTCGCTCATCATCGGATGGCCCATCCTTACTATTGATGTCATCTTCGCGGACGTTGAGTTTGGACAGGTCCAGACCCTTGAGGGAGACCGAGTCTAGCTCGGCTCCATCACCGCCAACGCCTCTGCTTCCGCTACTCCATCTGGCGGACATTCATGCGTCGTCTCGGCTGAGGCTGCTGAAGTGCCAGGCACATCGTCAGCTTTCGCCTCCGCATCAGCCGCCACCGCTTCCTCCTTCTTCCCATGAAGTTTGCATTTGAGCTGCCCAAATCGGAAGCTCATCAGCATGCTCCGGTTCTTTAGGAGAGCAAGTGCGTCATCCTCCACGCCTAGCGTCAGGATCTTGCCTCCCTCAGCCTCCTTCCACCTGAGCAGCTTCCAGGTGTCAGAGCTGAGCCCTCTGTTCTGCTCCGTGAGCAAGCCAAAGGACTTTGCCCCCGGCTCTCCAGCAGTCCGTGGCAAAAAGACGGTCCCGATGTTGGGCATCGGAATCTCGTCCTTTGGGCAGGTGCAGAGCTGCACGCCCACCGCAGAGCTGATGCTAGGGACCTTAAGCTCTAGCCACTTCTTGGTCTCATCATCCATACATTCTACCAGTACCAGGCCTGTGCGAAAGTGGATGCCGTTGAAGTTCAGGCTTGCGGTCCAGCCCTTCCTCATCTCCTCGACGAGGGCCAGTTCCACCGCCGTCAGCTCCTCTTTGGACAGAAGCCTCTTCGGGTACTCGCTCGCCGTTATAGCCAAGATTGTGCCCTTGGCTACGCTGGCGTACGAGGCTGCCTTCGGATGCTTCGTGTCCCTTGAGGTTCCAGAGCCCTCAGGAGCCGCGTTGCCCTTTGCGCTTCGGTTTCTTGTTTTTGTTGGCGTCAATGGGGGCCTCAGCAGGCGATGTTTGTTGCCATTGCCGCTTCTTCCTCACGCCAGCTTCCTCTCCCTTCCTCTCGCCTGGAGACACGGTCGGGGCCCAGGTACCGAAGATACCATTTGCGGCCGGCTCCGCTTAGGCCATGCCTTAGCGGGTCACCAGCCCCACCGGGTTGGCCTGGTGCCGGGATGGGTGGCATCTGCTTCCTCTTCTGCGGACCAAAAGAGGGTGTTGCAGTGTCTTTCCCGCCGACATTGCTTGTCTGCGGGACAGCCACTGGGGCAGTGCCGGGCACTGCGCTCCCACCCCCTACGTCCGTCCGTTTGGTGTCCCCACTGTCCACCACTCGCGGCTTGAAAGCCTCTGCACTTTTGGAGGTGCTTTGCTTCGGGGACGAGCCCTTTGGTTTGGCAACACTCCTCGAGTGGGGGCCTGCCCCCGCGCGGTGTCAGCTTGCCACCCAAGTCCAGAGCCGCCTCTTCCATCCGCTCTGCTAGCTGAGTAGCGGTTAAGCCCCGCATATCATTAAAAATTTTTCTGCTGTCCATATATTTGGTCCCACGAGTATGGGGGAAAGTAGTACCGGCGTGTCATAGCCCCCATTAACACGCCGGGGCCAGGTATACTCACCGAGGCGGCCAGGTATCGGTGAGGCTCCGTTCTATTACAGTCGGTAACCCCTGACTGCAAACCAACCAATGGGCACGGACCACTTAACACCCTGGCTTAGGGGAGTGAAGAGGCACCCATTTCCTAAGGACGTCACCACTGCCCGTATGAGATGTGGGGGATAGGAAATGGGTAGGATCTTGTGTAGGAATTGGGTGTGTGTGAGACTATGTTTTGAAGACGGTCAGACAAGCGCCTTGTCGGTCCCACTAACGGTGTGGTACCCGCTGTTGTCCGGGACTGCTTATTACGACAAGTCGCTATTCGCAGCTAACCTCCACTGGAGGCCTTGCGCTATCCGCAACCTGCGACCCGTCCGGTGGCTTCAGCTAGCCCACCTCAGAACCATCTCATAAAGTTCGTTAGTACCGGATCGGCAGTTGGATACTTGAAATGGTTCTTAATGTCAAGCCAAATAGTAGATCTATTCAACCGATACGTTAATAACCAA
The DNA here is from genome assembly GCA_018904305.1 of Scaptomyza montana. NCBI lineage: Eukaryota > Metazoa > Arthropoda > Insecta > Diptera > Drosophilidae > Scaptomyza > Scaptomyza montana. The sequence goes on from JAEIGR010000172.1 coordinate 20,142, forward strand.
CACAAAGGGGATTTATATCGAGGCAAATGAAGTTATGGCCAAAACGACCCGCCAATTCTGATAAATATATAGATTGGAAAAATAATCAGAATTGCGAACGCAAAAAAATTAACTTTTAATTACCTATTAAGTTGAGAATCAGCACTCAAATAATTTTGCAGATTACGGCTTTTAAATCCAAGTATAATCCTAACCAAAAACAAGTGGAAACGTTGAAGTCGGACGCAACCGACTGCGGCATACTCGATACCAGTATTAAAACCGGTAAAAAGAGGCCTGATTGCAGAGGGGTACGGATGCGGCAGAGTTGTACGCTGCCTTAAAGATTTTCCGATGCATATGGGGATGCCACAAGCTATCTTCCTTACAAATTTGGTGACTCTAGCTCAAAGTTTGTAAGTTTGTTGGGAAAGGGGGGCTGGGGGCGGTATGGGTAGTTGTGGCATCAAAATTTTTGATGCAGATCTTTGTGAAATGTCAATTGCTATCTTCAAACCAAATTTGGTGACTCTAGCTAAAATTTTGTAAAAGTGGGGAAAGGGGGGCTGGGGGTGGTATGGGTGGGCGTGGCATCCAAATTTTTGATGCAGATCTTTGTGGAATGTCAATTGCTATCTTCATACCAAATTTGGTGACTCTAGCTCAAAGTTTGTAAAAGTGGGGAAAAGGGGGCTGGGGGCGGTAAGGGTGGGCGTGGCATCGAAATTTTTGATGCAGATCTTTGTGGAATGTCAATTGCCATCTTCATACCAAATTTGGTGACTCTAGCTCAAAGTTTGTAAAAGAGGTGGGGAAAGGGGGGCTGGGGGTGGTATGGGTGGGCGTGGCATCCAAATTTTGATGCAGATCTTTGTGAAATGTCAATTGCCATATTCATACCAAATTTGGTGACTCTAGCTAAAATTTTGTAAAAGGTGGGGAAAGGGGGGCTGGGGGTGATATAGGTGGACGTGGCATCAAATTTGGTGGCTCTAGCTCAAAAACTGTGGGAGATATAGCCATTTCTGATTTCTAAATTCGGGGGAGCTGGGGGCGTAATGGGTGGGCGTGGCTCCAAAACTTTGATGCAGTTTTTTGGGGGTCGTTAACAGCTATCTTCCCACCAAATTTGGAGGCTCTAGCTCCACAACTCTGGAAGATACACGCATTCCCGTTTTTGACGAAGCGTTGGGGTGGATGGGGGCGGCTAAGGCAGTATCGGTGGGCGTGGCATCCAAACTTTTGGTGCAGTTTTTAGGGGGTCATCATCACCTATCTTGGCACCAAATTTGGTGGCTATAGCTCAAAAACTGTGAGAGATATAATCTTTTTTGACTTTAAAATGCGGGGGGGGGCTGGGGGCGGAATGGGGGCGTGGCTCCAAAATTTTTGATGCAGTTTTTTGGAGGTTGCTAATAGCTATCTTCTTACCAAATTTGGTAGTTCTAGCTGTAAGGATGTGCGAAATATGTGGATTTATCGGTTTTGAGTTATCGAATTTATCGATTTGCCAGCCCCCCAGTTATCGTAGAACCCCCATCTTGACACTTTAATTTACTATCCCATAGATAAAGAGAATTGGAAAGTTTCAAGTCTCTAGCTTGAAGGGTGTGGAAAAAAATTGGACACATACAGACGGACAGACGGACGGACACCATGACGGACATTGCACAAACTCAATATACTCTTTACCTTCGGTATCGAGTATAAATATAACTGTTCCAGTTATTGGAATAAAAAAAAATTAATTAATCAATCTCTTCGCTTACGTCTTTAAACCGATCCAGTGGCACTTTTCTTTATTTTTTTCTTTGATTTACTAAACCAATTAAAGGATCACTTTTCGGTTTCTGTGCTTTAATAGAGCACGTTAAATCGCGCACACCTTCTCCCTGACAAGTCTTTGAGAGAAAAGAACATGCGGTCAGAAATTTGGTTGCTACAAGCGACAAAGTTGCACCAATTTATTTCACCTTTATATTCGTTACTCACAGCCCTGAACCGGTTGACATTTTCATCACTCCTAGGTGGCGAGTGTACTGCTCATAACGAAGATAACCAAAGAAAATACTAACAAACATTTACCATTTACCGAAACGGATTGCCGTCTAACCAAGCTTATTTTTGTTTTTACGAAACACCAAAAGAAAATAATATCAGTTTGGCTATTTGCAAACAAAAACATAAATAAAAGCGCATACAGTTTTACAAGCACTTGAGCAGAGGTTGGGATGTACGGCTGGCCTACTTTTAGGGCTTGTCCTAAAATCAAATAGAGGCGACAAGCGGCATATTACAACTGCCAAACGCAAAGAAGTGTCCTTCTTTTTCAGACCAGTGAGACGACCAACCAGGATATCAAATGCTTCCCTTTCTAAACGGTAGCTCTCCTTAAAAAATGCGTCCGAATTATTTGGAACGTCACTCTCCCAAAAACATCCATATCGTGGCTTGGGATATTTTAAGGAAAACAGTAAAATGTTAATAAAAGATTAATGGCATCAATTAACTATTTTTTTCTCACAAGTGTCCAAATGCTACGACGGCGTACTGGGTCACCCAGCAAATCAAATGTTGCTGCAGACGTTCCCGCCATATTCATGCATTTTGTCAAAATTGCATTATTCTGCTCCATTGAACATAATAATTCCAAAACACTGCTTGAATTCATATTATTGTTTTTGTTAAATTATTTTGTTACAGCGAAATCAAAACAAAGCAGCGGCTGTTCACTTAACGCATAACGCATAACGCACTTTTGTGCCAATGTGAACACCAATTCTGCGTTGTTGCGTCGATGACGATATCGATAGCAAACTCGCTGTAGTATAAACGTTAATTAATTAAGAAAAGTAAAAAGTGCTTATGCTTATGTAACTTAAAACTAATTGGTAAGCAATTTGTTTACTTTAGAATAAAATCAGAACAATGGCAACAGCGAAGAAGAGCAAAATAGCGGCAGCAGTGGTTTTGGTTCTAGCTCTTGAGGACGAGGAAGAGCAAGAGCTAAAAAACGCAAGCGAGCATTGTGGGTTCAAGAACTCTATTTTTTTCCGATCATTTGAAACAATATTTCGATCGAATAGTCCTGATCGTTTTAAGAACTTTGTCCGAATGAGCCCAGACGATTTTGATTTTTGCTTAAACGTGTGAAGCTTTTCATTCAAAAAGCGGACACAAGTGTCCGAATATCTATATCTGCCGCAGAGCGGCTCACTGTGACTCTTCGTTATTTGGCTACTGGGGATAGCATGCACAGCTTAAGCTTCGTGTTTAAAATGTCGGTACCTTCCATTTCAAAAATTATACAAGAAAGCTGCGATGCCATTTACAAAACATTGAAGGATGATTTTCTCAAGGTAACAACAAATTTTATTTATTTCATTTCAAAAACTTTAACACAAATTCATCGTTCGTCGATGTTAAGGCACTTGTGAATTCAGAGATCAGGTGAAAAATATAAAATTAATATTAAGGAGTAATGATGGAGCTGGTAAGCTCTCCGGCTTCCAGTGATGCCATAATAAAGTTCATCTTGGACTTAGCCAAGCGCACAGCAGCGGCATCTGGAAAGTTGCGAAGAGTTGCTGCAACTGATTTGCCCCAGAGATCAAACTCATCATCATCCTTGGTGTTCGCCAAATATTCGCAAGCCTGCTTTAGTAAAGCAGTGCGATGATACTTGGTGTCATCAAGTAAACGACGCTTTGGTGTTGGCTTAATAATGGCCGATGGCGAGTTTGATGACGATCATTATTTTCCATTAACGTGGAGTTGAGCTGTGACAAGCACCCATCTGCATCTTCATTCATATTCTGAAAAAAAAACACTTTAATTAGTTTTTGTTTATTTTAGATGCCTACGACAGCTGCTGAATGGGAAAAAATAGCAAATGTGTTTGAGAATCGCTGGAATTTCCCACACTGTATTGGTGCTCTGGATGGTAAGCACGTGACAATACAATAGGGCTGCCATAAATCTACAGAACTTGACCGGGACAACTTTGCAAATTTTTTTTTTTTGATTTTTCAACTAAAACAAGTGGAAACATTGCAGTCGGACGTAACCGACTGCGGCATACGGATGGACAGACACCATGACGGACATTGCACAAAGCCAATATACTCTTTACCTTCGGTATCGAGTATAAAAAGTACACAAATTTAACATCATTTTTAGTTGGCGTTTGTAATGTCCGCTTGTCGACCAGTGGAATTTATAATTTATCCCCTAACTAGCTCGTGCAGAAATATTAAGTCACCGCGCAAAAGTATGCAGATTTTTTTTTTGGCAAATCATTTAAATGTTTGAACAAGAGAAAATTATAAATATTGAAAAAATGTATTATTATATTTATACCTATAATAAAACTTTCAATATAGTTAGCTTAAATACTGGGAAAAGTAGAAAATCTTCGTTAATTTCTCTTAGAAATTTTGCTGGTTGATAGCCCTCTGGGAGTCAAAAAAGGAAACTATAATTGTCTTCTTTTCTGACCGTAGGCGAAGTCAGCTGGGTTGGTGAAATTCAAAATAAAACCAAAAAGAATTTATCGGATGGGAGCCGAAAGAAAAGGTGAAAAGAATTTCCGGAGACTCATGGGTTTCCTAACCTTATAATGACTTGCAGTCGATCTTTCTGGTTGTGATCTTCAAGCAGTCAAGTTGTTCGCGTTTTTAAACTACGGCAAACGAATAAAAAAATAACCAAAAAAAAAAAAAAAAAAAAAGGGTTATAGTGCTCTGTGCAAGTGAATCGTAATACAAGAAGAAAAATACGAAAGCAAGTCCACGCACAAAACATTTAATTTAACATTGAAGAGGAAATCTGCTCCAGCCAGAAAGTTTAAACAAAAATTCTTTGGGTGCCCACAAAAAGGGTAAATAATAAAAAATTGTGTGAATATTAGGATTTTCGTTTAATGTTCAATTTCCTCATTAATCAGGCACCTCGTATATCCATTACACCTACGTCCCAACAGTATTATTGGGCAGCGAAGAATTTCAATTTTTAAGTTTATTTCAAATGTATTGCTGCTGCGCTGACAAGTAAAACGGCCAACAACAAAAGCTCAGGCCACGTACAAACATACATACCTACATGCTGGAGCATGTGCAAAGACTGAAACAGCTGCGCTGATTAAAGCTCAGTCACCGTCCTAATTTAGTTGGAAATCGTCGCGCCGGAACAGCTTACACCAAATTTAGATTTATCGTCTTAAAGTATTAAATATCGTGATCAGGAAAATTTAAGTTAAATAGTGTAGCGTAGCCTTTCGTTATATAGCGCATTAGTGTTAAGTGCATCAAGTTTTCTTGTGTTCGATTTATGGATTCTGTTTTTTTGTGTCGCAAGTGAAGTTGAGATATGCTAATGAAAGCCTAGGAATAATAACTCTCCTTTTGTGCAAATACATTATAGTTGCTATAATGTTTAAATACCTTGGTTAAATAATTGTTCAAATATTAAAATATATTTATAAGTATTACCCTTATAACCTATAAACGCCCCCAAAGAAAAAAAAAAAGAAGAAAAAAGGTATAACCTATAAAGTGTGGGCTTAGGTCAGACAAGAACAAAAGAGCCAAAAAAGAAACAAAGAAAAAAAAAAGGACCAATAACCCCCCATAGGTGAATATAAAAGTTAAGTGAGTGTAACAAAGGAAAAAGGGAAAGAAGTAATGTTAAAACAAGTGGAAACGTTGCAGTCGGACGCAACCGACTGCGGCATACTCGATACCAGTATTAAAACCGGTAAAAAGAGGCCTGATTGCAGAGGGGTACGGATGCGGCAGGGGTGTACGCTGCCTTAAAGATTTTCCGATGCAGATGGGGATGCCACAAGTTATCTTCCTAACAAATTTGATGACTCTAGCTCAAAGTTTGTAAAAGGTGGGGAAAGGGGGGGCTGGGGGCGGTATGGGTAGTTGTGGCATCAAAATTTTTGATGCAGATCTTTGTGAAATGTCAATTGCTATCTTCAAACCAAATTTGGTGACTCTAGCTAAAATTTTGTAAAAGTGGGGAAAGGGGGGGCTGGGGGTGGTATGGGTGGGTGTGGCATCCAAATTTTTGATGCAGATCTTTGTGAAATGTCAATTGCTATATTCATACCAAATTTGGTGACTCTAGCTCAAAGTTTGTAAAAGTGGGGAAAGGGGGGGCTGGGGGCGGTAAGGGTGGGCGTGGCATCGAAATTTTTGATGCAGATCTTTGTGGAATGTCAATTGCTATCTTCATACCAAATTTGGTGACTCTAGCTCAAAGTTTGTAAAAGTGGGGGAGAGGGGGGGCTGGGGGTGGTATGGGTGGGCGTGGCATCCAAATTTTTGATGCAGATCTATCTGGAATGTCAATTGCTATCTTCATACCAAATTTGGTGACTCTAGCTCAAAGTTTGTAAAAGTGGGGAAAAGGGGGCGGTAAGGGTGGGCGTGGCATCGAAATTTTTTATGCAGATCTTTGTGGAATGTCAATTGCTATCTTCATACCAAATTTGGTGACTCTAGCTCAAAGTTTGTAAAAGTGGGGAAAGGGGGGGCTGGGGGGTGGTATGGGTGGGCGTGGCATCCAAATTTTTGGTGCAGATCTTTGTGAAACGTCAATTGCTATATTCATACCAAATTTGGTGACTCTAGCTAAAATTTTGTAAAAGGTGTGGAAAGGGGGGCTGGGGGTGATATAGGTGGACGTGGCATCCAAATTTTTGATGCAGATCTATCTGGAATGTCAATTGCTATCTTCATACCAAATTTGGTGACTCTAGCTCAAAGTTTGTAAAAGATTGGGAAAGGGGGGCTGAGGGCGGTAAGGGTGGGCGTGGCATCCAAATTTGTGATGCAGATCTTTGTAAAATGTCAATTGTTATCTTCATACCAAATTTGGTGACTCTAGCTCGAAAATTGAAAAAAGGGGGGAAAGGGGGGCGAAATGGAGGGCGTGGCTCCAAAACTTTGATGCAGATTTTGGGGGTCGTTGCCAGCTATCTTCCTACCAAATTTGGTGGCTCTAGCTCCACAACTCTGGAAGATACACGCATTCCCGTTTTTGACGAAGCGTTGGGGTGGATGGGGTTGGCTAGGGCAGTATTGGTGGGCGTGGCATCCAATCTTTTGATGCAGTTTTTGAGGGGTCATCATCACCTATCTTGGCACCAAATTTGGTGGCTATAGCTCAAAAACTGTGGGAGATATTGTCTTTTTTGACTTTAAAACTCGGGGGGGCTGTGGGCGGAATGGGGGGCGTGGCTCCAAAATTTTTGATGCAGTTTTTTGGGGGTTGCTAGTAGCTATCTTCTTACCAAATTTGGTACTTCTAGCTGTAAGGATGAGTGAAATATGTGGATTTATCGGTTTTGAGTTATCGAATTTATCGATTTGCCAGCCCCCCAGTTATCGTAGAACACCCATCTTGACACTTTAATTTACTATCCCATAGATAAAGAGATTTGGAAAGTTTCAAGTCTCTAGCTTGAAGGGTGTGGAAAAAAGTTGCGTTCATACAGACGGACAGACGGACAGACACCATGACGGACATTGCACAAAACCAATATACTCTTTACCTTCGGTATCGAGTATAAAAAGTCTCACTGGATAAGGAAAACTCACTGCAAAAATGATAGACAAATTGACCTTATATTTTGGACTGGCCTTTCGACGCAACCACGATTGTGCAACGAAGATGAAAAATGCGATTTGGGCAACATACTATCACTACTGCTCGACAGACAAGAAACCACAGCACGGTAAATGCCCGATCGGTGAGGACTCTTGGTGTGAATGGCAAAAAGCGGCAGCTACAAATATTCTGCATTCGTTCAAACACAGCTACAAGGCTCTTCCTACTGATGTTACAACAGCCATAAAGCCAATCTATGAAGATTTGAGTAGGGACGCACTTTTGCAGCGTTGTCTTGGAGGTTTCACGCAAAATAACAACGAGAGTCTCAATCAACTTATTTGGAAAATCTCTCCAAAATCAGTAAGCGGTACTGCAATAGTTGTTGAAATTGCAGCAAATATAGCAGCATGCGTGTTCAATGAAGGAATTTTTGCTATGTTGTCCTTTTTGGATGAAATGGGCATCTTTACGGGCCCAAGTGCCCACCACTGGGCACGCCTAACTGATGAACTGCGAATAACCCGAGCGGACGATGAAACTGAGCGTACAACAAAATGGAAGAATTCAACGTAGACAAGAGCAAAAAGATGCATTGGATAAGCTGAATGACAGTGTTTCACTGTATGGAACTGGCATTGATGACTTTATGCAAGCATAAAAACTCATGTTCTTTTGTAAATGGTTTATTTTGAATTTTCACACATGAATAAAAAAAAAAACCTCAAATAGATTTTCCCGAAAACGTAATTTTGAAGTCCGTGTGCATCATAACTCAAAATCCACTGAACCGATCCTTTTGAAAATTTCAGCATTACTTCTTCACATAAGTAAACAGGTAATCACGAAGAGTTTTTATTTTTTCAAATTTTTTTATATTTTTTAATAACAAATAAAACGCGATTTTTTCTAAAATCGCATTTTTCATTTTTGAAGTGCTGCAAAAATTTGAAACAAAAATTAAGTAAAATAAAAACTCTTCGTGATTACCTCGAGAATTTCATCACCTTTAAAATATATATAAGTTATTTTTGTTTCCGACTATCCGGTAACGAGTTATGATGCACACCGCAAAACCATTTTTTTAAGTCTCCTCGGGAGATTCACCGTCACTGACTTGTTTTTCAATATTTTTCTTTGAAAATTGGATCTAACATTATTCAAAAGTTGTAATATAATATGAAATTAATCTCAACAAAATAATATTACTCATATCTCCGCACAAAATTCACATTAATATGCTTTTTTTTTGCCTTCTGTGTTCTCTGTGATTTATTAATATAATTAATAGCATAACTTCAACATTCATAAGGATCTAATATAAACTGAATGTCTATATTAGCCTTTGCATCGCAAGAATATGTTTGTTGTATGCGTTTATTTTTATTGCGTTTAAAGAACGCTTAAGGGAATATTTGTGGTTTCTTTAAACCAGACCTAATTGCCATTATATATTGCTCGTAAGTGAGAATGATTTGATCCTGAGCTAAGAAATCATCAAAGGTGTCAAATGTCGGCAATGTTTCACGATCAAAAGGAAAATTTAACAAATTTTGAATAGATTGAAGATTTTTGCGATGTGAAGTACAGAGATCACTTTCGGACAAAGGAAAAAGAATTTGTGTTTGGGGCATTGGAGGATATGCAATACCAAAGCGGCATATGCGGGACCCCTTGTTTCCCGCATGCATGAACGCCCATGATTATGCTTTTGGTATTCAATATACTGGCTAAGATCAACATTTGTCGCATCTGTAGTGACAAATTGGTTGATAAAGTCTATTACCGGTGGAATAGACCTGTCTCTACTTTCATCGCCTTAAAGTTAATTTTTGGGGCACCTCTAAGCCAAAACATACCGTGGATGTGAGGGGAACCTCTTTGTTCGAATTCAACTCGCCAATAATATTTGATAACTGGATGACATCCAAAGATCCAGCCCTCTTTTTTCATAAGTTTTAAAATATGTCTATAACGAAAGTCGAAATACCGAGCACATGTCACCGGATCGGCTCTAATCAGCCTTGGTTTTTCAGCAAATTGCAAAGACGCTGCACTATCTTCGGTTATGTGCTCCTTATCGACATTTCGCTTCAACAGAACTAACAGTTCACCCCACCTAGTTTCAGCAGCCGACAGTGTGATAAAAAAGGTTGGCAAATCAAATTGTCTTATCATTGCCATTACCTTTTTTTTCTCACTTTCCCAGTGAGCTGGAGATGAGCGAATACCTTTTAAAACCCGATAGCCTTCATCATGAAGAATTAAATTATTTACTAAATCAGCATTAAGTGCATGGGCTGCAGTTGTGCAGAGAGGAGCAGTGTGTTTTCGTAGGCAAATTGAAGTATTACTACTTATGTGGATGATTTCCAACTTTTATAATTATAAATTATTTTATCGGTTCTACAAGCTCGTCTATCGTAATTTTTAAGCTCAGATCTAACAATAATAGTGAAATATTCTGAACACGTTCTTTTTTTGCCAGAAAATATAGTCGGAAAAGACAATTCTTCTGCATCCTCATCTCCAATCATGTCAAGGGGCCGTTGACCCTCGCAAGGGGCCATTTGAATTCTTTGCATATTCACCTGATCTGCTTGAATTTCGTCTAACAATGTTTCTTGCCCACCTGGATTTAGCTGCTCTTCTTCTATGTCTTGTTGGGCCTCCTGATTCTCAGTATTTAAAGCGATTTGATCGAACAAAACTCTGTCCTCATTAGTTGCAAAGAATGACATATTGTTAGGTGCGGTTGAAAGTGAGGACATTATTTGTTCATTAATAGAAATATTATGCTTTTGATAAAGATCAGTTGAAACTAAAAAGCGCATGGCATCAATAATTTTAGAAGGTTTATTGTTTCAGCCATGAAATCATGGTTATATTCCAATCTACGTTTGAGGTGGAGCTGAACAACCTCAGCTTCATGAAAAGCTTTTGGGAGAGAGGTGACAACATTAGCGGTGGGGATGGAAACATTTACAATAGCTCCTTTAATTGCATTTTGACGCTCATGCCCTAACGACCTAATTATCATAAATGGAAGACGTGGAGAAATTAGTCTTTCTTCTAAGGGAGTCAAGTCCTTCAAGCATTGGGGAAGGATTGCGAAATCTAGGCCATTAGTAATGGAATTTTTGGCAGCCTACCTGATTTTACAGTGCGACTGCATGACTTGCGAAACTTGTAGATACTATCTTCAGAAGGAAATTCTCTGGATAAAAACAAAATCTGTGCACTATATGAATTGTTTTTTAAAAATATATTGAGATCTAATCTTGTCCACTTGATGCGGAAACCAAAGCCCCTTGCAGCAAAAGCAAAGTTGGTCAGGGCCTTGTTGAACTATTTTATTAAAAGCACTTATTTTGGAGTCTAATTGATTATAGGCTGATCGGGGTTTTTTCGCTGGCTCTAGCCCACTAGACTCTTGCGAGACTGCTTCCCTTGCTAATCTTCTAGCATTTTGCCTATTAACTGAATTTCTGCTCAGCTAGCCTACGTAAACGGTTGCTGCGTATCCGAGCTTTTTGAGCTCTATTTTGTTCTCGGATCAAAATATTTAGCGCAAGCTCCTGTCGGCGTAGGGATCTAGCCAGCCTTCTACGAGTCTGTTCCAAAAGTCTGTTATGTTCGTTTACCACTTGCTCCCCCTGACTTACTTGTAAATTGGTCCGTCTTCGTGCTCGTTGAACAGTATTTTGTGTCTGTTCGTTTGTCCTTATAATGTCGTTTTGTCTCCTAGTTGCCAAAAAGCGAACTGTTCACCGTTTGTTCGGCTTGCCGAACTTCTATTCGAACGTCTTTGTGCTCGTTGAGCTGTGTTTTGCGCTTGTTCGGTACTCTTAATATTCTCATTTCTCTCTTAACTGCCCGACGCGAACTGCCCACCCCTTATTTCGGCTTGCCGACTCGCAAACAGAAAACTCTTCGCGAAACACGAGTCACGAATTTCAAGAGTTTTTTGACACGCATCAGCCGAAAAAACCAAAACTTGACAAAAATGCCATTGACTTGGAAATCGAAAAATATTATGCCACAACTTATCAATCAAACATGCCAATTTTAGAATTTTGGAAAAAGCATCTGACCTCAAAATATTGCAAGTTGTGGCTAAGAATATATTATGTATTCCGGTTAGCTCTGCGACAAGCGAGCGAGTTTTTTCATCATCCGGAAAAATTCTCAATGAAAGACGCACAAGACTTTCTAGTGCAAATAATGTAACAAGACTGGAAAACAGAGATGGTATGTTATGTTAGTTTACATTCTGCATGATGCAAGCGGACAACTGGGGAAACAGCGAAAAGCCACTATTTCTTATCATTTGTTTACCTACTACACTCGCTACAATGTCAGCTGGTGCGAAGTCGGCCATCATTGTTTAGCTATTTGTTGTGACTGCAAAGGCATAAATAATTGTTGCCGCACTTCGTTTCTCTTGTTGTTGTCACAAAATTTGAAATCGGCAATTTAGACTTTGCTTCAACCGGCTTGCTGCTGCTCAAGAAGAAAGGGTGGTATAGACTTTATATGAACTTAGTGCAGTTGTAGAGCAAAACAAGAGATACTTAAATATAATGTCTGTTTCATAAGTTTATTTATATTATGCCAGTGAGTAAAGGCATTCATAACTAAAAAAAAAAGAAGTTGTTTATAATTAATTTAACTAAAGGGCTGTTTACTCTAGACTTAACCTAACTTAACTTAACGTATTTTAACGTAACTTAACTTAACTTAAGAAATAACCGTGTCAGTGCTGTAGAATTATGTTAGCAGTGCTGTTAAACAAAAAATTAAACAGCTGTTATCACACATTGAGAACATCTGCATTCAACTGTTTTTGCGTTGGCTCATTTGGAACAAATAAATTATGGATAAAGTTGGAGTAGCATTTGGTATTTACCTAAACATCTTAGCATTATTTAAAAAGCAGGAAGAGCAGAAAAATGGAAGCGGCGTTGGGCAGTACGTCCAATTAATCGGAACTGGCACACGAGTGGGTACTTCACCAAGACTTTCTCAGCTATAAGAGATTTGGATGATCAGTACAGAAGAGCGACTTGAAATAACATTATTGTAAGTTTATTTTCATATATGAACATATGTAATTAATGTGTATGTACTTTATTTGTTATAATTATTTACTTAAAAGATTTTTATCTCATGGCACAAGTTTACAATTGATTGCTTGGAGCCACAAACTTGGTAAAGCGACTATATGGAAGACTAGTAAGTGGCCCGCTTACTTCGCTGCGCGGATAGTTTATATAAATTTTAGCAATAGAAGATAGATACAAAATAAATAAATTAGAAAATATTTCACAAAATATTTAAGCAAAGTATTTAATATTCTCTTTACCACGCCACCATTGAGGTAGAGAATATTGTGGTTTCCCAAGTAGGCCTTATCCACTTATTGAATTTAATTTGCAATTATTAAGAACTTTAAGAGCTTCTTTATAAACGACAAATAAACTTTTCGGTGAACTGACTCTTGAGCAGGCTACATAAAATTGGCCATGAGAAAAACAATCGTGTCTTAAGTCTTGTCCGGCTAATTTAAGAGTTTATCCCTGTGATTTATTAATTGTTAAGGCAAAGCAAACTTTTAAAGGAAATTACAATCTTTTAAATTGAATTGGCAATTCAGAATCAGAAGGTATTAATGGAATTTTCGGTATAAAAACCGTTTCCCTATACCATTGCCAGTAAAGATAATTGCTTCGACAACATTCTTATGAAGGACTTTGAACTTGCAATCTTGTACCATTGCACAGTATTGGCGGTTTCAAGTTGCGAATCAACATTACAGGTGAACCAATCTTTAAAGTTAATTTATGTTGAATGAATTAAGAAAATCGACGGGGTAATGAACTGTATCTTCGATTTCAGTCACAGAATCAATACAGTTATATGTCATTTCTTCACTTTGAAATGATTTTAATCAAAACTCGTTTATTTCCAATGCATTTTCATTTCTCGCAGTCAAAACAGCACGTTCTGAAAATCATTCGAGTGATTTTTGAGAGATATTTGTAATATCCGGAAATATTTTTAGAGTTAGCTCTTCAATACTTTTCACAACATGACACAAAGTGGATGGTAAAGTTATTTTGCCATCATGGGTTGGAAATAATCCATTTCCTATTTGAAGAAGCATTTCTGCAAATTCACCAGCTATGCTATCACCTTTTAAGTGCACTCGCATATTCTTCGTTAATGCAATTTTCTGTATTTTGGGCCACAAAATTGAAGACTTTAAGCACGCATTTATTTCATCTGCTCTTGTTCCTCTGGGGATCACTGGGAGAGTTTGTCGAAAATCACCAGCTAAGAGAACAGTTATGCCACCCATTAAGTATTCACTATCTCGAATGTCTTTCAAAGATCGATCTACAGCTTCAAAAACACCTTTATGGCCCATAGTATACTCATCCCAAACAATAAGCTTGCAATCTTTGAGCACAGCAGCAATATTAGATTGCTTTGAAATTGAGCAATGTGGTGTTTCTAAATGAATCATATTAAGTGGAATTTTAAGTGTAGACTGCGCTGTGCAGCCACCATTTAGTAAAGTGGCTGCGATACCGGAAGAAGCAACGGCCAATGCAATTTTTTTACTTTGCCGTACCTTTGCCAATAATAAATTTAAAAGATACGTTTTACCTGTTCCACCAGGTGCATCTAAAAAATAGATTTCTCCTTTTTCTGCTTCAACGCTATATAGTATCTTTTCGTATACTTGATTTTGCTCAGCAGTAAGGAGTAGCTCATTATTAACAACAAAATTATCGCAATTTTCATAATTTGTTTCTCTATGATATTCAATATTTGGAACAATTTCCTCGGATCTAATTGGTAGTGGAAGTCCATAGTAAGTCTAGTTTTGACCACCAATAGACAGTACAATATCTTCAATGATTGAAGTTCAATGTTAATAAGACATTTATTTAATACATTATTCACAATACTTTCATCAATATTGTCTTGTGAAAAATGAAAGGCTCTTAAAATATCTTCCAAAGTTTAAGAGCATCTGAAATTTGACAAAATACTAACATTATTGCAAAAAGTTCTCTCAGTTTTGTAGGATTTTGACATATGACAGCTTCGGCTATAGTTGAATCCCAGTGCTTATCATCTTCAAATAATCCTAGAGATTTACACGCCAATTGAAATGATGCGTATGTTATACCATTAACAGTTTTCAAATTTAAAAATTATGTTGGGCCCCTTACAAAATGTAATAAAAGTCTTAAATAAAAACATTCTGTATTATTGGGATGAATAGTGTAAACTCTTCCCAAAGCTGAATCTCTTTTAACTCCAGGAAAATTTAGCACATCATGCCCTCGTTTTCTTCTTTGAAATTCTTTATTGTTCCATGTAAAAATACGATGGAACTTCACAATATAGAAGCGTTCTTGCAAACTCATCACGTTTGCATAGCTCAAAGAAGGCTAGCAAAGTGGTTTTGGGTGTAGTGCTTAATCTGTCAAGTAATTGTTGCGGATTATTGGGATTATTGGGTTAAAATATATCCGTTGACCATTTTCTAAATGAACAGCTAAGTGTGTAATAGCCGGAAAACGTTCATGTATAGGAAATGCAAGGATTCTCCATACCGCTTCTGAACTACTTATATAGCAGCCACTTTCGCACATATTAATTTCATTACGTTGGTCTTCAAGAGTAAATGATGCTTGATCACTGCCCTTGTTAACATATTTACAAATGTATTTAATAGACTTTACAGAACTACAATACTCAACATTTATGTGAGCTTCAAATGTTCTCAATAGTACACAGTTATAAGGCACAACCCAACGATTATCTATGCAATTACCATTTATATTAATTGCATTACCACCATCTTCTATCGCACTTCTACGAAATAGAGGGTAACTATCTTTTCCAGTCACAGTTTCTTAAATAATTGTCGAGGAAACCTTTTAAAAACCGCATGGCGATTTATTATTAAATGCACCGCAAGGACCATGAATCATATTTGACTTAACAATGTTAAATAACAAAGGATCCTCATTTGTGTTTGGTATTTCGGCACAGATAATTTTATCGATTTTATCTGGTCTTATTTTATTTTCTAACCAAAGTAGAATATGTACATATATGTGGTTAATCCCGCTTTTGCCATTCCACAGAGTACATGAAACATTGCACGCTTCCAAACAACGAACCTTTTGTCAATAGTGGCATTAAAGCTTTAACTTTTAAATGAAAAACTCGAGCTATAATATCATGACGATCATGCGGTTTTTGACCCGGTAACAAAACACTTTTGATGTCATTCCATTATGGATTGCATGTGAATGTTATGCAAAGATCTGGTCGCTCATAATGGCGAACATATGTCATAGCATCTTGAGTCTTTTCATGCATATATCATGCAGAGCTTGTAAAAAGAAGACGGTAAAATTACCATCTGACCAAGTTGAGCTGCGTCATCATCTTGTTGGCCTATTGCATCTTGTAGATGTATATAGCTAACTGCTCTGAGTTTTGCTTGATTGTAGCGAATATAATTTAACCTTTCTGTTTCAATTTTAGCATACATATCAACTAAAAGTTGACTAAAAAGTGAACGACAATAAATTAAATGATTTAACTCAGATTGACGAATCATTATTTTATAACTGTAAAAGCTTAACGCAGATATCTTTTTTTTGGTTCCTCCTTTTTTAAATAATGAATTCCATTCTTGTATATCCACTGAATAGCCATCTTCGCCATAAGGAAATACCAAAGGGTTCTGTAAGGCATCGTATGATCGATGCACCTCACTATACGATGTAATTTATAATTATGGATTTCAATAATAAAATTGCGCTTTTCAAATTGCTGACCAACAATAACTTCTACTACAATAACTGCTACTTCGCTTGATAGTGCATTGGTGCATTGTAAAGCCCTTTATGTGCACCAGCGGGTGTTCGATCAGCATGTATAACCAATTTATAGTCTTTGGTATTTGTTTGTATTTTATTGATAGCCGTTTTTAAATCTTTTACATAACGATTATGATGATGAAACATACATTGAAGATCCTTTACTACGCTTAAATCAACATTTGAAATATTTTTGCAACGTAGTTGAGCTTCCTTTCATCATCACCAACAAAATAAATTTGAAGAAACTGCATTTCTTCATTTGGCAAAGGTTGGACACTACCAATTTAATGATACACTTGTCCTTGGACTTTAAAGGTTGACCAACTTTCATTTATAATTTTTGTACTTCCAAAAGAAGTCATTTGAAAGCAGCTGTTATACTTTCTTATACGATCAATGAAATGATCATGCTTGGGATGTCCACCAATTATTAAGCTTTTAAGAGGATCAGGCAAACTTTCATTTTGTGAAAGTTTAACTTTTCCTGCCTTGCAACAGATACCCAAAGGCTAATTTTTCCATTTTAAAGCATAACATTGTTTGCATATCAAATTCATACTACCAAGTTGAGTAATTTTATCTGTCTTGAAAGCTATTTCAAAATCATAGTTTAAGCCAGACATGGCTTTAACACTCCATGCACGCAAACGCCTTTCTTGTCGTCCATCAGGATTATTAGCCTGATGTCTTCTCACTGCAACTCGATGAGCTTCAGGATTATTAGCCTGATGTCTTCTCACTACAACTCTAATAACATCAGGATTATTAACACGATATTTTTTTGATGCTCCTATAAGCTTACCCCTATTGATGTCACTACTTTTTCAAATTAACGTTTTTTTACCTTTTTTCTGTTTTGCCGGTGAACCGACTACGTCTTTTAACAGGATTTTTAACATTTTCAGTTATACATTCACTTGACGTATCAGAATCTTGAGTTAATACTTCCTCTAAAGGAATATAAACATCAAAATGTCCATTCATTAATGGACCGGTAAAACGCAATCTTTTTTACAGGATGCATATTATTTCCGAATGCTTGTAACAAATTTCCATTTTGAAAAATTTGGAAATTTACAGCAAAAATTTCTGCTGCTGCTTGAAGCTCACATGCAGTACCATAAGTATATGAGTATGACATAGCGCACTCATATTGTTCAGAAGAGCTATAACACTCTCCATTTAAGTTTATGCTGAAGCAAGCAAAAGTTTGCCAGTTGGTTACAACATGATCAACAATATTTTGGCGTATGGTGCCATGGAAGCCTTGCCAAATAAAAGGTAGGAAATATATCTAAAAAGGCAGTCTCCATCACCAATTATGGCAACAACTGAATGCGGCACCAAAATACCACTAATATCTAAAGTTTCAATAGACATATTTTAATTTGGCTGTGAGTCAATTGACTTCACTGTAAAACGATTGTTACAACGTTACAGTGTCTATACGTAAGTATAGAATTCAATAAAATTGAATATACCAACTTATATTAATTTAATAGAATATTCGGACTGCTTAGTTTTATTTGATTTTTAAATGCACTAAAGCAGCGTCTATATAACTATTATATAATATGCAAAATAGAAGACAACTATATAAAATGTTGCTTCAATTATTAAGTCAAAAATCGACTTATTAATTTTGTTTAAAAAAAAAAAAACATCATAACAACTTAATTTAAAGTAAGTATTATAAATACTTCAAAATAAGTCAAAAATTGACTTCACTGTACAACGTTACAGCGTCTATACAAAGTATAGAATTCAATAAAATTTAATATAACAACTTATATTAATTTAATAGAATATTCAGACTGCTTAGTTTTATTTGATTTTTAAATGCACTAAAGCAGCGTCTATATAACTATTATATTATATGCAAAATAGAAGACAACTATAAATAATGTTGCCTCAATTATTAAATCGAAAATCAACTTAACTTTTTTGTGTTCAAAAAACAACAAAGGAAATTTAAATACGTTGATCGTTATTTAAATATTTAAATCATAGCAATTAAATATTTTTTATAACTTATCATTATATACGAATTTTAAATGAACGTATATACATACGTATTTGAAATGAATGTACATATATATAATACGAAAATCAGAATATTGACAAACTCACTGATCCAAAAAGAAACTTTCGTTGTTATTATCCTTATCCTTAATATAAACAGTATTAAAAAATTCACTGAAACGAAAAGTAACTTTCTTTGTTCACATTAAATATGAACTAAAATGCATAACCAATTCCCTTACCATTGTATGTAAAAACATAATGTTGGAAAGAGCATTACAGTTATTCCTCTAAGAGCTATGTATGGGTGGTGTAAATTAGGCAATGCAATTCCCTTAACTGCAGCCTCTTAGTTATGGTAAGCTTAGCTAAGTGAGTGCGGAGGAGATAGGGATATTAAACTTTATGATTGACATGCAAAGCGCGCACATAAAATAGAGAGTGAACGTAAATGAGCAACATCAAAGGAGCATGATTGCATTCAAATTATGTTATATCTAGCGGCAGTCATAAGAGAGACGCGCACTGATCAAGCTTTAAGCCGCTCTTTGTGTTGCAGCATATATTCGCTCAGCTGTGCATGCTGCTTGCAGTGAGTACCATTTACAGTTATATTTCTTCTTCTTTGTTCTTCTCTCTGTTATCTGTGGCTACAAAATATAAGAAAACTTTGTTTTGAAAGCATGCCTAAAATATTACATTATTTTTATACCCTGAACTCATAAAATGGGTAAAAAAGGGTATAATTGATTTGTGCAAAAGTATTTAACAGGCAGAAAGAAGCATCTCCGACCACAGCTTCAACAGCCGAGTCCACATGTCTGTTGTTTAGAAAATAGGAGTTAAAACAATGGATAACTTTATAAATTCTGTGAAAATTAATAATCCAAATCGATTAAGAAACACAGGAGACTTCTGCAAGTCATTTTAATACACGGGTTCAGGGTATCTTTTAGTCGGGATTTTTCGACTAAAGCCTTCTTAATTGTTTTCAGATTCGCTCATTCTCGTGTTGTGCTGACAGTCGGCAATTCAACACCTGCATCATGAATTGAGCGCTGCTGGTCCCAAACACAAAGAGGCAGCTTAAAACTTGAAATTATTTTTAAATCGCGCCTTCGTTGTTGGCTATTTCGGCTTACTCTCTTATGTATGCGCGCGCTCTGCAAGTTAGAAGAATCAACGCAAAACATATCGAAGAGGCTGCAGTTAAGTGAATTGCATATTGCCTTTAGCTTTAGTTTAGTGTGTGCGGAGGAGGTAGGGTTATTAAACCTTACGATTGACATGCAAAGCGCGCAGTGAACGTAAATGAGCAACAACAAAGGAGCATGATCGGAGCGAGATTTCAAATTATCTGATTATCATTATGTGAACGGCCTTTGCTTGTTCGAAATTGTATATTTTTAATGTAAGTTATCCTGGTCTAAAGAACTTGTGGGATAGTTCAGAGGGGGCTAAGCTGAGGCCACCAGGCGGGTCGCGGGTTGCGGATAGCGAACGGCCTCTTTATGAGGTTAGCTGCGAATAAGCGAGAATCCTTGCAAATAAGCAGTCCCGGACAAACAGCGGGTACGGTACCGTTCACCGTATCGACAAGACGCTTGTGTCGCCGTCTTCAAAGCATAGCCTCACACACTCCCAACTCCTCACACGTACCCTTCTTCATCCCTTCCCCAATATCTCACTCCGGGCTGGACTAAGGTGTCATTCGAACCGTGCCGATAGTCACCTGGCCGGGGGCCCGGATTAAAAACTAGCCCAGTCGCTAACGGTGAGCTCAGGCAGATGGCGACCGCCTGTTCTATTTAGCCTTACCCGGGTACTGCGGATCTCTGCCCGGGTGGACCCCATATTTCTCCGCAACTCGTGGGAACATGAAGAGTATAAAAAAATAAAAAGTATTTAGGTGTGCAACAGGATACCCCTGCTGCCAGTGTCGCGAGACACTTTGAGGACCGCCTCCTTGACGGGGAGCGGCCCTCCAATGTGGGACCAACCCCACGGCGCCCTAACCAGGCGCAGCAAACAAGAAGGCCGCATGCGGCAACAGATACAGCGCGCGCACCTACGACGAGGGAAGCCCCACGTCACCGTGTCGCCCCGGCTGCAGGAGGAGGAAGCAAGGCTGGACCATCCCAGCCGATGCGACCGAGGCTTAGCGCTGTTAGGCGACATGGCGTGCAGCACCAGCAGCCAAAAGTGCAGCTGCCAAAATTGGGAGAGCCGGGTGGTTTGGATGACCCAAACCGAAAAACACTGAACGGCTCAAAAACCAAATGGTACCTCAGGTACCTGCAGCAGGGACTACCCCCTGCTGAGGCACTGCGCATGGCAACGGCTGGAAGAGACTCGGTGAGCCAGGTACGGGGACCAGCCCCCAAACGCCTGAGCAGTAATTTGACGCCACCCACTGCCACCCCCAAGAGGGCGTGCCCAGAGGAGCGTCCCAGCACGTCGGCATCCGCCGTAGCAACAGAAGTGAGGTCTTCCTCTCCAGTGTCCACCGAGACTCGCATATCGTATGCAGCGATTGCAAAAAAAGTCAAGGTGGCCGTGTTACCTGTGGAATACCCGCAGGTAATGCTCAGCCATGGGGACTTGTCCGCATTGGAGGAGGCCATCCTGGATGAGGTTATCCTCACAGGATGGGACACCGCGGTCGCGTTCGCGGGCATTCATTTCCGGGTTGGCTACCTGGTCATTGAATGTTCCGACGATCACTCAGCGGAGTGGCTGAGGACCGTGGTGCCAAGACTGCAGTCGTGGAAAGGAGCTCCACTGCACTGCAAGGTGGGTGATGATATTCCATCACCCCACAACATCACCATCTTCTGCCCAAGAAGTGCGGATCGGTCAACCGAATCCTTGTTGGTTCTGCTGAGGAACCAGAACAAGATCGAGACCGACTCGTGGAAGGTGTTGTCAAGGAGGACGGAAGGCGGAGGTGCGCTATTGGTGATAGGCATCGATGAGGCATCCAAGGACGCGATAGTGGCGAGAGGCCACCAAGTTTCATTC
The DNA here is from genome assembly GCA_018904305.1 of Scaptomyza montana. Lineage (NCBI taxonomy): Eukaryota > Metazoa > Arthropoda > Insecta > Diptera > Drosophilidae > Scaptomyza > Scaptomyza montana. Next base: position 41,696 of record JAEIGR010000172.1, read on the forward strand.
CGCTACGGGACCATCCCCGTTAGCGGTCTGAAGAAGAAGAGTGTTGGCGCAAGGACTACCCCTGCCCAAACGACAGTCCCGGGAGCTGCAGGCTCGGCCCCCACACCTCCCACCGCCACTGTTCCGAGTGCTCATCTTGCAGATGTCTCTGATTTATCAGAGGATCTGGCCGAGGATGAGGACCTGGCGGAGATGACGCTCGGTCCAGCAGAGCTGGAAGGGATGGATGATGAGGTGCCGATGTCCTCGCAAGAGCTCGCTGAGGAGCTTGAAACGGCAGAAGCTGACGTCACCATGACGGGCAGCGGTGATGTGGGCAGCTCCCAACCTACATCACCAGGAGCTGGAGCGGCGGATGAGTGATGGTGACATCAAACGTCACCGTCACTGGGCTAGCCCAGATAAACCTCCATCGGGCTAAGGCAGCCTCTGCTGTCTTGGCCAGGATGTTTATCACCCAACATCTTGGGCTAGCCCTGGTACAGGAGCCATGGGTAAAAAATGGCATAAAAGGCCTGTACACCGCTGACTCAAAGGTAATCTGGGATCAAAGAGATCCTACACCTAGAGCATGCATTATGGTAAGGAAATGTATTAATTTTACTATTCTTTCAGAATTCCTCACTAGGGACTGCGTACCTATTGCCGTAAGGGCAATTGGAAACGCCCCCCTATTGTGGTTGCATCTGCCTATTTTGCTGGTGATGTGGACTGCCCGCCACCGGAAATAGAAAAGCTGATGGACCACTGCAGGAGAGAGAAGCTGCCGGTTATAATCGGCTGCGATGCCAATGCGCACCACTCCATATGGGGCAGCACGGACATCAACAAAAGGGGTGAGTGTCTTACCAACTTTATATTCAAGTATAACTTAGAAATTGGTAATGTCGGATCGACACCGACATTTGTAACTAGAGTTAGAGAAGAGGTATTAGACATTACTCTGATTAGTCGGTCTCTTAGGCCACATTTCAGAGAATGGCATGTCTCTTCAGAAGAATCCATGTCTGATCACAGGATTATCCTATTCAAACTTAAGGTTAATACGGATAGTAGTATACCAACTCGTAACCCCAGGAAAACGAACTGGGAAAAATTTAGGTCTACCCTAGAACTTAACCTAGCCACTGAAAACTCTGGAATACCCAGATGCACGAGTGAGCTAGAAAGAGTTGTTAGAAATTTAAATAGTAGCATTAAAAATGCATATGAAGAAAGCTGCCCACTAGGGAAAACGCGTAAAGAAAAAGATGCCCCATGGTGGAATGACGGTCTTGAGAGACTGCGTATCACCACACGTCACCTCTTCAATAAAGCTAAGAGGGACGGGTCATGTGATACATACCGCGAAAGCCTCACCTCCTACAGCAAGGAGATTAGGAAGGCCAAGCGCAGGAACTATAGGGACTTCTGCGAAAGCATAACAAGCACGAGTGAAGGTGCCCGGCTCCATAGAGCATTATCAAAACGGGCGCCGGAGGCTAATTTAGCCTTGAAGCGTAAAGATAATACATATACGAGCACCAATATGCAAAGGTTAGAGCTTCTGTTTGAGACGCACTTCCCAGGAAGTATCCCCTGGCAACCGTGCGAATCGCTTGAAACAGGAGGTCAACACAGACCAACGGCCATTGACTGGGCATGTGCCAAGTCGGTGGTCACAGTGGAGAAAATAAAATGGGCAATTGGAACCTTCCAGCCTTACAAATCTCCTGGTCTAGATTGCATATCACCGGTATTCCTTCAGCAGGGACAGGGAATACTCCTACCCATTCTAAGGAAAATCCTGGTCAGTAGCCTAGCACTTGGTCATGTACCAAGCACTTGGAGTAGAGCTAGGGTGGTCTTCATCCCCAAGGTAGGGAAGACAGATACCACCAACCCAAAGTCCTTCAGACCCATCAGCTTAACATCGTTTTTGTTGAAAACGTTAGAAAAGCTGGTGGATTATAACATAAGGAGTACTCTGCTCACACAGAGTCCACTGCAGGCAACGCAACACGCATACAGAACAGGCAGGTCTACGGACACTGCCCTGTATGAGCTGCACCGTACTCTGCGGGCGGCAGTAGTAAACAAAGAAGTAGCAGTTTGTGCATTTTTAGACATTGAAGGTGCTTTCGACAACACATCACATGATGCTGTCAAAGCTACCTTGAATAGAAGAGGGCTGGACAGTACAACTAGTAGATGGATTTCATCCTTATTAGGGTCCAGACAGGCTACGGCATCTATACAAGATAGTACCGTAACAGTAACAACCACAAGGGGCTGTCCTCAAGGGGGGGTTTTATCACCCCTCTTATGGAGTATACTAGTAGACGAACTATTAAGTAGACTTGCGAACAGGGGTATTCAATGTCAAGGCTATGCAGATGACATTGTGATAATAGCTCGGGGCAAGTATGAAGAAACTCTTTGTGATAATGTTCAACTGGGACTTAGGATTACGCATGATTGGTGTAGGGAGGTTGGTCTCAACTTAAACCCTACTAAAACAATCATCGTTCCGTTCACCAGAAGATACAAGCTACAAAGGATGAGGGAGATTAGGCTCGCGGGGAGTCCAATAGAAACAAGCAAGGAAGTTAAGTACCTTGGGGTCAATTTCGACAGTAAATTAAACTTTGGCACCCATGTTCAGAATACGATCGCAAAGTGCTGCAGAGCGCTGTATACGTGTCGTAGCATAGCCGGGAAGTCATGGGGAACATCACCAAAAATAATAAGATGGCTATACCTTATGGTAGTAAGGCCCATGCTCACGTATGGAGTGATTGCATGGGGGATAAGGCACAGCAAATCACTGTGCAGAAGCAGCTTCAAAAGCTACAAAGAATGGCATGTGTAGGAATCACGGGAGCGATGAGGACCTGTCCCACATCAGCGCTTGAGGTTCTATTGGAGATAACGCCACTCCATCACACAATTAGGCTGCAACAAAAGGCAACCCTCTTAAGAATGTCCGGTGAAGGAGTTGGGAGAGGACACATTCTTAGTCGAGTAGAGGCAGATATGCTATCGGGTGAACTTCCCCTTCTGGCACAGCCAAGGGATGAAATGAAAGTCGAACACATGTTCGGTCAAAAGTTTCAAGTTCACCTCTGTAATAAAAAAGGAGTGGACATCTCTGGAAGAGGTCCACAACATGAAGCCACACACCATAAAATGGTACACCGATGGATCCCTAACGCAACAAGGCTCCGGTCTTGGTGTGGTAGGCCCTCGGCTAATGTACCACGAGCCCTAGGTATGCACACCAGCATATTCCAAGCTGAGGTATGTGCAATCGGGAGGTGTGTGGACTTTAATCTAAAGCGTAACTATCGGAATAGGGATATAGCCATCCTATCCGATAGTCAAGCAGCAATAATGGCACTTAGTAAGACCGAAATCAGGTCAAAGATAGTTCGTGAGGTACGAACCAAGCTAGACACTCTGGGATCACAAAATAGGCTTGCCCTAAGATGGGTCCCTGGACATGTCGAAATAGCGGGGAACGAAGAGGCAGACAAGCAAGCAAGACTGGGGGGCAGCGACACCCTAATAGGACCCGAGCCGTACTGTGGTATAGGAAGAAGCACAATACGGCAAGAGCTTAGGAATGAAGAGAGACTTCTGCGAAGAACGAGCTGGGCAAGGACACCAGGACTCAGACAAGCAAAGATTCTCTTGGGTAGCTATAACCTTAAACGGTTTAAGCAAGTAATATCAATGGGTAAAAATAGACTCAGGATACTCACCGGTCTCTTGACAGGACATTGTAGACTACGAGGTCACCTCGCAAAGCTAGGTATAGTCAGCAGCGAGATTTGCAGATTCTGCGAAATGGAAGGAGAATCCTCCTTGCACATTATAGCAGAATGCGTAGCCTTAGTAAGGAAAAGAAGTAGTTTTCTAGGAAAACATATTGTGCAACTTAGCGATTTAGAAACCATCGACCCAACAAAGGTACTTGCTTTTATGCAACACCTGGGCCTGATGGAAGAGCTATAGGCCAAGAAGGGGGCACAATAGATCTATTTGGTCGCAGTGTATTTACCCCCAATATAATAATAATAATATAATGTAAGTTATACGTTTTGTCTAAGTTATATTACCAGCAAGTAGGCAAATCCACCCCCATAACATATTCTGGTGTGGGAAATTTTTCTATACACACCAAGTTTTGTTATGTTGTTGTTGTTTTTTTTTAAATCAATGACACCAACAAAAAGTAGCAGTGCGGGCCCAACAACAACACTTACAACAACAACAAACGCTACTTGGGTCGTAAATCAATTGTCAAAGGCACACAAATTGAAAAAAAAAAATGTGCACTGTGCGAAGTGATACATGTACATAAAATTATGAAAATTATTTTCAAGCGCATTGTTCACTTAATTGTGTATGCACATATTCATTAAGAAGCAGAAATCCGTTTCGTTTTTGCAAGTGTCGAACCTTATTTTATGACTTTGCTTGTGCGACGCGAAGGCGTCACTGCGCATTTGTTTTGTTTTTGTATTCTCGCTCGCGATCAAACCCTCAGCTTGTGCGACAATCAGGCGACAGTAGTGGAATGGGTACTTGTTGTAATTGTAATTTGTTTTTTAAAATGGGTAAAAGTGCTCCAAATCGTATGGGAGGTACTTGAAGGAGTTGTCCAAATAAAAATTCCCTTCTTAGTGCTCACTTACTACCTGCATAAAAAATTGTGTGAAAATTTCAGCCTTCTAGCTCTTTTCGTTTAGGCTGTGGCTGATCCATTTTAACGCGGACGAACTCTTTTATATATATAGATTATGTTTGAAACTTGCGAAGCTTTATGGGATGTTCTTTCAGGTAGTTGTTTAATAATGCATGTTCCTTATGCGGTATATAAACGTGCAGCATGCTGCGCGCAGCATGCGAATACATTTACAAAATGTGACTGTAGTTGTCGTGCGTGTGAGTCCGCTCTTGATCAAAAGCCCAAAGAGGTGGCTCAAAGTTTGACAAGAAAGCGCACATCGCTCTTATGCTGCGAGCCCAATATCAAAATAATTTGATATCACGCTCTCAGCATGTGTGTTTGTTGTTGCCCATTTACGCTCACTCTCTTATCTTTGCGTGCGCTCTTTTGATATTTTCGCCTACTGACGTACATATGCAAAGACGGTCTCTTTAGTACAAATTTGTTAATTCCGTTATATTTAAATGTTTTTAGTTTCGTACAGCTGCACAATTTAACTACGCGAAGTATTTGTATTTATTTGCTGTTTATTTTCATTTTATGCACAGTGAACCTGGATGCATTATATGTAATATAAGATTTTGTTTATTTAAATATATTTAGAGGATATGACTGTAGATCAGTGGTGTCCAAACTCACACAATGAAAGCGTTGCGCTTGTGTGCGAAGCAGCGAAACACGAAGGCAACGTGAAACATTTTTTTGCAATGCAGCATAGCGAATCAACAAGAATGGAACTTATACACAGGGGTGTGCCAGCCATCAAAACCAACCGAATTCCAACCTAAAACCAACCTCGAGCTGGTTTTAGGTGTGCCAGAGCAGAGTTCGAGATGGTTTTGAAATCTCAACAAATTTGGTCAGAGATTTGGTTAGTTTAAGCAATATTAAATGTCTAATGCATAACAAGTGTTACTTTTTCGAAAGGTAATTTTAAGCTTAATTGCATATTGCATATACATTCGAATTTTATAAATATTTTAATTCATGATTTTCGATATTAATAAATCTCTAACAAATCTCTAAGACTATTTGCCGTTCCATGTAAGCGTGCAAAACCGTCCCTAACAAGAGAGGTGCCACCTTGTTCGTTTAACCATAACTATTATTATTAACACTTATTTGTGATGGCAAAATTGCTGAAAATGGTCATAGAGCTGAAAACATGATAGAGTATGAAAAATCAGCAATGCAAAACTGATATTTGCCTGCCTTGGAAGTTTTGTGTTTTCTTTTTACTCAAGCGCAGTCACATAGGCAGGAGACGGGTGTTATGGGCGGGCAGGCGTTTGTCACTCGCCTGGGTTTTTTTGTTTAATAAATTTGTATTTTGGATATGAATGAAAACTGACCTGCCTTACGTATTTTGTGACCTTTTTATACCTGTCCTTCACCACCCACAAAACACTTGCACATATTTTTTGTTCAAATGTGCTGCACTTAGGTACCTGTAAATAAAGGGGCGCAAGCTATAGCAAGTGCATTATGTGCCATTTAGGGAAATCATATTATCACGGAATTCATTATAAATATTTATTTAATTAAAATAAAAATATAATAAAATTTTTTTGTTTGAATTTTAAAATTGCTTATAATTGCCAAAATTCATAATAGTTAAGAAAGGTCATGGATAGACAAAGCAAATGTTACGCATACAATTATACATATGTGCACATGTAGACATAGAGGCACACATACAATGATATGCGATCGGTCAGAAGAATAAAAACAAAAATTTGTACACAGCCTGATTCCAAAGAAAACTGAAAGCATAGGCGAACGCATATTCATATATACTTATATATTTTTATATGTATGTTGATATTGATAAGCTCATGTGCTTTGTTATTTTACAGCTAGGACAAACAAAAGCGAAAAAGAAGCAAAATAAAAACAAATGAAGACTTATAAAGAAATACGCTCATATGAATAAGCTTACATTGACGCTTGTTCATTTTGCTGTTCGCCTGTTACTCAAATGCTCGACCAGCAGCAAAATTATATTTTACTTGCTTGGAAGGTCTTGGTTTTAAGTTTTTGTAGGCAAAATACAAATTCTGCACCAAATTGAATTGATAATATAGTAGAGAAAGGTCAATGAATTGCCATGGCAAATGCTACGCATACAATTAAATATGTCATGTAGAAATACAAAATCACTAACACACTAACACTAGCCAGCCCAAACAAAATAGTAAAATTAGTAGAAAGCCTACATATATTCCAGCAAAACTGCAATTATATATGTATGTGGGTATAGTGCATAGCTTCACTATAGCAACGTCGCAAAAAGTGATAAGAAATAAACATAACATATGATCGTGTGACGTATACACGCTCATATGCTTATACAAGGAAAAGAAGGGCGAACAGCAAGCGAAGAAGCGACTGCGCGCTGCAAAATCGCTGGCTATGGGCATATACACAGAGAATGGCTGGCTGGCTGTGCTATGAGGAAAAATAAGCGTAGCACAGTCGACAAGCCGAGTGGCTTGATAATCGGGCACGAAATGCGCTGGCAGAGAAAAAAGCAGCAAAAGAGAGAGGTGTCGCCACGATTCCATATTCCAACTGGCAGTCAGAATTTGGCCTCATGACGACTCTATATAAGTTCCATTCTTGTTGACTCTAATAGTGTCTGAAAAAGAAAACTTTAAAAATTTCTAAAAAATGACTATTTTGTATGAAAAATGGGCAAAATTGTCATCTTTAACAACTTTCAAAAAATCATAAAAATACATGGGAAGAGATTTTTGAAAATTTTCTTTTTCAGACACTATTACAATTGTTTCAAGTAACATTTTTTTCATCAAAACATTAATTATTTTGTAAAATATATATAACATTAAATAACATTAGCTAATTGCTTAATTTGCTTAATTTTTCCTAACTGTTTTCGCAACTTGCGAGGCATTGCGCGTTTGTGTACTCTGCAAATTTGCTTATGTATCCTGAAGTGTCGAACCTCCTTCCACAAGGCCCCCTCTTGCAAAATTTCGCTGCATATGTACTGAGTGCAGTTCCTTTTCCTTAAAAAATTGTGCAAATAGCAGCATGCCAAAACAATTGTGTTTACCTTTTCAACGCTAACATTAAGAGGCCGTTGAAAAACACCAAATCGAGATGCCAATATACCAAAAACATTTTCGACAATTCTGCGTGCCCTTCTAAGTCGGTAATTGAATATCCGCTGCTCGTTCGACAGGCCAACTTGAGCAAACGGTTTTAACAAATTTTCGGTTAGCTGGAAAGCGTCGTCGCCGACAAACACATAGGGCAAAATACGTTCAGATGTAGATGACATAGCGTAGCGGCAACTTTAGCTTATTTGCGTAAAATGCCTTTCCGAAAGGAGTTTGCCGCAATACGCCTCCATCGGAATTACGCCCGTTGACTCCAACGTCTACCATTAAAAACTCGTAATTGGCATTAGTCAGTGCCATAAGTACAACAGAAAAAAATTTTTTATAGTTAGAACATAGATCCCGAATTTGCTGGCTTGTTGATAGCAACGTGCTTGCCATCGAGTGCCCCGATACAATTCGGAAAGTTCCACTTCCCTTCAAAGTCATTTGCAACTTTTTTCCACTCTTCTTCGTTTTGTGGCAGCTAAAACGATATTAATTTAAAAAATATAAATAAAAATATTAATATTACTAAAAAAATTTCTTATTTCAGACAGAAGAAACAGCAGAGCCACCACAAAAAAAAATAAAACAAGTAAGAAGGCTCTAGTCGGGACAGCCCGACTAGAAGATACCCTGAACCCAGTTGCAATAAATAAATTAAATTTATATAAGACTTTGGTATACTGACTTAACTTCAATCGATTAAATTCGATATCTCCGGTGTTTCTTAACCGATTTGGACGAAATTTTCAGAAAAGATCTTTCGTTACCCATTCTTCCAACCCTCATTTTTAGATTTTCCAAATTCGATTTTTTTTGTTATCGATTCCATGTGTATATCGGAAACCAGAATAGTTATCGATAATTTGAAGCAAACTTGTTCTGCTCATGGTATAGGAGAACTTATATCCCAAATCTGAAGTCTCTAGCTCTTGTAGTCTCTGAGATCCACGCGTTCATACAGAGTTATGATGCACACCGCAAAACCATTTTTTTTAAGTCTCCTCGGGAGATTCACCGTCACTGATTTGTTTTTCAATATTTTTCTTTGAAAATTGGATCTAACATTATTCAAAAGTTGTAATATAATATGAAATTAATCTCAACAAAATAATATTACTCATATCTCCGCACAAAATTCACATTAATATGCTTTTTTTGCCTTCTGTGTTCTCTGTGATTTATTAATATAATTAATAGCATAACTTCAACATTCATAAGGATCTAATATAAACTGAATGTCTATATTAGCTCTTTGCATCGCAAGAATATGTTTGTTGTATGCGTTTATTTTTATTGCGTTTAAAGAACGCTTAAGGAATATTTGTGGTTTCTTTAAACCAGACCTAATTGCCATTATATATTGCTCGTAAGTGAGAATGATTTGATCCTGAGCTAAGAAATCATCAAAGGTGTCAAATGTCGGCAATGTTTCACGATCAAAAGGAAAATTTAACAAATTTTGAATAGATTGAAGATTTTTGCGATGTGAAGTACAGAGATCACTTTCGGACAAAGGAAAAAGAATTTGTGTTTGGGGCATTGGAGGATATGCAATACCAAAGCGGCATATGCGGGACCCCCTTGTTTCCCGCATGCATGAACGCCCATGATTATGCTATTGGTATTCAATATACTGGCTAAGATCAACATTTGTCGCATCTGTAGTGACAAATTGGTTGATAAAGTCTATTACCGGTGGAATAGACCTGTCTCTACTTTCATCGCCTTAAAAGTTAATTTTTGGGGCACCTCTAAGCCAAAACATACCGTGGATGTGAGGGGAACCTCTTTGTTGGAATTCAACTCGCCAATAATATTTGATAACTGGATGACATCCAAAGATCCAGCCCTCTTTTTTCATAAGTTTTAAAATATGTCTATAACGAAAGTCGAAATACCGAGCACATGTCACCGGATCGGCTCTAATCAGCCTTGCTTTTTCAGCAAATTGCAAAGACGCTGCACTATCTTCGGTTATGTGCTCCTTATCGACATTTCGCTTCAACAGAACTAACAGTTCACCCCACCTAGTTTCAGCAGCCGACAGTGTGATAAAAAAGGTTGGCAAATCAAATTGTCTTATCATTGCCATTACCTTTTTTTTCTCACTTTCCCAGTGAGCTGGAGATGAGCGAATACCTTTTAAAACCCGATAGCCTTCATCATGAAGAATTAAATTATTTACTAAATCAGCATTAAGTGCATGGGCTGCAGTTGTGCAGAGAGGAGCAGCGTGTTTTCGTAGGCAAATTGAAGTATTACTACTTATGTGGATGATTTCCAACTTTTTATAATTATAAATTATTTTATCGGTTCTACAAGCTCGTCTATCGTAATTTTTAAGCTCAGATCTAACAATAATAGTGAAATATTCTGAACACGTTCTTTTTTTGCCAGAAAATATAGTCGGAAAAGACAATTCTTCTGCATCCTCATCTCCAATCATGTCAAGGGGCCGTTGACCCTCGCAAGGGGCCATTTGAATTCTTTGCATACTCACCTGATCTGCTTGAATTTCCTCTAACAATGTTTCTTGCCCACCTGGATTTAGCTGCTCTTCTTCTATGTCTTGTTGGGCCTCGTGATTCTCAATATTTAAAGCGATTTGATCGAACAAAACTCTGTCCTCATTAGTTGCAAAGAATGACATATTGTTAGGTGCGGTTGAAAGTGAGGACATTATTTGTTCATTAATAGAAATATTATGCTTTTGATAAAGATCAGTTGAAACTAAAAAGCGCATGGCATCAATAATTTTAGAAGGTCTTATTGTTTCAGCCATGAAATCATGGTTATATTCCAATCTACGTTTGAGGTGGAGCTGAACAACCTCAGCTTCATGAAAAGCTTTTGGGAGAGAGGTGACAACATTAGCGGTGGGGATGGAAACATTTACAATAGCTCCTTTAATTGCATTTTGACGCTCATGCCTTAACGACCTAATTATCATAAATGGAAGACGTGGAGAAATTAGTCTTTCTTCTAAGGGAGTCAAGTCCTTCAAGCATTGGGGAAGGATTGCGAAATCTAGGCCATTAGTAATGGAATTTTTGGCAGCCTACCTGATTTTACAGTGCGACTGCATGACTTGCGAAACTTGTAGATACTATCTTCAGAAGGAAATTCTCTGGATAAAAACAAAATCTGTGCACTATATGAATTGTTTTTTAAAAATATATTGAGATCTAATCTTGTCCACTTGATGTGGAAACCAAAGCCCCCTTGCAGCAAAAGCAAAGTTGGTCAGGGCCTTGTTGAACTATTTTATTAAAAGCACTTATTTTGGAGTCTAATTGATTATAGGCTGATCGGGGTTTTTTCGCTGGCTCTAGCCCACTAGACTCTTGCGAGACTGCTTCCCTTGCTAATCTTCTAGCATTTTGCCTATTAACTGAATTTCTGCTCAGCTAGCCTACGTAAACGGTTGCTGCGTATCCGAGCTTTTTGAGCTCTATTTTGTTCTCGGATCAAAATATTTAGCGCAAGCTCCTGTCGGCGTAGGGATCTAGCCAGCCTTCTACGAGTCTGTTCCAAAAGTCTGTTATGTTCGTTTACCACTTGCTCCCCCTGACTTACTTGTAAATTGGTCCGTCTTCGTGCTCGTTGAACAGTATTTTGTGTCTGTTCGTTTGTCCTTATAATGTCGTTTTGTCTCCTAGTTGCCAAAAGCGAACTGTTCACCGTTTGTTCGGCTTGCCGAACTTCTCTATTCGAACGTCTTTGTGCTCGTTGAGCTGTGTTTTGCGCTTGTTCGGTACTCTTAATATTCTCATTTTCTCTCTTAACTGCCCGACGCGAACTGCCCACCCTTATTTCGGCTTGCCGACTCGCAAACAGAAAACTCTTCGCGAAACACGAGTCACGAATTTCAAGAGTTTTTTGACACGCATCAGCCGAAAAAACCAAAACTTGACAAAAATGCCATTGACTTGGAAATCGAAAATATTATGCCACAACTTATCAATCAAACATGCCAATTTTAGAATTTTGGAAAAAGCATCTGACCTCAAAATATTGCAAGTTGTGGTTAAGAATATATTATGTATTCCGGTTAGCTCTGCGACAAGCGAGCGAGTTTTTTCATCATCCGGAAAAATTCTCAATGAAAGACGCACAAGACTTTCTAGTGCAAATAATGTAACAAGACTGGAAAACAGGGATGGTATGTTATGTTAGTTTACATTCTGCATGATGCAAGCGGACAACTGGGGAAACAGCGAAAAGCCACTATTTCTTATCATTTGTTTACCTACTACACTCGCTACAATGTCAGCTGGTGCGAAGTCGGCCATCATTGTTTAGCTATTTGTTGTGACTGCAAAGGCATAAATAATTGTTGCCGCACTTCGTTTCTCTTGTTGTTGTCACAAAATTTGAAATCGGCAATTTAGACTTTTGCTTCAACCGGCTTGCTGCTGCTCAAGAAGAAAGGGTGGTATAGACTTTATATGAACTTAGTGCAGTTGTAGAGCAAAACAAGAGATACTTAAATATAATGTCTGTTTCATAAGTTTATTTATATTATGCCAGTGAGTAAAGGCATTCATAACTAAAACAAGTGGAAACGTTGCAGTCGGACGCAACCGACTGCGGCATACTCGATACCAGAATTAAAACCGGTAAAAAGAGGCCTGAATGCAAGGGGTACGGATGCGGCAGGGGTTTAAGCTGCCTTAAAGATTCTCCGATGCAGATGGGGTTGCCACCGGCTATCTTCATACCAAATTTGGTGACTCTAGCTAAAAATTTGTAAAAGGTGGGGAAAGGGGGGCTGGGGGGGGTTTGGGTGGGCGTGTCATCCAAATTTTTGATGCAGATCTTTGTGGAATGTCAATTGTTATCTTCATACCAAATTTGGTGACTCTAGCTCGAAAATTGTATTTAGTGGGGAAAAAGGGGTTGGGGCCGGTAAGGGTGGGCGTGACTTCCAAATTTGTGATGCAGATCTTTGTGGAATGTCAATTGCTATCTTCATACTAAATTTGGTGACTCTAGCTCGAAATTTGTAATAAGTGGGGAAAGGGGGGCTGGGGGGCGGTATGGGTGGGCCTGACATCCAAATTTTTTATGCAGATCTTTGTGGAATGTCAATTGCTATTATTATTATTGGAACGAGGATCATGCACTGCGACCACTAGGATCTATTGTGCCCTCTTACTGTTTTGTGAGTTACAGCTCCTCAAACAGCCCGATCGATCGCAGGAACGCGACGATGTGGCATGGTCTGAGAGCCCTCATTTTCTCTGTAGACAGAAAGAGGCTCCCCAGAAGAGAGAGCCTCAGTCGGCTGATGGCGGGACACTCCTCAAGCAGGTGCTCTGGAGTCTCATCCCTCCAGACACAGTCTGCAAAGACTGTCTTCCCCTAACCTGAGATTATGCAGATGCTTGCGCAGTCTGCAGTGCCCGGTCAAGAAACCCGTGACTATACGAAGAGATCTTTTGCTCAGCTTCAGACAGTCCTCAGTTCTCTTCTTGTTGTAACTGCCTAGCAGTCGCTTGCTCTGTCTTGCCCCATGTGAAAACCGCCAAGCGTCCTCGCATGCGTTGAGCAGATCGGTGCGACTGCTCTGACTGACAAACCCTGGTCCTAGCCCACAGAAAGGTTCAGGGCCCTGGAAAGGAGTGCTAGCTCCTCTCCTGGCCAAACTATCGGCGACCTCATTACCGGGAACACCCGCATGTCCCGGTACCCAATATATGGTGACTTTGTTTTTACTGCCCAACCTATTGAGCGCTTCAATACATTGCCAAACCAGTTTTGAGACGATTTTATACGCACTAAGTGCTTTAATCGCTGCCTGGCTGTCTGAGAAAATGGCAATGTCTCTATGAACGTATCCCCTCTCGAAGTTAAAGGTAGCACATCTTTCAATCGCGTGCACTTCCGCTTGGAAAATGCTGGCGAATTTGCCCAGGGGCTCATGATACTTGAGTCGGGGTCCGCAGACTCCAGCTCCAGCACCCTCATCCGTTAATGATCCGTCTGTGTACCATCTAATAGCATGTGGTTTCACATTATAGGTGGTCGACAGACTGGTCCATTCTGCTTTGTTGCTAAGCTCCGTTTTAAAGAGCTTCTCAAAACTAAATAGGCCCTTCTGCGCATCTTGCGGAAAGGCCAACAGCGTGCCAGTTGCACTAGTGACAGAGGTGATTGCGTTCGCTCCTGTCAATCTTATAATAGATCTGTGCGCACTGTGTTTGATGTAGACATGCAAAGGCGGAAGTCCTAGCAGTACGTCCAGTGCTGAGGACGGGCAGGTACGCATTGCGCCCGAGATGCACGTGCAGGCAAGTCTCTGGAGTTTGCCCAGCTGCCGTTTGGTGACATCCAGGTCAGCACGTCCCGCCCATACCACTGCGCCGTAGCTGACTATGGGCCTCACCATTGCTGTGTACATCCACAGAAGGATTTTTGGGGACACACCCCAGTTTTTCCCTGCGAGAGACCTACAACACATTAGGGCTATAGTAGCCTTGCGTACCGCATGCTCAATATGCTGTTTCCACAGTAGTCTCTTGTCCAAGATTACTCCCAGATACTTTATCTCCGTAGAGAGTGGAACTATCGTACCCCCAATGGATATGGGTCTTATGGACTTTAACTTGTAACGGTTGGTGAAGGCGACAATTGTGGTTTTTGCTGGATTAATATTCAGCCCCACGTCTTTGCACCAGTCCAAGCAAAGTTTAAGACCCAGAGTTATTCTATCACAAAGCGTGTTCTCGAAGTTGCCTTTACAGACAATGGTAATGTCATCAGCGTAGCCTTGGCATTCAAATCCATTATCTGTAAGTTTGACTAGTAGCTCGTCCACCACGAGACTCCAGAGGAGAGGTGATAGGACACCCCCCTGTGGACAGCCTCTGGTGGTTTGGGCCCTGACCGTCAAATTGTTGACAGTGACTTCCGCTATTCTAGTGTCAAGGAGCTTGCCTAGCCAGAGAGTAAGTCCTGGCTCAACCCCCTTTCCCTGAAGCGCCCTAACCACAACATCATGTGCTGTGTTATCAAAAGCACCCTCTATGTCCATGAAAGCACAGAGAGCAACGTCTTTGGCCTTCACTGAGCATTGAAGACTGTTTACTAGGTCAAGGAGAGCCGATTCTGTCGACTTTCCTTCTCTATAGGCATGTTGATGATCATGCAGGGGACTGGACACTAGGTACGAGATCCTGATGTGATTTTCAACTATCTTTTCAAGGGTTTTTAGCAAGAAGGATGTCAGGCTGATCGGCCTGAAAGATTTGGGGTGAAAGGGGTCCTTTTTCCCCACTTTCGGGATAAAGATCACCCTGGCCGTCCTCCATGCCCTAGGTATGTAGCCCATAGCTAGGCTACCCCGGAAAATACGAATGAGGAACACCATAAGCTGTTCCATCCCTTTCTGTAGATGGACGGGGAGGATACCGTCCGTACCTGGGGCCTTGTAGGGACTAAGCGTACCAATGGCCCATCTTATTCTTTGCTCTGTTACTATGGCTGCAGCCAGGCTCCAGTCCGGTCTCCTGATGGGAACCGTTTCGTAACAGCTGTCGGTGTTGGTGATGGTTTTACAAAGTGGAAAGTGAGTTTGTAGGAGAAGTTCTGCCTTTTCCACCTCATTTTCCGTGAAGGAACCATCTGGCCTCTTTAGGCAGAGTTCGGACAACACTTTGCCTTTCGAGATAGACTTAAAGACTCTCACAGCAGGTGTGGCCTGCTCTAGGTTGGAGCAAAATCTCCGGAAATGGGCACGTTTGCTGTACCGGATTTCTTTATTATACTCTGTTAGTTTCTTGGTGTATAAGTCCCATCTGTCACTATTCTTTTGGCTGTATTAAACAACCTCCTGACCTCTGCTCGAAGCATACCGAGCTTTTTGTTCCACCAAGGGTTATCCCTGTTGGACTCTATGGAGTTGGTTGGACAACTTGCATGATAGGCATGCATAATCGTCTCGCCAACCTCAGACGAGAGTTGCTCTAGCTCTTCCTGTGAAGAGACCCTCCTACTATGGTTTAGTCTGCTCAGATTTAACCCCAGGTGTGACTGGTAGAGCGGCCAGTCAGTCCGCCGGGGATTCCTGATGACTTTACTAATCCTGAAATTACTACTAATGTCGAAGAGGATGATCCTATGATCCGACATTGACGGTTCTGTGGAGACCCTCCAGTTATTAACTAGCCCAGAGGCACCCCCATTGCCGAAAGTAATATCAAGTACTTCGGCTCTATTTTTGGTGATAAAAGTGGGTTCAGCCCCCATATTGAACACCATGAGGTCATTAGCTACAAGATATTCAAGCAAGCACTCACCTCTACTGTTGTTGTCCGTGCTGCCCCACGCTACGCTATGCGCGTTTGCGTCGCATCCCAGCAGCAATGGGAGTCTATTGCTGCTGCAGTGTGCCACCAGATCCTGAACCTCTGATGGGGGGGCTTCCGCTTTATCTCCCGGGAAGTAGGCTGACGCCACCACCATGCTCCCGGACGCGCCAGTGATTAGCACTGCTACAAGGTCCCTGCTGAGAAATTTGGAGAGACAAAGAAAGTTAGTGTTCTTTCGGACCAAGATGCATGCTCTTGGCGATGTCTCCCTAATATCTACAACTAGTTGTGAACTTACTTGATCAAGGCCGCAGATCCTACCTCTGACGACCCATGGCTCCTGGATGAGCACCAGCCCCAGGTCAGACCTGAGATCAACCTGCTGATGACAGCCGAAGCTGCCCTCGCGTGATGCAGGTTGATCTGTGCCACGCTGGTGGCCAGCATCCTTAGAGCTCAGGTTCCCCTTCCGAGAGCGTCAGATATGACTCTGACAGCGTCCCGGTGGGTGTCTGCTCATCATCGGACGGCTTCTCATCGCTCCCCGAGCCTACTTCGCTGCGCACGTAACCGTGACAAGTCCGAGTCCAACTCGGCTTCCCAGGCTGCAATTGCTTCTGCTTCGGCTGCCTCATCGGAGGGTGCTGCAGCAGAAGAAGTGCCAGGCACAACGTCTGCTTGCACCTTCACAGCCGTCTCTTTCGCTGCTTGCTTTTTGTGCAGCCGGCACCTCAGCTGACCAAATCTGAAGCTAACCATCATTCCCCTATTACTGAGGAGTGATAGCGCTTCATCCTCCAAGCCAAAGGTCAGCACCTTTCCGCCCTTGGTTTCCAGGCGCCTGAGGATGCGCCACGTCTCGGTGAGAAGACCCTTATTTTGCTCAATGAGCAGTCCAAGTGACTTCTCCACCGTCTCACCAGCCGTGCGTGGCAGGTACACCGTGACGATGTTGGTCTCCGGTATCTCACCTTGCGGGCATGTGCGGAGTTCCACACCCACTGCGGCACTGATGCTGGGCACCTTCAGCTCCAGCCACTTCCTGGCATCCTCGTCAAGACAGTCCACTAGGACCAGACCATCCCGGAATAGGATGCCATTAAAGTTGAGGCTGGCGGTCCAGCCCTTCCTCATCTCCTCTACCAGGGCTAACTCCACCGCCGACAACTCCTCCTTGGTCAGCCGCTTCCTCGGGAATTCACGAGCCAGTATAGCAAGGTTCGTGCCCTTAGCTACACTGGCATACGTGGCCGCCTTCGGTCGCTTAGAACCGCTTGAGGTACCTTGGCCCTCCGGAGTTGCGTTGCCTCTACCTTTCGGCCTCTTGGGGTCGATGGGGATTTCGGTAGGCGACGTGTGCTGAAGAGGTCGCTTCTTCCCCGCCACGGCCTGACCGTCGATGCGCCCAGCTGGAGATACGGTCGGGGCCCGATGCTCCAGCGCTCTCTTGCGAGCCTCTTCCGGCTTCAAGCCACGCTCAAGGTACCGGAGGTACCATTTGCGTCCGGCTCCGCTGAGGCCTTGCCTTAGCGGGTCGCCAGAGCCACCAGGCTGACCCGGTGCCGGTAGAGGCGGCTTCTTATGCAGCCTCTTCTGTGGAACAGAAGAGGGTGTAGCGGCGTCTCCCCCGCTTGCTGCATTAGCCCGCAGGGCAGCCGCCGGCGCAGTGCCGGGCACTGCAGACCCACCCCTACGTCCGTCCGTTTGGCGGCCTGCTTGGCCGTGCTTTTGGGGGACTGGCCCCCGCGCGGCGTGAGCTTGCCGCCTTTGTCCAGAGCCTCCTCTTCCATCCGCTCTGCTATTTGGGTTGCGGTTAAGCCCCGCATATTTTTCAAAAATTTTTCTTTATCCATAAAGATCCCACGAGTGTAGGGGAAAGTAGTACCGGCGTGTCATAGCCCCCACTAACACGCCGGGGCCAGGTATACTCACCGAGGCGGCCAGGTATCGGTGAGGCTCCGTACAAATACAGTCGGTTACCCCTGACTGCAAACCAGCCAATGAGCACGGACCACATAACACTCTGGCTTAGGGGGGTGAAATGGCACCCTTGCCTCAGGACGTCACCACTGCCCGTTGTGAGATGTGGGGGTAGGAGTTGGGTAGGAAATCATGTGTAGGAGAAGGGTGTGTGTAAGACTATATTAAGAAGGCGGTCAGACAAGCGCCTTGTCGGTCCCACACAACGGTGTGGTACCCGCTGTTGTCCGGGACTGCTTATTCACGACAAGTCGCTATTCGCAGCTAACCTCAACTAGAGGCCTTGCGCTATCCGCAACCTGCGACCCGTCCGGTGGCCTCAGCTTGCCCACCTCAGAACCATCTCACTAGTTCATCGGCACCAGATGTCAATTGCTATCTATATACCAAATTTGGTGACTCTAGCTCGAAGTTTAAAAAAGATGGGGAAAGTGGGGCTGAGGGCGTTTTGGGTGGGCGTGGCATCAAAATTTTTGATGCATATCTTTGTAAAATGTCAATTGCTATCTTCATACCAAATTTGGTGACTCTAGCTCGAAATTTGTAATAAGTGGGGAAAAGGGGGGCTGGGGGCGGTATGGGTGGGCGTGGCATCCAAATTTGTGATGCAGATCTTTGTGGAATGTCAGTTGCTATCTTCATACCAAATTTGGTGACTCTAGCTCGAAAATTGTAAAAAGTGGGGAAAGGGGGGCGAAATGGAGGGCGTGGCTCCAAAACTTTGATGCAGATTTTTGGGGGTCGTTGCCAGCTATCTTCCTACCAAATTTGGTGGCTCTAGCTCCACAACTCTGGAAGATACACGCATTCCCGTTTTTGACGAAGCGTTGGGGTGGATGGGGGTGGCTAGGGCAGTATTGGTGGGCGTGGCATCCAAACTTTTGATGCAGTTTTGGGGGTCATCATCACCTATCTTGGCAACAAATTTGGTGGCTCTAGCTCAAAAACTGTGGGAGATATAGCCATTTCTGATTTCAAAATGCGGTGGGGCTGGGGGCGGAATGGGTGGGCGTGGCTCCAAAACTTTGATGCAGTTTTTTGGGGGTCGTTACCAACTATCTTCCCACCAAATTTGGAGGCTCTAGCTCTACAACTCTGGAAGATACACGCATTCCCGTTTTTGACGAAGCGTTGGGGCACATGGGGGTGGCTGGGGCGGTATTGGTGGGCGTGGCATCCAATCTTTGATGCAGTTTTTGAGGGGTCATCATCACCTATCTTGGCACCAGATTTGGTGACTATAGCTCAAAAACTGTGGGAGATATAGGCTTTTTTAACTTTAAAATTCGGGGGGCTGGGGGCGGAATGGGGGCGTGGCTCCAAAATTTTTGATGCAGTTTTTTGGGGGTTGCTAGTAGCTATCTTCTTACCAAATTTGGTACTTCTAGCTGTAAGGATGTGCGAAATATGTGGATTTATCGGTTTTGAGTTATCGAATTTATCGATTTGCCAGCCCCCCAGTTATCGTAGCCCCCCATCTTGACACTTTAATTTACTATCCCATAGATAAAGAGAATTGGAAAGTTTCAAGTCTCTAGCTTGAAGGGTGTGGAAAAAAGTTGCGAACATACGGACGGACAGACGGACAGACGGACAGACGGACAGACGGACAGACGGACAGACGGACGGACACCATGACGGACATTGCACAAAGTCAATATACTCTTTACCTTCGGTATCGAGTATAAAAAAGAAGTTGTTTATAATTAATTTAACTAAAGGGCTGTTTACTCTAGACTTAACCTAACTTAACTTAACGTATTTTAACGTAACTTAACTTAACTTAAGAAATAACCGTGTCAGTGCTGTAGAATTATGTTAGCAGTGCTGTTAAAAAAAAATTAAACAGCTGTTATCACACATTGAGAACATCTGCATTCAACTGTTTTTGCGTTGGCTCATTTGGAACAAATAAATTATGGATAAAGTTGGAGTAGCATTTGGTATTTACCTAAACATCTTAGCATTATTTAAAAAAGCAGGAAGAGCAGAAAAATGGAAGCGGCGTTGGGCAGTACGTCCAATTAATCGGAACTGGCACACGAGTGGGTACTTCACCAAGACTTTCTCAGCTATAAGAGATTTGGATGATCAGTACAGAAGAGCGACTTGAAATAACATTATTGTAAGTTTATTTTCATATATGAACATATGTAATTAATGTGTATGTACTTTATTTGTTATAATTATTTACTTAAAAGATTTTTATCTCATGGCACAAGTTTACAATTGATTGCTTGGAGCCACAAACTTGGTAAAGCGACTATATGGAAGATTATGTTTGAAACTTGCGAAGCTTTATGGGATGTTCTTTCAGGTAGTTGTTTAATAATGCATGTTCCTTATGCGGTATATAAACGTGCAGCATGCTGCGCGCAGCATGCGAATACATTTACAAAATGTGACTGTAGTTGTCGTGCGTGTGAGTCCGCTCTTGATCAAAAGCCCAAAGAGGTGGCTCAAAGTTTGACAAGAAAGCGCACATCGCTCTTATGCTGCGAGCCCAATATCAAAATAATTTGATATCACGCTCTCAGCATGTGTGTTTGTTGTTGCCCATTTACGCTCACTCTCTTATCTTTGCGTGCGCTCTTTTGATATTTTCGCCTACTGACGTACATATGCAAAGACGGTCTCTTTAGTACAAATTTGTTAATTCCGTTATATTTAAATGTTTTTAGTTTCGTACAGCTGCACAATTTAACTACGCGAAGTATTTGTATTTATTTGCTGTTTATTTTCATTTTATGCACAGTGAACCTGGATGCATTATATGTAATATAAGATTTTGTTTATTTAAATATATTTAGAGGATATGACTGTAGATCAGTGGTGTCCAAACTCACACAATGAAAGCGTTGCGCTTGTGTGCAGAAGCAGCGAAACACGAAGGCAACGTGAAACATTTTTTTGCAATGCAGCATAGCGAATCAACAAGAATGGAACTTATACACAGGGGTGTGCCAGCCATCAAAACCAACCGAATTCCAACCTAAAACCAACCTCGAGCTGGTTTTAGGTGTGCCAGAGCAGAGTTCGAGATGGTTTTGAAATCTCAACAAATTTGGTCAGAGATTTGGTTAGTTTAAGCAATATTAAATGTCTAATGCATAACAAGTGTTACTTTTTCGAAAGGTAATTTTAAGCTTAATTGCATATTGCATATACATTCGAATTTTATAAATATTTTAATTCATGATTTTCGATATTAATAAATCTCTAACAAATCTCTAAGACTATTTGCCGTTCCATGTAAGCGTGCAAAAC
The DNA here is from genome assembly GCA_018904305.1 of Scaptomyza montana. Taxonomy (NCBI): domain Eukaryota; kingdom Metazoa; phylum Arthropoda; class Insecta; order Diptera; family Drosophilidae; genus Scaptomyza; species Scaptomyza montana. Next base: position 63,100 of record JAEIGR010000172.1, read on the forward strand.
CGTCCCTAACAAGAGAGGTGCCACCTTGTTCGTTTAACCATAACTATTATTATTAACACTTATTTGTGATGGCAAAATTGCTGAAAATGGTCATAGAGCTGAAAACATGATAGAGTATGAAAAATCAGCAATGCAAAACTGATATTTGCCTGCCTTGGAAGTTTTGTGTTTTCTTTTTACTCAAGCGCAGTCACATAGGCAGGAGACGGGTGTTATGGGCGGGCAGGCGTTTGTCACTCGCCTGGGTTTTTTTGTTTAATAAATTTGTATTTTGGATATGAATGAAAACTGACCTGCCTTACGTATTTTGTGACCTTTTATACCTGTCCTTCACCACCCACAAAACACTTGCACATATTTTTCGTTCAAATGTGGGCAAAAACTCCTTTTGCTGCACTTAGGTACCTGTAAATAAAGGGGCGCAAGCTATAGCAAGTGCATTATGTGCCATTTAGGGAAATCATATTATCACGGAATTCATTATAAATATTTATTTAATTAAAATAAAAATATAATAAAATTTTTTGTTTGAATTTTAAAATTGCTTATAATTGCCAAAATTCATAATAGTTAAGAAAGGTCATGGATAGACAAAGCAAATGTTACGCATACAATTATACATATGTGCACATGTAGACATAGAGGCACACATACAATGATATGCGATCGGTCAGAAGAATAAAAACAAAAATTTGTACACAGCCTGATTCCAAAGAAAACTGAAAGCATAGGCGAACGCATATTCATATATACTTATATATTTTTATATGTATGTTGATATTGATAAGCTCATGTGCTTTGTTATTTTACAGCTAGGACAAACAAAAGCGAAAAAGAAGCAAAATAAAAACAAATGAAGACGTATAAAGAAATACGCTCATATGAATAAGCTTACATTGACGCTTGTTCATTTTGCTGTTCGCCTGTTACTCAAATGCTCGACCAGCAGCAAAAATTATATTTTACTTGCTTGGAAGGTCTTGGTTTTAAGTTTTTGTAGGCAAAATACAAATTCTGCACCAAATTGAATTGATAATATAGTAGAGAAAGGTCAATGAATTGCCATGGCAAATGCTACGCATACAATTAAATATGTCATGTAGAAATACAAAATCACTAACACACTAACACTAGCCAGCCCAAACAAAATAGTAAAATTAGTAGAAAGCCTACATATATTCCAGCAAAACTGCAATTATATATGTATGTGGGTATAGTGCATAGCTTCACTATAGCAACGTCGCAAAAAGTGATAAGAAATAAACATAACATATGATCGTGTGACGTATACACGCTCATATGCTTATACAAGGAAAAGAAGGGCGAACAGCAAGCGAAGAAGCGACTGCGCGCTGCAAAATCGCTGGCTATGGGCATATACACAGAGAATGGCTGGCTGGCTGTGCTATGAGGAAAAATAAGCGTAGCACAGTCGACAAGCCGAGTGGCTTGATAATCGGGCACGAAATGCGCTGGCAGAGAAAAAAGCAGCAAAGAGAGAGGTGTCGCCACGATTCCATATTCCAACTGGCAGTCAGAATTTGGCCTCATGACGACTCTATATAAGTTCCATTCTTGTTGACTCTAATAGTGTCTGAAAAAGAAAACTTTAAAAATTTCTAAAAAATGACTATTTTGTATGAAAAATGGGCAAAATTGTCATCTTTAACAACTTTCAAAAAATCATAAAAATACATGGGAAGAGATTTGAAAATTTTCTTTTTCAGACACTATTACAATTGTTTCAAGTAACATTTTTTTTCATCAAAACATTAATTATTTTGTAAAATATATATAACATTAAATAACATTAGCTAATTGCTTAATTTGCTTAATTTTTCCTAACTGTTTTCGCAACTTGCGAGGCATTGCGCGTTTGTGTACTCTGCAAATTTGCTTATGTATCCTGAAGTGTCGAACCTCCTTCCACAAGGCCCCCCTCTTGCAAAATTTCGCTGCATATGTACTGAGTGCAGTTCCTTTTCCTTAAAAAATTGTGCAAATAGCAGCATGCCAAAACAATTGTGTTTACCTTTTCAACGCTAACATTAAGAGGCCGTTAAAAAACACCAAATCGAGATGCCAATATACCAAAAACATTTTCGACAATTCTGCGTGCCCTTCTAAGTCGGTAATTGAATATCCGCTGCTCGTTCGACAGGCCAACTTGAGCAAACGGTTTTAACAAATTTTCGGTTAGCTGGAAAGCGTCGTCGCCGACAAACACATAGGGCAAAATACGTTCACTGCCAGGCAGCGGTCCTGGTAGCGGCAACTTTAGCTTATTTGCGTAAAATGCCTTTCCGAAAGGAGTTTGCCGCAATACGCCTCCATCGGAATTACGCCCGTTGACTCCAACGTCTACCATTAAAAACTCGTAATTGGCATTAGTCAGTGCCATAAGTACAACAGAAAAAAATTTTTTATAGTTAGAACATAGATCCCGAATTTGCTGGCTTGTTGATAGCAACGTGCTTGCCATCGAGTGCCCCGATACAATTCGGAAAGTTCCACTTCCCTTCAAAGTCATTTGCAACTTTTTTCCACTCTTCTTCGTTTTGTGGCAGCTAAAACGATATTAATTTAAAAAAATATAAATAAAAATATTAATATTACTAAAAAAATTTCTTATTTCAGACAGAAGAAACAGCAGAGCCACCACACAAAAAAAATAAAACAAGTAAGAAGGCTCTAGTCGGGACAGCCCGACTAGAAGATACCCTGAACCCAGTTGCAATAAATAAATTAAATTTATATAAGACTTTGGTATACTGACTTAACTTCAATCGATTAAATTCGATATCTCCGGTGTTTCTTAACCGATTTGGACGAAATTTTCAGAAAGATCTTTCGTTACCCATTCTTCCAACCCTCATTTTTAGATTTTCCAAATTCGATTTTTTTGTTATCGATTCCATGTGTATATCGGAAACCAGAATAGTTATCGATAATTTGAAGCAAACTTGTTCTGCTCATGGTATAGGAGAACTTATATCCCAAATCTGAAGTCTCTAGCTCTTGTAGTCTCTGAGATCCACGCGTTCATACAGAGTTATGATGCACACCGCAAAACCATTTTTTTTAAGTCTCCTCGGGAGATTCACCGTCACTGATTTGTTTTTCAATATTTTTCTTTGAAAATTGGATCTAACATTATTCAAAAGTTGTAATATAATATGAAATTAATCTCAACAAAATAATATTACTCATATCTCCGCACAAAATTCACATTAATATGCTTTTTTTGCCTTCTGTGTTCTCTGTGATTTATTAATATAATTAATAGCATAACTTCAACATTCATAAGGATCTAATATAAACTGAATGTCTATATTAGCTCTTTGCATCGCAAGAATATGTTTGTTGTATGCGTTTATTTTTATTGCGTTTAAAGAACGCTTAAGGAATATTTGTGGTTTCTTTAAACCAGACCTAATTGCCATTATATATTGCTCGTAAGTGAGAATGATTTGATCCTGAGCTAAGAAATCATCAAAGGTGTCAAATGTCGGCAATGTTTCACGATCAAAAGGAAAATTTAACAAATTTTGAATAGATTGAAGATTTTTGCGATGTGAAGTACAGAGATCACTTTCGACAAAGGAAAAGAATTTGTGTTTGGGGCATTGAGGATATGCAATACCAAAGCGGCATATGCGGGACCCCCTTGTTTCCCCGCATGCATGAACGCCCATGATTATGCTATTGGTATTCAATATACTGGCTAAGATCAACATTTGTCGCATCTGTAGTGACAAATTGGTTGATAAAGTCTATTACCGGTGGAATAGACCTGTCTCTACTTTCATCGCCTTAAAAGTTAATTTTTGGGGCACCTCTAAGCCAAAACATACCGTGGATGTGAGGGGAACCTCTTTGTTGGAATTCAACTCGCCAATAATATTTGATAACTGGATGACATCCAAAGATCCAGCCCTCTTTTTCATAAGTTTTAAAATATGTCTATAACGAAAGTCGAAATACCGAGCACATGTCACCGGATCGGCTCTAATCAGCCTTGCTTTTTCAGCAAATTGCAAAGACGCTGCACTATCTTCGGTTATGTGCTCCTTATCGACATTTTGCTTCACCAGAACAAACAGTTCCCCCCCCCCCTTTTCACCGGCCGCCAGTGTTATAAAAGGTTGGCAAAACCAAATTTCTTATCATTGCCATTACCTTTTTTACCCCCCTCCCCGAGGGTAAAGGTATTTTAGGTTTGTGCAATGTCCCTCATGGTGTTTGTCCGTTTGTCCCTCTGTCCCTCTGTCCCTCTGTCCCTCTCTCCCTCTTTTTAAACCCAATTTTTTCCACCCCCCCCAAGCCAGACTAAAAAAACTTTCCAAATCTCTTTATATATAGGGTAATAAAATAAAAAATCAAAAGGGGGGGTTTTAAAAAAAAGGGGGGGGGGGGAAAAAAAAAAATAAAAAAAAAAAAACAAAAAATCCAAAAAATTCCCTCAACCTTACAACTAAAAGAAACAAATTTAATAAAAAAAAATAGCTACTAACAACCCCCAAAAAACTGCATCAAAAATTTTGGAGCCGCGCCCCCCATTCCGCCCCCAGCCCTCCCGCATTTTGAAATCAGAAATGGCTATATCTCCCACAGTTTTTGAGCTAGAGCCACCAAATTTGGTGCCAAGATAGGTGATGATGACCCCCTAAAAGCTGCGTCAAAAGTTTGGATGCCACGCCCACCAATACTGCCCTAGCCACCCCCATGTGCCCCAACGCTTCGTCAAAAACGGGAATGCGTGTATCTGCCAGAGTTGTGGAGCTAGAGCCTCCAAATTTGGTGGGAAGATAGCTGGTAACGACCCCCAAAAAACTGCATCAAAGTTTTGGAGCCACGCCCCCCATTACGCCCCCAGCCCCCTCGCATTTTGAAATCAGAAATGGCTATATCTCCCACAGTTTTTGAGCTAGAGCCACCAAATTTGGTGCCAAGATAGGTGATGATGACCCCCTAAAAACTGCATCAAAAGATTGGATGCCACGCTCACCAATACTGCCCTAGCCACCCCCATGTGCCCCAACGCTTCGTCAAAAACGGGAATGCGTGTATCTTCCAGAGTTGTGGAGCTAGAGCCACCAAATTTGGTAGGAAGATAGCTGGCAACGACCCCAAAAAATTTGCATCAAAGTTTTGGAGCCACGCCCTCCGTTTCGCCCCCCTTTCCCCACTTTTTACAATTTTCGAGCTAGAGTCATCAAATTTGGTATGAAGATAGCAATTGACATTCCACAAAGATCTGCATCACAAATTTGGATGCCACAACTACCCATACTGCCCCCAGCCCCCCTTTCCCCACCTTTTACAAATTTCGAGCTAGAGTCACAAAATTTGGTTTGAAGATAGCAATTGACATTTCAGAAAGATCTGCATCAAAAATGTTGATGCCACAACTACCCATACCGCCCCAGCCCCCCCCTTTCCCCACCTTTTACAAACTTTGAGCTAGAGTCACCAAATTTGGTATGAAGATAGCAATTGACATCTCACAAAGATCTGCATCAAAAATTTGGATGCCACGCCCATCAATACTGCCCCATCCCCATTTTCCCCACCTTTTACTAACTTCGAGCTAGAGTCGCCAAACTTGGTATGAAGATAGCAATTGACATCCCACAAAGATCTGCAACAACAATTTGGATGCCACGCCCACCCATACGGTATGCGTATATTTTTTTTCAGCTGTTGATGTTCGCGTTAGTCCCGTTACTTCTGGCGCGTATACCTCTTTGCTCTCTTTTTTCTCAATTTGATGCCACGCTAACTTCTTCTGCCAAATTCTTTTCGCCCCCAGCACCCACTCTTTTGAATTGGAAGTAACTGAATATAAATATATAATTCATTTAATTTATTGTGATGCAGGTTATCCTAGCTAAGGATTTAATTCCTATCAAATAAGGTGTAGCGCCATCTAGTTTGATAATATGCAGCCTATCAATCGATATGTCAACACTTGTCTCCGTTTATCAACTAGATGGCGCTGCATGTTCTCTTACACTTTTTTTGTTCGCAAATTTCGCGATGTCATAAGGAAATCATTAATTTAAACAGCTTGATACATATATAATAATCTATGTACTTGGGCAGTACACTTTTCTGATCAATATCGTTTTTGTGAACATGTGGTTTGTGTATTCACTCTTGATCACAAATTGCCATATTTTTAGCGTTGCCAGACAAACTACTCCTACGCATGGAAATGCAATGCATATGAAATGCTCGTAATGCGTAAGTGTTTCTACTCTTGGGCAATTTTCCTTTGTTACTGTTCTTGCTCAATTTAAAGGGAGCGTTTTAATAGAAGGCTATAAATAATACAAAATTTTAAGTTGCCAGTAAGTAGAGTTCTGATCATAAGTAGTCTGTGTTTAGAAGAAGAGTTGCCAGTATAATAGAATTTGATTTGTCTGGCTGCTAACCACACCAATACATAAGAATGCAACGCAAACGCTATACTCTAAGTGCGTTAGTCCCATGGTACAAGAAAGACAGATAACCCATTGCGCATAAACATCTGTTCGAAACGTCAGATGTGAAGCATTTTTTTTATCAATTTTATTTTAATGTAATAAAGTAAAAACTGCTTCTCTTATTATATTATTATTATTATATATTATTAAAAGCCAAAATTTAGTAATTTACATTTTAACAAGGCAAATATTCAATACATGCATCAAATGTGATGTCATCTACGCAGAACATAAGCCAGTTTCTGCTTTACCTTAGTTTTATTGTTCTTGCGTTAGTCCCGTTACTTTTTGCGCATATTTCTCTTTGCTCTCTTTTTTCTCAATTTGAAACGAACGCTTTTATCGAACGCATCGAATTTAACAAAAACCTAATATTTACATTAAATTTATAGCTTCTTTGTTTTAATAGTACAATACTATTAAGTAAAATAACATAACTGCTTTAAATAAACTTTAAGAAACATTAAATTAAATAATCGCGAGTGAATACTGTGAACAGTGCCAGTGTGTGTGACATATGTACATATGTTTGTACATTTGTAGCGTCCAAACGTGGATACATATTACGCGCAGCGGTCTGCTGTACCCGGTATTTGCTTAAGAAGTCTTTTTTAAGACTGTTTAATTAAATTGTTTCGCATAAAATTTTTAACATAACTAAGAATTTTCTTTTTATTTGCTTTCTTTTTTTAATTTGCCAAATTTGACAACGCGATTTAATCGGTCGTTTCAAATTCCCTTTAGTTTTAATAAATAGATAATATATAAATTTATATCGCCATTTAATTTTAATTTTTCATTCAATAAGGTTATAAAATTCAAATACTAATATATATTAAATTATTTTGCAATCAATTGGCAAGCGTGCCAAATTAACGTCGAAGTTTTGTGTTGCATTTGAAGCACATATATTAATCGGTATTTTTTTATGCGAAATAATTTGAAATATATTTTTATACAATTATATAATAACAATTAGTGCTTTTATATTAAGACCACATATATATTTATATACTTACATATATATTTTTATTTTATATTCAAATTTCAATTTATTTAATATTAATATCGGTATAATCGATATATACAGTTTTATATAAAATATCAAAAAGTAAATATAACACGGCTTTTATTAGCAGATATTTTTTATTAGCTGAAAGTTTAAAGTCCAATTGACAAATTTAAAATGCCGCGTTTAACTAGGGTCACTGCATCACAAAGATTGCGTGCACAGGCAATGAGAAATAGAATTCGCCGTGACAGTATTGAGTATACAGAAAGAGAATTGAGTTTAAACGCAGAATCCCAGAGGATTCGACGAAATGACCCACAATTTAGAATTGCTGAGCAATCAACTGACACTCTTCGAAGGTTAGCTCGCAGGCAAGATACAGAAATAAGAAGAATTGAACAGAGACAGAATACGATAAACCACGCACGAAGACGTACGAATAGACAAGTTCGGCAAGCCGAACAAACGGTGGACAGTTCGCGTCGGGCAGTTAGGAGGGAAAATGAGAATATTAGGAGTACCGAACGAGCGCAAAACACAGCGCAACGAGCACAAAGACGTTCGAATAGACAAGTTCGGCAAGCCGAACAAACGGTGGACAGTTCGCGTCGGGCAGTTAGGAGGGAAAATGAGAATATTAGGAGTACCGAACGAGCGCAAAACACAGCGCAACGAGCACAAAGACGTTCGAATAGACAAGTTCGGCAAGCCGAACAAACGGTGGACAGTTCGCGTCGGGCAGTTAGGAGACGAAATGAAAATATCAGGAGAATCGAGCAAACGCACAACACAACTCAACGAGCACGCACACGAACAAACATGCAAATTCGGCAAGCCGAACAAACGGTGGACAGTTCGCGTCGGGCAGTTAGGAGACGAAATGAAAATATCAGGAGAATCGAGCAAACGCACAACACAACTCAACGAGCACGCACACGAACAAACATGCAAATTCGGCAAGCCGAACAAACGGTGGACAGTTCGCGTCGGGCAGTTAGGAGACGAAATGAAAATATCAGGAGAATCGAGCAAACGCACAACACAACTCAACGAGCACGCACACGAACAAACATGCAAATTCGGCAAGCCGAACAAACGGTGGACAGATCGCGTCGGGCAGCTAGGAGACAGAACGACAATATAAGGACAAGCGAACAGAGGCAAAATACAATTCAACGAGCACAAAGACGGACCAATTTACAAATACGTCAGGGGGAGCAAGTGGTGGACAGTTCCCGTAGGAGAACGCGTAGACAAAACGAACATAACAGAGTTTATGAACAGATTCGTAGAAGGCTGGCTAGATCCTTACGCCGACAGGAGCTTGAGCTTAGTATTTTGATGCGAGAGCAAAATAGAGCTCAGAGAGCTCGGATACGTAGCAATCGTTTGCGTAGGCTAGCTGAGCAGAGCAGGAATTCAGCTAATAGGCAAAATGCAAGGAGAATAGCAAGAGAAGCAGCCGCGCAAGAGCCTAGTAGGCTAGAGCAAGCGAATAACCCCCGGTCAGCCTATAATCAATTAGATTCCAAAATAAGTGCTTTTAATAAAATAGTTAAACAAGGCCCTGACCAACTTTGCCTTTGCTGCAAGGGGCTTTGGTTTCCGCATCAAGTGGACAAGATTAGATCTCAATATATTGAAGAAAATAATTCATATAGTGCACAGATTTTGTTTTTATCCAGAGAATTTCCTTCTGAAGATAGTATCTACAAGTTTTGCAAGTCATGCAGTCGCACTATAAAATCAGGTAGGCTGCCAAAAAATTCCATTACTAATGGCCTAGATTTCCCAATCCTTCCCCAATGCTTGAAGGACTTGACTCCCTTAGAAGAAAGACTAATTTCTCCACGTCTTCCATTTATGATAATTAAGTCGTTAGGGCATGAGCGTCAAAATGCAATTAAAGGAGCTATTGTAAATGTTCCCATCCCCACCGCTAATGTTGTCACCTCTCTCCCAAGAGCTTTTCATGAAGCTGAGGTTGTTCAGCTCCACCTCAAACGTAGATTAGAATATAACCATGATTTCATGGCTGAAACAATTAGACCTTCTAAAATTATTAATGCCATGCGCTTTTTAGTTTCAACTGAGCTTTATCAGAAGCATAATATTTCTATTAATGAACAAATAATGTCCTCACTTTCAACCGCACCTAACAATATGCCATTCTTTGCAACTAATGAGGACAGAGTTTTGTTCGATCAAATAACTTTAAATACTGAGAATCAGGAGGCCCAACAAGACATAGAAGAAGAGCAGCTAAATCCAGGTGGGCAAGAAACATTGTTAGACGAAATTCAAGCAGATCAGGTGAATATGCAAAGAATTCAAATGGCCCCCGGCGAGGGTCAACGACCCCTTGACATGATTGGAGATGAGGATGCAGAAGAATTGTCTTTTCCGACTATATTTGCTGGCAAAAAAAGAACGTGCTCAGAATATTTCACTACTATTGTTAGATCTGAGCTTAGAAATTACGATAGACGAGGTTGTAGAACCGATAAAATATTTTATAACTATAAAAAGTTGGAAATGATCCACATAAGAAGTAATACTTCAATTTGCCTGCGCAAACACACTGCTCCTCGCTGCACAACTGCAGCCCATGCACTTAATGCTGATTTATTAAACAATTTAATTCTTCATGATGAAGGTTATCGGGTTTTAAAAGGTATTCGCTCATCTCCAGCTCACTGGGAAAGTGAGAAAAAAAAGGTAATGGCAATGATAAGACAATTTGACTTGCCAACCTTTTTTATCACACTGTCGGCTGCTGAAACTAGGTGGGGTGAACTGTTAGTTCTGTTGAAGCGAAATGTCGATAAGGAGCACATAACCGAAGACAGTGCAGCGTCTTTGCAATTTGCTGAAAAAGCAAGGCTGATTAGAGCCGATCCGGTGACATGTGCTCGGTATTTCGACTTTCGTTATAGACAGATTTTAAAACTTATGAAAAAAGAGGGCGGGATTTTTGGATGTCATCCAGTTATCAAATATTATTGGCGAGTTGAATTCCAACAAAGAGGTTCCCCTCACATCCACGGTATGTTTTGGCTTAAAGGTGCCCCAAAAATTAACTTTAAAGACGATGAAAGTAGAGACAGGTCTATTCCACCGGTTATAGACTTTATCAACCAATTTGTCACAACAGATGCGACAAATGTTGATCTTAGCCAGTATATTGAATACCAAAAGCATAATCATGGGCGTTCATGCATGCGGGAAATAAGGGGGTCCCGCATATGCCGCTTTGGTATTCCATATCCTCCAATGCCCCAAACAGAAATTTTATTCCCGTTGTCCGAAAGTGATCTCTGTACTTCACATCGCAAAAATCTTCAATCTATTCAAAATTTGTTAAATTTTCCTTTTGATCGTGAAACATTGCCGATATTTGACACCTTTGATGATTTCTTAGCTCACGATCAAATCAACCTCACTTACGAGCAATATATAATGGCAATTAGGTCTGGTTTAAAGAAACCACAAATATTCCTAAAGCGTTCTTTTAACGCAATAAAAGTAAACGCCTACAACAAACATATTCTTGCGATGCAAAGAGCTAATATAGACATTCAGTTTATATTAGATCCTTATGCATGTTGCAGTTATGTTATTAATTATATTAATAAATCACAAAGAGGGATTTCTAAATTAATGCGCGATGCCGTGGATGAAATTAAACAGCGTAACAATTACACAATTAAGCAAAAGTTGCAACACATTGGGCATAAATTCATTTCTGGCACTGAGATTTCCGCTCAGGAAGCCGTGTACTGTTGTATGGGGTTGCGTATGTCCGAGACCAGTAATGGTGATGTTTATATCAACACAGTACTTCCCGAAAATAGAGTTAGAATGCTTCGGCCCAAGCAACAACTTCAAAATTTAGCCCAAAATTCCACAGACATTTTTACAGTTGGTCTGTTAGATCATTATGTACAGCGGCCTAATGATCTTGAAAATATTTCTTTAGCTGATTTTGCCGCAAACTATAATTATAGCAAAACTTTAAGAGTGTCCCGCCAAAATATTGATAGCGACGATGACGAAGAAAATGAGATCGTGGGTTCCGAATTTTTTCCGCTTTTAAATGGAAGTGGTTTTATTAAACGAAGGTCCAAGTCACGTATAATAAGATATAGGAATTTTAGCCTTCACAAGGATAGACAAAACCACTTTAGAGAGTTAGTGATGTTATTTTCACATTGGAGGCAAGAGCAAAGCGATTTAGTTGACAGGAATTGTGAGGCATACTACTGGGAACATGAGAGCCGAATAAACAACGAACGTGACAACTATGACGTATTTAGAGAAAGACCAACTATGCTAGAAGACGCGCTTAGGGATGCTGTAGAGGGTGAAGATATAGAAGAAAATTTAGAAAATCAAGTGGTTCTTGATGAAGAATTTAGAGTTCTAGCTTTCCCAGAAATAAGTTCTCAATTGAATGTCCTAAATGTGAATGCCAATGATAGTCCCTCTGAAGAAACAGATAACGTCCGGCTTATTAAGCTTCCTCCACTCATTTCCCCAGAAAATTTAGCAGATCTCGTAAAGTCATTAAATTTAAAGCAAAAAACTTTTTTTTCTCATGTTCTTCATAACGCTAATATGAAGAACGTTTTCCATGAGTTTGTTGGTGGGGGCGCTGGCGTTGGGAAGAGTCGTCTTATATCAGCACTTTACCAGTCCTTAACTTCATTTTATAATAGTAAACCTGGATGTGATCCAACTTCGGCAAAAGTCATATTGTGTGCTCCAACTGGTAAAGCAGCTTTTGGAATCAATGGTTCCACACTTCATACTATGTTTTCTCTTCCCATTAACCAGTCTGGGTCCGCTTTTAAAGAATTGGGTGCAGATTTGCTTAATAGTCGTCGATCAATTCTAATTGATCTTAAAGTTTTAATCATAGATGAGATCTCAATGGTAGGATCAAAGATGTTTTCGTTTATAGACTCCCGTCTTAAGCAAATTTTCAACAACCGTGAATCTGCATTTGGAGGAATTTCAGTGATCGTTTTCGGCGATCTTAGACAACTACGTCCAATAGGAGATAGATGGATATTTCAATCCACTTCCGAGTCGCATAACCCTTATAGTGCCTTATTTGGGTCTTCTCTTTGGGGGTGCTTTAAGTTTTTTGAACTTACAGAGATAATGCGGCAGCGAAATGATCAACCTTTCGCAATAGCTCTCAATAACATGGCATCTGGTCAAATGTCGACAGAGGACGTAGATTTATTTAAAACCAGGATTTGTAGAATTGACCAAGTTCCAGATGATGTCATTCATCTTTTTGAAACCAACGCCGAAGTTAATAGTTTCAATACAACAAAGCTTAACTCAATTACAACTGACCAACATATTTCCAACGCTAGAGATTTTGTAAAAGCCGCACATTTAAATGCCTCCGCCAAGAGTCGAATTGTTGAGTCTGTTCAGGATTTTAAAACTTCCCAAACGCAGGGATTACCCTATTCTCTCATTTTGAAAACCACAGCAAAGTATATGGTGACGGTTAATGTAGACACTGCTGATGGATTAGTTAACGGAGCAACAGGAACTTTAATGGAAGTAGGATTCAGATCAGCCACACCATCAATTTTGTGGATAAAATTTTTAGAAGAAAGTGTAGGAGTTAATGCTCGAGCTAAGTGCTCACATCGTCAAGAAACTTCTTGGACACCAGTTCAGAAGACTATTAAAAGTTTTCAATACCATTCCAACGAGCAAATAACTATTGACCGCGAACAATTTCCTGTAGTACCTGCAGAAGCTATTACTATTTATAAGAGTCAGGGTGCAACATATAACAAAGTGGTTGTCCACACTTGTAGCAAAATGCGCCGAGAAGCATTATATGTGGCATGTAGTAGAGCAACCAATGCGTCTGGTTTGTACATAATCGGTGAATTTTATCCACCAAAACCTGATGCAGGCTCGGCTGTAAATCAGGAACTTCAAACTTTACGCTCCGAAAAACTTCTTAAGACGCATTTCGATATTATACTTAACTCTTCTGAATTTAATTTAATTTTCCATAATACGGAAAGTCTGCATTGCCATTTTAGTGATATTTCGTCCGATCAACTAATGTTACAATCTTCTATTCTATGTTTTGTTGAGGCTTCCACATACTCACACGAAACATATGAACTAAATGACTTTTCAACAGTCGTGCGACTAGATTGCACACCTAATCCAAGAAATCGACCAAAAAGAGGAATTATTATTTTTATTAAAAATGAATTACACCAACATGTAAGTCTTTGTTCGACAGGTCAGACTTTTTCGGGGTCACATGTCTTTGAGTACGCTTTGTTTAAATACAAGTCCTTGGGGGTCCTAGTAGTATACAAAAGTCCGTCTTATCCTTTGCGCAAATTTGAAACAGAATTTGAGAATTTATTCAATCAATTCACTTTTTTAAATAGCAATACCTTAGTGTTGGGGGACTTTAACTTATGTCTGCGAGCTCATTCAGGTAGTAGCAGTAAGATTTATAACTTTTTACGCTCAATAAATTATAATTCACTTCTCGATTTAAATTTACCAACCACCAAGTCCGATACCCATATTGACTGGGCATTTTCAAATATTTCTAATGGGAGGGTCAGCGCGCGAACTTATGAAACAATATATAGCCATCATAGCGGGATTTCGGTAAACCTTGAGAGCTTATTGATTGAAGAGTAATTGTTTTTGTTTGTGTTAATATTTATGTTTGATATTTTATTTATTCATATATATTTATATTATTTATTTACATATTTTTATTATTTTCAAATTTTTATTTGTTATTTACTTATTTTGTTTTAAGCATTAAGTATTTATTTATTTTGATTTTTTCCCATATGTATATATTTGGTGCAAAAATCAACAAAAAATGTAAGGTAATTTTAAGTGGGGAACATGGAAGTGATTTTTGATAAATTATTTCAAGTCGACTCGAAGGCTCTTAAAATTATATAAGAGCCCCATTACAGTCGTGATGGCCTCCACGTGGTGTTCCCTGGATACCGATTGAAATTATTAATCGGGAGCAAATTCGAGCGGCGAAGTTAGGTTAGTTTTATATATAATTATGTTATACATAATTCTGGATAAGTTTTGAAGTAACAAATTTTAAAAAAATATTTTAATCTACATATGTACGATCGAACAAAACTCTGTCCTCATTAGTTGCAAAGAATGACATATTGTTAGGTGCGGTTGAAAGTGAGGACATTATTTGTTCATTAATAGAAATATTATGCTTTTGATAAAGATCAGTTGAAACTAAAAAGCGCATGGCATCAATAATTTTAGAAGGTCTTATTGTTTCAGCCATGAAATCATGGTTATATTCCAATCTACGTTTGAGGTGGAGCTGAACAACCTCAGCTTCATGAAAAGCTTTTGGGAGAGAGGTGACAACATTAGCGGTGGGGATGGAAACATTTACAATAGCTCCTTTAATTGCATTTTGACGCTCATGCCTTAACGACCTAATTATCATAAATGGAAGACGTGGAGAAATTAGTCTTTCTTCTAAGGGAGTCAAGTCCTTCAAGCATTGGGGAAGGATTGCGAAATCTAGGCCATTAGTAATGGAATTTTTTGGCAGCCTACCTGATTTTACAGTGCGACTGCATGACTTGCGAAACTTGTAGATACTATCTTCAGAAGGAAATTCTCTGGATAAAAACAAAATCTGTGCACTATATGAATTGTTTTTTTAAAAATATATTGAGATCTAATCTTGTCCACTTGATGCGGAAACCAAAGCCCCTTGCAGCAAAAGCAAAGTTGGTCAGGGCCTTGTTGAACTATTTTATTAAAAGCACTTATTTTGGAGTCTAATTGATTATAGGCTGATCGGGGTTTTTTCGCTGGCTCTAGCCCACTAGACTCTTGCGAGACTGCTTCCCTTGCTAATCTTCTAGCATTTTGCCTATTAACTGAATTTCTGCTCAGCTAGCCTACGTAAACGGTTGCTGCGTATCCGAGCTTTTGAGCTCTATTTTGTTCTCGGATCAAAATATTTAGCGCAAGCTCCTGTCGGCGTAGGGATCTAGCCAGCCTTCTACGAGTCTGTTCCAAAAGTCTGTTATGTTCGTTTACCACTTGCTCCCCTGACTTACTTGTAAATTGGTCCGTCTTCGTGCTCGTTGAACAGTATTTTGTGTCTGTTCGTTTGTCCTTATAATGTCGTTTTGTCTCCTAGTTGCCAAAAGCGAACTGTTCACCGTTTGTTCGGCTTGCCGAACTTCTCTATTCGAACGTCTTTGTGCTCGTTGAGCTGTGTTTTGCGCTTGTTCGGTACTCTTAATATTCTCATTTTCTCTCTTAACTGCCCGACGCGAACTGCCCACCCTTATTTCGGCTTGCCGACTCGCAAACAGAAAACTCTTCGCGAAACACGAGTCACGAATTTCAAGAGTTTTTTGACACGCATCAGCCGAAAAAACCAAAACTTGACAAAAATGCCATTGACTTGGAAATCGAAAAATATTATGCCACAACTTATCAATCAAACATGCCAATTTTAGAATTTTGGAAAAAGCATCTGACCTCAAAATATTGCAAGTTGTGGTTAAGAATATATTATGTATTCGGTTAGCTCTGCGACAAGCGAGCGAGTTTTTTCATCATCCGGAAAAATTCTCAATGAAAGACGCACAAGACTTTCTAGTGCAAATAATGTAACAAGACTGGAAAACAGGGATGGTATGTTATGTTAGTTTACATTCTGCATGATGCAAGCGGACAACTGGGGAAACAGCGAAAAGCCACTATTTCTTATCATTTGTTTACCTACTACACTCGCTACAATGTCAGCTGGTGCGAAGTCGGCCATCATTGTTTAGCTATTTGTTGTGACTGCAAAGGCATAAATAATTGTTGCCGCACTTCGTTTCTCTTGTTGTTGTCACAAAATTTGAAATCGGCAATTTAGACTTTTGCTTCAACCGGCTTGCTGCTGCTCAAGAAGAAAGGGTGGTATAGACTTTATATGAACTTAGTGCATTTGTAGAGCAAAACAAGAGATACTTAAATATAATGTCTGTTTCATAAGTTTATTTATATTATGCCAGTGAGTAAAGGCATTCATAACTAAAAAAAAAGAAGTTGTTTATAATTAATTTAACTAAAGGGCTGTTTACTCTAGACTTAACCTAACTTAACTTAACGTATTTTAACGTAACTTAACTTAACTTAAGAAATAACCGTGTCAGTGCTGTAGAATTATGTTAGCAGTGCTGTTAAACAAAAATTAAACAGCTGTTATCACACATTGAGAACATCTGCATTCAACTGTTTTTGCGTTGGCTCATTTGGAACAAATAAATTATGGATAAAGTTGGAGTAGCATTTGGTATTTACCTAAACATCTTAGCATTATTTAAAAAGCAGGAAGAGCAGAAAAAATGGAAGCGGCGTTGGGCAGTACGTCCAATTAATCGGAACTGGCACACGAGTGGGTACTTCACCAAGACTTTCTCAGCTATAAGAGATTTGGATGATCAGTACAGAAGAGCGACTTGAAATAACATTATTGTAAGTTTATTTTCATATATGAACATATGTAATTAATGTGTATGTACTTTATTTGTTATAATTATTTACTTAAAAGATTTTTATCTCATGGCACAAGTTTACAATTGATTGCTTGGAGCCACAAACTTGGTAAAGCGACTATATGGAAGATTATGTTTGAAACTTGCGAAGCTTTATGGGATGTTCTTTCAGGTAGTTGTTTAATAATGCATGTTCCTTATGCGGTATATAAACGTGCAGCATGCTGCGCGCAGCATGCGAATACATTTACAAAATGTGACTGTAGTTGTCGTGCGTGTGAGTCCGCTCTTGATCAAAAGCCCAAAGAGGTGGCTCAAAGTTTGACAAGAAAGCGCACATCGCTCTTATGCTGCGAGCCCAATATCAAAATAATTTGATATCACGCTCTCAGCATGTGTGTTTGTTGTTGCCCATTTACGCTCACTCTCTTATCTTTGCGTGCGCTCTTTTGATATTTTCGCCTACTGACGTACATATGCAAAGACGGTCTCTTTAGTACAAATTTGTTAATTCCGTTATATTTAAATGTTTTTAGTTTCGTACAGCTGCACAATTTAACTACGCGAAGTATTTGTATTTATTTGCTGTTTATTTTCATTTTATGCACAGTGAACCTGGATGCATTATATGTAATATAAGATTTTGTTTATTTAAATATATTTAGAGGATATGACTGTAGATCAGTGGTGTCCAAACTCACACAATGAAAGCGTTGCGCTTGTGTGCGAAGCAGCGAAACACGAAGGCAACGTGAAACATTTTTTTGCAATGCAGCATAGCGAATCAACAAGAATGGAACTTATACACAGGGGTGTGCCAGCCATCAAAACCAACCGATTCCAACCTAAAACCAACCTCGAGCTGGTTTTAGGTGTGCCAGAGCAGAGTTCGAGATGGTTTTGAAATCTCAACAAATTTGGTCAGAGATTTGGTTAGTTTAAGCAATATTAAATGTCTAATGCATAACAAGTGTTACTTTTTCGAAAGGTAATTTTAAGCTTAATTGCATATTGCATATACATTCGAATTTTATAAATATTTTAATTCATGATTTTCGATATTAATAAATCTCTAACAAATCTCTAAGACTATTTGCCGTTCCATGTAAGCGTGCAAACCGTCCCTAACAAGAGAGGTGCCACCTTGTTCGTTTAACCATAACTATTATTATTAACACTTATTTGTGATGGCAAAATTGCTGAAAATGGTCATAGAGCTGAAAACATGATAGAGTATGAAAAATCAGCAATGCAAAACTGATATTTGCCTGCCTTGGAAGTTTTGTGTTTTCTTTTACTCAAGCGCAGTCACATAGGCAGGAGACGGGTGTTATGGGCGGGCAGGCGTTTGTCACTCGCCTGGGTTTTTTTGTTTAATAAATTTGTATTTTGGATATGAATGAAAACTGACCTGCCTTACGTATTTTGTGACCTTTTTATACCTGTCCTTCACCACCCACAAAACACTTGCACATATTTTTCGTTCAAATGTGGGCAAAAACTCCTTTTGCTGCACTTAGGTACCTGTAAATAAAGGGGCGCAAGCTATAGCAAGTGCATTATGTGCCATTTAGGGAAATCATATTATCACGGAATTCATTATAAATATTTATTTAATTAAAATAAAAATATAATAAAATTTTTTGTTTGAATTTTAAAATTGCTTATAATTGCCAAAATTCATAATAGTTAAGAAAGGTCATGGATAGACAAAGCAAATGTTACGCATACAATTATACATATGTGCACATGTAGACATAGAGGCACACATACAATGATATGCGATCGGTCAGAAGAATAAAAACAAAAATTTGTACACAGCCTGATTCCAAAGAAAACTGAAAGCATAGGCGAACGCATATTCATATATACTTATATATTTTTATATGTATGTTGATATTGATAAGCTCATGTGCTTTGTTATTTTACAGCTAGGACAAACAAAAGCGAAAAAGAAGCAAAATAAAAACAAATGAAGACTTATAAAGAAATACGCTCATATGAATAAGCTTACATTGACGCTTGTTCATTTTGCTGTTCGCCTGTTACTCAAATGCTCGACCAGCAGCAAAAATTATATTTTACTTGCTTGGAAGGTCTTGGTTTTAAGTTTTTGTAGGCAAAATACAAATTCTGCACCAAATTGAATTGATAATATAGTAGAGAAAGGTCAATGAATTGCCATGGCAAATGCTACGCATACAATTAAATATGTCATGTAGAAATACAAAATCACTAACACACTAACACTAGCCAGCCCAAACAAAATAGTAAAATTAGTAGAAAGCCTACATATATTCCAGCAAAACTGCAATTATATATGTATGTGGGTATAGTGCATAGCTTCACTATAGCAACGTCGCAAAAAGTGATAAGAAATAAACATAACATATGATCGTGTGACGTATACACGCTCATATGCTTATACAAAGGAAAAGAAGGGCGAACAGCAAGCGAAGAAGCGACTGCGCGCTGCAAAATCGCTGGCTATGGGCATATACACAGAGAATGGCTGGCTGGCTGTGCTATGAGGAAAAATAAGCGTAGCACAGTCGACAAGCCGAGTGGCTTGATAATCGGGAACGAAATGCGCTGGCAGAGAAAAAAGCAGCAAAAGAGAGGTGTCGCCACGATTCCATATTCCAACTGGCAGTCAGAATTTGGCCTCATGACGACTCTATATAAGTTCCATTCTTGTTGATTCTAATAGTGTCTGAAAAAGAAAACTTTAAAAATTTCTAAAAAATGACTATTTTGTATGAAAAATGGGCAAAATTGTCATCTTTAACAACTTTCAAAAAATCATAAAAATACATGGGAAGAGATTTTTGAAAATTTTCTTTTCAGACACTATTACAATTGTTTCAAGTAACATTTTTTTTCATCAAAACATTAATTATTTTGTAAAATATATATAACATTAAATAACATTAGCTAATTGCTTAATTTGCTTAATTTTTCCTAACTGTTTTCGCAACTTGCGAGGCATTGCGCGTTTGTGTACTCTGCAAATTTGCTTATGTATCCTGAAGTGTCGAACCTCCTTCCACAAGGCCCCCCTCTTGCAAAATTTCGCTGCATATGTACTGAGTGCAGTTCCTTTTCCTTAAAAAATTGTGCAAATAGCAGCATGCCAAAACAATTGTGTTTACCTTTTCAACGCTAACATTAAGAGGCCGTTGAAAAACACCAAATCGAGATGCCAATATACCAAAAACATTTTCGACAATTCTGCGTGCCCTTCTAAGTCGGTAATTGAATATCCGCTGCTCGTTCGACAGGCCAACTTGAGCAAACGGTTTTAACAAATTTTCGGTTAGCTGGAAAGCGTCGTCGCCGACAAACACATATGGCAAAATACGTTCACTGCCAGGCAGCGGTCCTGGTAGCGGCAACTTTAGCTTATTTGCGTAAAATGCCTTTCCGAAAGGAGTTTGCCGCAATACGCCTCCATCGGAATTACGCCCGTTGACTCCAACGTCTACCATTAAAAACTCGTAATTGGCATTAGTCAGTGCCATAAGTACAACAGAAAAAATTTTTTATAGTTAGAACATAGATCCCGAATTTGCTGGCTTGTTGATAGCAACGTGCTTGCCATCGAGTGCCCCGATACAATTCGGAAAGTTCCACTTCCCTTCAAAGTCATTTGCAACTTTTTTCCACTCTTCTTCGTTTTGTGGCAGCTAAAACGATATTAATTTAAAAAAATATAAATAAAAATATT
Organism: Scaptomyza montana; assembly: GCA_018904305.1. Lineage (NCBI taxonomy): Eukaryota > Metazoa > Arthropoda > Insecta > Diptera > Drosophilidae > Scaptomyza > Scaptomyza montana. The sequence goes on from JAEIGR010000172.1 coordinate 83,896, forward strand.
AATATTACTAAAAAAAATTTCTTATTTCAGACAGAAGAAACAGCAGAGCCACCAAAAAAAAAAAATAAAACAAGTAAGAAGGCTCTAGTCGGGACAGCCCGACTAGAAGATACCCTGAACCCAGTTGCAATAAATAAATTAAATTTATATAAGACTTTGGTATACTGACTTAACTTCAATCGATTAAATTCGATATCTCCGGTGTTTCTTAACCGATTTGGACGAAATTTCAGAAAAGATCTTTCGTTACCCATTCTTCCAACCCTCATTTTTAGATTTTCCAAATTCGATTTTTTTGTTATCGATTCCATGTGTATATCCGAAACCAGAAAAGTTATCGATAATTTGAAGCAAACTTGTTCTGCTCATGGTATAGGAGAACTTATATCCCAAATCTGAAGTCTCTAGCTCTTGTAGTCTCTGAGATCCACGCGTTCATACAGACAGACAGACAGACAGACGGACAGACGGACAGACAGACGGACAGACGGACATGGCTAAATCGACTCGGCTATTGATGCTGATCAGAATATATATACTTTATAGGGTCGGAGATGCTTCCTTCTGCCTGTTACATACTTTTGCACAAAACCATTATACCCTTATTTACCCATTTTATGGGTAAAGGGTATAAAAAAATGCTACAGAAAATTTCATGACGCTCGTGTCAAAACGTTTTGAGGAGACGGACAATGTTTTTCGAAAGGAGGCAGAGGTCTGGGGAGAAAAAATTAAAAACATGTCCCCAACCCAGGGCATCATTGCTACAAAGCTAATCAACGATATAATTTTTCGGGGGCAACTGAATACTTTGTCCTTGGATACAAAAATAGTTGATAAGGAGCCTCCGGAAATATCAATCAATTTGGAAATAATAAATAGTGATATGGAGACAAGCCAGTGTCCAATATCTTTTGAAGATGAAATATTTATAGACCTCACACAACGTCCATTCGACATTACTAAAATTAATAAGTAGTTTAGTTTTTTATTACATTTTTATAATATTAATTGTAAGGTTAATTTTTAGTTTTGTTTTATATAGTGTCGTTAGTTGACTGGCCGTTATTAAATTAGGAGCCTTTACCGATAGAACTAAAAATTGCCAAAAAAAATTGTGGTGGCTGTCCGAAAAACGCTTTTTGAATATGGCAAAGCATTCTCATCAATGATATTTTATGTGGAAATATGTATAAAAACTTACAAAATATCATTGATGAGAATGCTTTGCCATATTCAAAAAAGCGTTTTTCGGACAGCCACCACAATTTTTTTTGGCAATTTTTAGTTCTATCGGTAAAGGCTCCTAATTTAATAACGGCCAGTCAACTAACGGCACTGCTTTAAAGTAATATTTCAAAATAAAATATATATATATATATATTTGTTAATATTTACCTGTATGTATTGTTTCAGTTTGAGTATAATGGCTTCGCATGTTTCGATAACTGTTTTACTAACACAACTTTCCGAAACAGCACTGGAATACTTTAAATCAAAAAATTTGTTGCCAGATGCCAAGTACCTCAGTGTAATAGAGAGGCGCTGCTCAACAGGAATCGCCGCTCGCATTGTGGTATCCTGTTTTTTTATTATGGGCCCTACAAGCGCCAAAAGCTCATCAAAAATACTTGAGCTCATGCGCAAATAATTGCGCAGATCATCCGGCGATGATATGCTGAGCTCCTCCAGCATATTTTGGTGGGAAAACCTTGCCCTTTTTTTTATAAAATTCTTTCATCCAAAAGGTTTTTCTTTTTCTTTTTTGCTCTTCCTCCATTTCCGATATTGCAACAGCAATTCCACACAGCACTTCTTTTGAAAAAGACATTATAAACTGCACTTATAAATGAGCGAGCTACTAATGACAAAAAAATCATAACAAGCCCTCTAATATAGATAATTGAAATTTCATTTACAAGAACAGTTTTAATTTTATTAGCAAAACAAAAACAAAATACATGCAAATCATAAAGCTTTCTATAACCTTCTCATTCGCTCACACATAACCCATTTCGGTCACATGTAAGAGACTTAAGCAAAGAGAAATGCTTTGCTTAAATTCACACGTACACGAGGCTGCGCGCAGCATGCTGCACGTGTATATACCGCATTACTTAATACTTAAAATATTTTTTTACCAATATGTTTTTTCAGGCATATATCTGTCACCTCCAAGCGAGTCGCAATATAAAAGCATTGCGGCTGATTTTGAGACTTTATGGAACTTGCCGAATTGCGTTGGTGCAGTGTATGGAAAGCACATCGCAATAAAGTGTCCAAAAAATAGTGGCAGCATCTATTTCAATTACAGAAAAACATTTAGTATAGTTTTAATGGTGGTCTGCGATGCTCGATACACTTTCATTGCTACTAGGGAAGCTATGGCAGTGAAAATGATGCAGGTATTTAATGCACATTCATTTCTTGTGTTACCCTAAATAATTAAAATGTTATTATGTTTAACAGGTGTTTTCCGCGTATCCGATTTTGGTAGAAAACTTTTAGACGGAACATTACCATTGCCGCCAAGCAAACCTCTACCCAATTGTAGCGACACAGAACAATTCCCGAATTTTTTTTGTTGGCGATGCTGCTTTCCCGTTGAGAAAAAATTTGATGAAGCCAATTTCACCAGCACGTTCAGGGGTAACATTGTCGCTTGAAGACAATGTTGCCAACTACAGAATTTCAAGGGCACGTCGAACTATAGAAAACAGTTTTGGTATACTGACCGCACGGTGGTGCATTTTGAATACAACGTTGGAGTTCATGCTAGATAACTGTGAAAAGATTGTTCTGACTTGTGTCGTATTACATAATTTTATTATGTTAAACGATTTGGATCGTTGGTATTGTCCTCCTACGTTTGTTGACCAAGATGCGTCTGACAACAGCATTATATTGGGTGGCTGGCGAACTGAAATGCAGTCCTGCAATAGCGTTCGTGAGTACATGTCACATAGCCGCAGGAGCGCCAACTATGCCATGACACTGAGAAACAAATTGCATAGCTATTTAATGAATGAAAGAGCAGTTTCGTTTCAACCAAAATAAAATGTTTAACTTTATGAGATAATTAAAATTAAACAATGATAATTTAATTTTGTTTCAATTTATTGATTGTCGGACAATAATTGCAAGATTTTCGTTCCCACATTAAGTTTTTTATTGGGAGACATTGCCTTTCTGCTTCATGGACTCGCAAAAATCCTTAAACGCTGCTGTTGCCTCTGACAAATTATCGTCCGCAGTGGTGTTTGTCATGCGTTTCTTCGACGGATGTAGCGATGCCAAAGGTACAGGTTCAGGTGCAGGTAAAGGTGCATTATCAAAAAATTGTGGTGGAGATGATAGTATCATAAATATTTGGGGTTGAGAATAACACGTCATCATTTTCAAAACATAACGGCAGCGACTCCTCAGACGTCTTGAAATTTGACCTTTGCCTAAACAATAAAAGTACTGTACTGTACAAAAAAAAAAAAAATAAAAACAAATTTTAAATAAGTAATTACCGGCGTCTCTGCAAGTGGTTTTTTAAAAACTGCAAACTTTGGAAATGCACCCATTCCGACGACGTCCCAACTCCACTACCTGAGGGTTCCACTATCCTCAACTCCTTCGCAAATCGCTCTCTCAGGGTAGTCCAACGCCTTTCACAGATATCAACTTTAACAAACAAACATATCAATGTAAAACCAAGTTCAATAATTTTTATTAATTTACTAACCATTGCAACCAAGTTCTTTGGCAATTGCAGCCCAAACTTATCGTTTTTTTTATTATATTTTTAAAGTCTTTTGACTTTTTATCATACAACAAAGCATGATTTTCTACTAATATAATTAGCTTATAATCATCCATTTGAGTATTTGATTTTGTTAACATTTTGTAAAGAGCGTTTAACGTTTTTCATCACAGTTTTTGATCAGCTGTTTGATTTTCACGTTAATCAACACTGTTCAACTTAAGAACTTAACGTAAGAATCTGCAACCTGCAGGTTAAGAATTAAGTTAAATTACGTTAAGTTGAGAGTAAACGCTAACATTGACAGCCATAAGGCAGATTGAGTCAGCTGACTCTTACGATAAGTTAAGTCGAGAGTAAACAGCCCTTAACACTAAAGTAAACGTATTTGGTATTCTTATACTGAAAATAAACTATCTGTATATTAAAGTTATGTATTTGAGTTTTATTGACTTTAATTGAATATTAGGACAAGGGGTATTTTTATTTTGTTCAGTTTGTGCGTCTCATCTACGACAAGCCAGCACGTTGCTTGTTTTGTTTGAGCTCTGCTTTGCGTTCACCGGCCTGTATATGTACTAAAGGAGTGGCGGCGGGCCAGCGGAAAGCAAGAACGGTCAAAATGTGTTAGTATGTGTATGCATAAGCGTTTGTTTCATTCTTGCTGGAACTTCCAAGTTTTCTGCAAACGACTTGGACAAGTGAACAACTGAATACACTTTCGGCATTTGCGCAGCATAACTGTATGGTAGTTGCGATGGCAAAATTGTTGGAAAGTGTCATAGAACTAAAAACATGAAAAAGTATGTATGACCAGCAATGCAATACTGATATATGCCTGCCTATTTTACTAGACGCTTGTTTTTTGTGCTGTGTGCCTGATCAGCAAATTATCGACCAGCACCAAAAATGCCTTGAAAGTATTGATTTTCTGGTTTTTCTTAGGTTTTTGTAGGAAATTTACAAATATGCACCAAATTGTAAATCTAAATTTTGGCTGTTTAGCGTTTGCCGAAATTCAGAATAGTAGAGAAAGGTCAATGAATGCCATGGCAAATGCTACGCATACATTGAAATATGCACATGTAGATATACAGGGACACACACACAATCTCACGGGAGCTAGAAAAACAAAATATAAAAAATTATTACAAAGCCCAAGCCCACCAAAACTGCAAACATATGAAAACGCACATTTATATAAAAATATATGTATGAAGCACGTTGTAATGTATGTATGCGTGGCTACGACGAGCCAGCACGTGTTGTTGTTGCGTTTTGCCTATTATCGAATGGCACACGCACGTGCATACACACAAAGATGAACTTGACCTATATTTTTTTGCAGTCAACTGTGGCCGTTTTGCCGTCGGCAAATTGAAAATATTTAATTTGTTATTATAAATGTATTTATAATCAAAATTGAAATGTATAATCAAATATATCATTAATTACTTTTAAGAAAACATGTAAAAAAAAATAATTAAAAAATATACTATATATGAAATTGTAATTCTTTTAATAAAACATAAAATAAATCTATAACTGTTTGGCTTATTATTTTGAATCTATATTGATATTAATTTGGATGATTTTTGTTGATTGACGTTGTTTCTTATTCTATGGAATTGAAACAAATCAAAAATATATGTAAGTGACGTGCGTTACAAAAAGAGCGGCAAGTGAAAACATCAACAAAAAATAGCTTCGCGCGCTTTTACAAGAGTTTCCCTCGCATTTCTGCTGATGCTTCAACGATACGGTGAGGTTTATAAGCGATTTTTAAAAGTGAAATTTAAATCAGTTTTTTTTTAGAACTACGCACACCGAATTATCATTTTATTGATATTTAATACATACATTTTTATCCAAACATGGCCAATGATGGAAAACGAGTGCGATACTGTTGTGTTGTGAAGAGCTGCGTTGGTGGCAACAAATTGTTTCGCGTGCCGGCTGATATTGAAGAAGAAGAGTGGTGCGAGAACCTCAAATTGGACACTTCAAGCCTTAATACTTGCACTAGAGTGTGCAACTTGCATTTTGAGGAGGAGTGCGTTGGAATACGAAATTTGAAAGCTGGATCAGTGCCAACACTGCAATTAGGAAAGTGTCTGTGTATGTTATTTTTATGGCGGGCTCCACGCTTATGCCAAATGTATTAACTGTTTCATGCATGTATATGTATTTTTGTGTTTAACAATGTTGCAATGTGATTGTTTTTTAGCTGTGATTGCTGTGTTAAATGTGTTTGACTCCAGCCTAATTTGTCTCTTGGCCGTCCGTTTTAAGTATGAACATATATGTGTGTGTGTCACTTAGGGCAAATAATAATATCATAATGTTCTTTAGGACACGCTGACGAACCCGTCAACAAAATTCTTTAAAAGCAAAATATTTACTAAATATTGCTGCATAATAGACTGCAATATGAGCAATCCACCGTCGATGCTACATAAATTCCCGGATGATAAGGTTCAGAGGGCAGAGTGGATACAAATTTGTCACATTAAGCCTGCATATAAAAACAACAGCCGCCTGTTTATTTGCAAAAACATTTTCACTCATCGGATTTCCAGAAGAAGAAATTAAAAAAAATGTCCATCCGATTATGGGTTTGACAATTACGAATACCGAAAATGATGATGATGAAAATAATGAGAACCACGCTTTGGTCGAAACAAGCAAGCCAGAAGATACTGAAAAAGAACCAAATGAATATGCATGCCCACGTTGTGAAGTATATTGCCGCAACGAGTCTTATTGGCGCCAAAAATATTTTGAAATGCAAGCCAAATATAATAATTTGTTGGCCGACCATAAAAAAATTAAGAAAGAAAAGGCGGCTTTGCTGGACAAATTTAAAGATAGCGAGAACAACTGGTCAATGCAGCTCATAGATGTCGCTAATAATTCACTGATAGTTCCTGACGAAGTCAACGAGAAATCAAAATTTTTTGCATCACTGCTTCTGAAGGAAGAACATAAAAGAAAATTCAGTGATGCGCAAAAAAACCTATTAATGAATATTAATTATAGGTCATCGAAAGGCTAAAAATTTTTGCGTGATGCGTTATCTTTTAACTTGCCAAGTCCAAGAACTTTGTTGAATTGGCGCCCAATAAGAATGATTTCTCCGGGCACTAATGAAACGGTCTGCCAAAGAGTAGCAATACATGTGCAACAGATGAAGGAGAGCGAACGCAACTGTGTAATTGTTTTTGATGAAATGCACGGACGTTGTGAGCTCGAGTATAACAGCACAACAGATCAAATAGACGGCTTTGTTGACTGCGGCGAGGGAAAACGCGAACCAATTTTGGCAAACAGTTTCCTGTTTTTCCAAGTGAAAGGAATTATTCAGCCATGGAAATACGCATGTAGCTATTATTGCACAGGTAGTCTGAAAAATACTGTAGATATCACGACCCAAGGATTATTAGAGAACATTAATGTTTTGCCTAAAATGGGTTTAAAAGTAAAAGCCATTGTATGCAACCAGTCATTGCAGAACCAAAGCGTCTATAACAATTTAAGCGAAGTGAATGGCAAATGGCAAGTTGACTTTAATAGCAATAAAATATACATGATGTATGATTATGTATACTTATTTAAAAGTCTAAGAAACTGCCTAATATCTAAGCCCATTGTGACTCCAAAAGGCGTGGTTACCTGGAGTGTGATTCAGGAATTGTTTAAAATTGACACAAGTAGCAGAACAACTCGCATGGTGCCTAAGCTTTCGGAGAAACACATCAATCCAAAGTATTACGAAAAAATTAGTGTTAAACTTGCTGTCCAAGTATTTTCGAGATCAGTAGGGAATGCAATAACAGTTTGCCATAAAAACAAACTCTTTTCCACCAAAAACATGGAATTTGCCTTAAGGGCTATTTACTCTCGACCAAAGACCATTTAACATCAAGATGGGTCTTAAGAGCTGGAATGTTATGTTAATTAACAGAGTCGCAACCACGAAGCGGACAACTGGGGAAACAGCGAAAGCCACTATTTCTTATCATTTGTATACCTACTACACTCGCTACAATGTCAGCTGGTGCGAAGTCGGCCATCATTGTTTAGCTTTTGTTGTGACTGCAAAGTGTGCGAAGCGCAAGGCATAATTAAGTGTTGCCGCACTTCGTTTCTCTTGTTGTTGTCACAAAATTTTAAATCGACAATTTTAGACTTTGCTTTTTCGGCTTGCTGCTGCTCAACAAGAAAGGGTGGTATAGAATTTATATGGAACTTTGTGCAATTGAATAGATAAACGTTAGATACTTTAATATATTGTCTGGTTTATATGCTTATTTATATGTTGGCAATGAGTTTGGGTTTTCACAACTTATAAAACAAGTTGTATATAAATAAATTAACTAACACTAAAGTAAACGTATTTGGTATTCATATATTGAAAATAAACTATCTGTATATTAAAATTATGTATTTGAGTTTTATTGACTTCAATTGAATATTGGGACAAAGGGTATTTATACTCGATACCGAAGGTAAAGAGTATATTGGGTTTGTGCAATGTCCGTCATGGTGTCCGTCCGTCCGTCCGTCCGTCCGTCCGTCCGTCTGTATGTTCGCAACTTTTTTCCACACCCTTCAAGCTAGAGACTTGAAACTTTCCAATTCTCTTTATCTATGGGATAGTAAGTTAAAGTGTCAAGATGGGGGTTCTACGATAACTGGGGGGCTGGCAAATCGATAAATTCGATAACTCAAAACCGATAAATCCACATATTTCGCACATCCTTACAGCTAGAACTACCAATTTTGGTAAAAAGATAGCTACTAGCAACCCCCAAAAAACTGCATAAAAAATTTTGGAGCCACGCCCACCCATTCCGCCCCCAGCCCCCCCCGCAATTTAAAGTAGAAAAAGCCTATAACTCCCACAGTTTTTGAGCTAGAGCCACCAAATTTGGTGCCAAGATAGGTGATGATGACCCCCCAAAAATTGCATCAAAAGTTTGGATGCCACGCCCACCGACACTGCCCTAGCCGCCCCCATGCACCCCAACGCTTCGTCAAAAACGGGAATGCGTGTATCTTCCAGAGCTGTGGAGCTAGAGCCTCCAAATTTGGTGGGAAGATAGCTGGTAACGGCCCCTAAAAAACTGCATCAAAGTTTTGGAGCCACGCCCACCCATTACGCCCCCAGCCCCCCCGCATTTTGAAATCAGAAATGGCTATATCCACCACAGTTTTTGAGCTAGAGCCACCAAATTTGGTGCCAAGATAAGTGATGATGACCCCTAAAAACTGCATCAAAAGTTTGGATGCCACGCTCACCAATACTGCCCTAGCCGCCCCCATCCACCCCAACGCTTCGTCAAAAACGGCAATGCGTGTATCTTCCAGAGTTGTGGAGCTAGAGACTCCAAATTTGGTGGGAAGATAGCTGGCAACGACCCCCAAAAGTTTTGGAGCCAAGCCCACCCATTCCGCCCCCCTTTCCCCACCATTTACAAATTTTGAGCTAGAGTCACCAAATTTGGTATGAAGATAGCAATTGACATTTCACAAAGATCTGCATCAAAAATTGGGATGCCACGCCCACCCATACCGCCCCCAGCCCCCCTTTCCCCACTTTTTACAAATTTCGAACTAGAGCTATAAAATTTGGTATGAAGATAGCAATTGACATTTCACAAAGATCTGCATCAAAAATTGGGATGCCACGCCCACCCATACCGCCCCCAGCCCCCCTTGCCCCACTTTTTTACAAACTTCGAGCTTGAGTCACCAAATTTGGTATGAATTTAGCAATTGACATTCCAAAAAGATCTGCATCAAAATTTGATGCCACGTCCACCCATACCGCCCTTTACCACATTTTACAAGTTTTGAGCTAGAGTCACCAAATTTGCAACGAAGACAGCTGGTGGCATCCCCATCTGCATCGGAGAATCTTTAAGGCAGCGTACACCCCTGCCTCATCCGTACCCCTTTGCAATTAGGCCTCTTTTTACCGGTTTTAAACTGGTATCATCGCTAGTCGGTTGCGTCCGACTGCAACGTTTCACTTGTTTTACTTTGCGCTATTTGTGTGTCTTATCTACGACAAGCCAGCACGTTGCTTGGTTTGTTTGAGTTCTGCTTTGCGTTCAGCGGCCTGTGTATTAAGGGGAGGCGGCGGGCCAGCGGAAAGCAAGGACAAGTGTTAGTATGTGTATGCATGTGCGTTTGCTTCATTCTTGCTGGGCCTTCCGAGTTTTCGGCAAATGCCTTGCACAAGTGAACAGCCGAATACACTTTCGGCATTTGTGCGCATCGCTGCATAGCTGTATGGTAGTTGCGATGGCAAAATTGTTGGAAAGTGTCATAGAGCTAAAAACATGAAAGAGTATGTATGACCAGCAATGCAACACTGATATTTGCCTGTTTATTTTACTAGACGCTTGTTTATTTTGCTGATCGCCTGTTCCTGCAACTTATCAACCAGCCAAAAATGCCTTGGAAGTATTGGTTTTCTTGTTTTTCTTAGGTTTTTGTAGGCAAAATACTAATATTCACCAAATTAAATCGAAACATTGGCTGTTTAGCGTTTGCCGAAATTCAGAATAGTAGAGAAAGGTCAATGAATGCCATGGCAAATGCTACGCATACATTTAAATATGCACATGTAGATATTCAGGGACGCACACACAATCTCACGGGAGCTAGAAAAACAAAATATAAAAAAATTTTTACAAAGCCCAAGCCGACCAAAACTGCAAACATATGAAGACGCACATTTATATAAAAATATATGTATGAAGAACGTTCAAACGCATGTATGCGTGGTTTCGTGTTGTTGTTGCGTTTTGCCTATTCTCAAATGGCACACGCACATGCATACACACAAAATTACACGCATAGAAGAATTGACTTAGTTGCCTAGGCAACAAGCTAGCTAGCACTGCACACCAACAAGACAGCAGTGCAAAACAAAAATAAACCAAAAAACAGGGCGGCATGTGTATTGTAAACAAAGAAGCAATAATCAAAACAAGCGCAGCTGCTTTTCGCTAGGGGAAACCGACTTTTCTACTCGCTAGTTTGTCCGCTTCGTGGTTGCGACATGGTTTACAGCATGTTAACTTGAACAATTCTTAAGACCCATCTTGATGTTAAATGGTCTTTGGTTGAGAGTAAACGCTAACATTGAGAACCATAAGGTAGATTGAGTCAGCTGACTCTTATGTTATGTTATGTTAAGTTATGTCGAGAGCAAAGACCATTTAACATCAAGATGGGTCTTAAGAATTGTTCAAGTTAACATGCTGTAAACCATGTCGCAACCACGAAGCGGACAAACTAGCGAGTAGAAAAGTCGGTTTCCCCTAGCGAAAAGCAGCTGCGCTTGTTTTGATTATTGCTTCTTTGTTTACAATACACATGCCGCCCTGTTTTTTGGTTTATTTTTGTTTTGCACTGCTGTCTTGTTGGTGTGCAGTGCTAGCTAGCTTGTTGCCTAGGCAACTAAGTCAATTCTTCTATGCGTGTAATTTTGTGTGTATGCATGTGCGTGTGCCATTTGAGAATAGGCAAAACGCAACAACAACACGAAACCACGCATACATGCGTTTGAACGTTCTTCATACATATATTTTTATATAAATGTGCGTCTTCATATGTTTGCAGTTTTGGTCGGCTTGGGCTTTGTAAAAATTTTTTTATATTTTGTTTTTCTAGCTCCCGTGAGATTGTGTGTGCGTCCCTGAATATCTACATGTGCATATTTAAATGTATGCGTAGCATTTGCCATGGCATTCATTGACCTTTCTCTACTATTCTGAATTTCGGCAAACGCTAAACAGCCAATGTTTCGATTTAATTTGGTGAATATTAGTATTTTGCCTACAAAAACCTAAGAAAAACAAGAAAACCAATACTTCCAAGGCATTTTTGGCTGGTTGATAAGTTGCAGGAACAGGCGATCAGCAAAATAAACAAGCGTCTAGTAAAATAAACAGGCAAATATCAGTGTTGCATTGCTGGTCATACATACTCTTTCATGTTTTTAGCTCTATGACACTTTCCAACAATTTTGCCATCGCAACTACCATACAGCTATGCAGCGATGCGCACAAATGCCGAAAGTGTATTCGGCTGTTCACTTGTGCAAGGCATTTGCCGAAAACTCGGAAGGCCCAGCAAGAATGAAGCAAACGCACATGCATACACATACTAACACATTTTTACCGTCCTTGCTTTCCGCTGGCCCGCCGCCTCTCCTTTAATACACAGGCCGCTGAACGCAAAGCAGAACTCAAACAAACCAAGCAACGTGCTGGCTTGTCGTAGATAAGACACACAAATAGCGCAAAGTAAAAATACCCTTTGTCCCAATATTCAATTGAAGTCAATAAAACTCAAATACATAATTTTAATATACAGATAGTTTATTTTCAATATATGAATACCAAATACGTTTACTTTAGTGTTAGTTAATTTATTTATATACAACTTGTTTTATAAGTTGTGAAAACCCAAACTCATTGCCAACATATAAATAAGCATATAAACCAGACAATATATTAAAGTATCTAACGTTTATCTATTCAATTGCACAAAGTTCATATAAATTCTATACCACCCTTTCTTGTTGAGCAGCAGCAAGCCGAAAAAAGCAAAGTCTAAAATTGTCGATTTAAAATTTTGTGACAACAACAAGAGAAACGAAGTGCGGCAACACTTAATTATGCCTTGCGCTTCGCACACTTTGCAGTCACAACAAAAAGCTAAACAATGATGGCCGACTTCGCACCAGCTGACATTGTAGCGAGTGTAGTAGGTATACAAATGATAAGAAATAGTGGCTTTCGCTGTTTCCCCAGTTGTCCGCTTCGTGGTTGCGACTCTGTTAATTAACATAACATTCCAGCTCTTAAGACCCATCTTGATGTTAAATGGTCTTTGACTCTCAACATAACATAACATAACTTAATTTGGAACCTGCAGATTGCAGATTTCAACATAATTTTTTTAAGCTGAGCAGTGTTCATTAACATGAAAGTCAAACAGCTGATCAAAAACTGTGTTACAAAACGTTAGGCGCTCTTTACCAATTGTTTACAAATTCAACTTTGGAAATGGATGAGCACGCGCTAATTATTTTAGTTGAAGCGAATGCTTTAATTTATGACAAGAAGTCAAAAGACTATAAAAATATAAATAAAAAAAGAGAAGTTTGGGCTGCAATTGCCAAAGAACTTGGTTGCAATGGTTAGTATATTGATAGAAATTGTTGAATTTGATTTTGCATTGATATGTTTGTTTGTTAAAGTTGATGTCTGTGAAACGCGTTGGAATAGCCTGAGGCAGCGGTTTACGAGGGAGTTGAGGATTGTGGAGCCTTCAGGTAGTGGAGTTGGCATGGCATCGGAATGGCTGCATTTCCAAAGTTTGCAGTTTTTAAAAAACATTTGCAAAAACGCCGGTAATTACTTATTTACAATTTGTTATATTTTGTACAATAAAAATGCTTTTATTGTTTAGGCAAAGGTCAAATTTCAATGCGTCAGAGGAGTCGCCCACACTATTATGGGAAAGTGATGACGTTTTTTCAACAACATTAGATGTCGATGACATAATAATGGAAACGGATGATGCGCACGAAACTGAACCTGCGGCATCGCTACATCCGTCTAAGAAACGAAGGACAGACAACACCGCGGACAATGAAATGTCACAGGCAACAGCAGCATTCAAAGAATATATCGAGTCCTTAAAGCATAAAGAAGCTGAGGATGAGGTGGCAGCCAACATGGGAAACATTGTTAAAAAGTCGTTGTCGGCAATGTCTCAAAAAAAAAAAATGTATGTTGCGTCGAAAATTATGCAATTGCTAACCGACAACCAATAAATAGAAAAATTTAATTATCATTGTTTTAATGTTAAAATATTTTATTTCGGTTGGAAAGGTACTGCTCCTTCATTCATTAAATAAGTACGCAATTTGTTCCTGAGTGACAAAGCATAATTGGAGCTTCTGCGGCTATGCGATATTGTATTCACGAACGCTGTTGCAGGACTGCATTTCTGTTCGCCAACCACCCAATATAATGCTGTTGTCAGACGCATCTTGATCAACAAACGTTGGAGGACAGTACCAACGGTCCAAATCGTTCAGCATAATAAAATTGTGCAATGCCACACACGTCAGCACAATCTTTTCACAGTTGGCTGGCATGAACTCCAACGTTGTATTCAAAATACGCCAACGAGCGGTCAATATACCAAAACTATTTTCAATAGTTCGACGTGCCCTTGAAATGCGATAATTGTAAACATTGTCTTCAAGCGACAATGTTGCCCCTGCACGTGGTGGTGATATTGGCTTCATGAGATTTTTCCTCAACGGGAAAGCAGCATCGCCAACAAAAAATGTGGGAATGGTGCTGTATCGCTACAGTTGGGTAGAGCTTTGCTTGGCGGCAATGGTAAAGTTCCATCAAAAAGTTTTTGGCCAAAATCGGATAAGCTGAAAACACCTGTTAAACATAATAACATTATAATTAAATATGTTTATACAAGAAATGAAAGTGAACTAAATACCTGCATCATTTTCACTGCCGTAGCTTCCCACACTAGTAGCAATGAAAGTGTATCGAGCATCGCAGACCGCCATTAAAACAATGCTAAATGTTTTTTTATAATTGAAATATATGCTGCCACTATTCTTTGGGCACTTTATTGCGATGTGCTTTCCATCCACAGCACCAACGCAATTCGGCAAGTTCCATAAAGTTGCGAAATCAGCCGCAATGTCTTTATATTGCGACTCGGTTGAGGTGCCAGATATATGCCTGAAATAACATATTGGTTAAAAATATTCGAACCAATAAATTAAGTACATGCATAACTTAACAACTACCTGAAAGAACATCCCATAAAGCTTCGCAAGTTTCAAAAATAATTTTCCACACTGTAGTTTTTCCAAGCTTATGACTCCAAGCAATCGATTGCAAACTTGTGCCATGAGCTAAAAATCTTTAAAATAAACAATTATAACAAATAAAGTACATACACTTAATTTATGTTCATATATGAAAATAAACTTACAACAATGTAATTTCAAGACGCTCTTCTGTACTGATGCGCTGTCGCGGCTTCCTGAGTTTGTCTCGCAACAAACTTATTATTAACTGGAACAGTTTTTTAGACATTCGGGTATGAATAAAAAACTGTTCTTCATCCAAATCTCTGATGGCTGTAAAAGTTTTGGTGAAGTACCCACTCGTGTGCCAGTTCCGATTTATTGGACGTACTGCCCAACGCCGCTTTTTTTTTTCTTGGTCTTTCTGCTTTTTATATAAAGCTACGATGTTTAGGGTACATACCAAATACCACTGCAACTTCATCCATGATTAATTTTTTTTAAAAATAAGCCAACGAGCGCAAAATAAGTTGAATGCAGATGTTGTTGATATGTGATAACAGCTGTTTATTTTCCTTTGTTTAACAACACTGCTAACATAATTCTACAGCACTGACACGTTGATTTCTTATGTTAAGTTATGTTGAGAGTAAACGCATATTTTCTATAAATTAAGTTAAATTAAATTAAGTTATGTTATGTTAAGTTATGTCGAGAGTAAATAGCCCTTTAGCCACAGCAGATTTTGTCATAAAAAATGAATGATGGATTTGACATGCTGAACTGCAAATCTTATAAGCAGGGCTACAAAAATTCCTATAAATTTGCAAATAAGGAAAAACTAATCGAGTTTATGAGTTACGTTAAGAGCATCAGACCAGACTCCCAAAACCGTTGCCGTGCTGATTTGATAATGACTCTAGGAAACATTATAAGCGTTACGGACGAGCTATTCAGCGACAAAACTATGGAGTACGTGCACACAACGAGGTTCAACCAGGACAGTTTGGAAAACTTCTTCGCTGCTGTGCGCTCAAAACTGGGGAACAACAAAAACCCCTCAGTACGCGAAATGCAGTACTTGACGGCCAGATTGATGTCCATGAAGATAATTACAACGTCATACTTGAGTAATGCCAATTGTGAGGATGATGATGAAGATCTGCACATGAATTGGATTTGTGACCCCGATCAGCCTATAGACGCATCGGAGGACAACGAGGCTCCACATCCCACAAATCAACAGCCTGGCATTGACATCGATCTGAATGGTGAGGAAGTAGCATCAAATACGCCTCAAGTATCTGTTGGAGAGTTTGTGTCGCGCAGATATTTTGACGGCTACTTGATTGCTATGAAAAAGTTCAACTGCCCAAAATGCGATATTGCCCTCAGCCATATGAACTCATTTGCATGTAAGAGTTATGAAGACCTGATAGAGGCACGGAATTTTGCTATGGACAAAATGTGCCTTACAGCCCCATCAGATGAATTCTTCCTCGTGTGCCACTTGCATTACGAGTCCTTTGCCAAAATTTTCGAAAGGTCGCCGCTCTCAAGGAACCTGTGCAAGACCATAACTGAAGAATGTCTTCGTCGAACCAACACAGTTTATCCAGCTTGATTTGACAAAGAAAACAGCTGCTACAACCACCGCCTGGAATTGCTGAAGAAATTTTTAATAATATTAACAAGGCAAAGAGCAAAGTGGCTGTTCCAGGAAAAGCTGTTGGATAAGACATCCAAAAATCATGGGCCCATGGCGAAAAAACTAAAAATTTTGAAGCACTAATTCATCACGTAAGTTGGCAAATTAAATGTACATTAATACAAAACTATAATTAATATTATTGCTTTTTTATAGGCCAGACTCAGATTTCTTCAGAATTGGTATCGGAAGAGCCATGGCACTCCGATACATTTGGTAAGTAAGCTCTTTTAAAAGCATTAATAAAAATATCTTTGATAAAATATAATTTTAATAGGTCTTGCACAATATAGCGTGGTTTCCGAAGGGGTTGGCCAGCATTTGACCGGGTGCCCACATAAGTATGGTAAGTATTCAACGAATTAATAAATGCCCAATTTCTAATTCTAATTTTAGCTATAGGTAGTCCTTGCATTGGCCCCCCACATATGTTTATGGCCACCAGCATACATGCGCTAAGGGGTAAATAATAAATGTGTTTTTTTTTTTTATAAATAATAATGAATAACCCTGGAACAGAAGGATTACTTTGGAAGCATGCGCTTAGAAGGATGACCCTAGATGGTGCGCCAAGATAGATGGATGGATGTGCCCCTGGAACAAACCCCAAGAAGGATGTGCCAGAGGGATGACACCGGAAAGATGTGCAAAGGCGAGCTGACCTGCTATGCAGCTCGGTAAGTATTAAAAATAAGATATTTTGTATTGTCATGATATTAATACTAATTATTTATTTTATTTTTTAATTCGAGTGAATTCGCGCTGGACTGGACGATCGAAAAATGATTCACTAGTCATCTGAACATAGAAGGCTGACTTTATTTAAAAAGCATATAAAAAGATAAGTTTTTTACATATTTGTATACTTTATAATGTATACTATTAATGCGTTTTTTGTATACTTTCAGAAAATGAATCTAGTTCTACGGCTGACCAGAAACGCACACAAATTAAAGCTACTTACTTTGATAACATTTTAAACTAATTGTTATATTTAAATCATTGTACTGTAGAAATGCAAGTTTAATTTTTGTATTTATAAAACGCGAATGCATTAGAATATTTCCATAAAGATTATAAATATATTTTGAATTATATAATTTAAGCTATGAACTTCTATACATTGTCATTAGTTTTAATAAATTTACTGAAATATTATATTGATTGATTAAATTGCTTGTTTCAGTTTGGCACGCATAAAAGAATTGACTTAGTTGCCTTACACTGCACACCAACAAGATAGCAAAACAAAAACAAGCCAAAAAAACATGGCGGCATGTGTATTGTAAACAAAAACGCAATAATAAAAACAAGCGCAGCTGGTTGTCGTTAGAGGAAACCGACTTTTCTACTCATTAGTTTGTCCGCTTCGTGGTTGCGACTTGGTTTACAGCATGTTAACTTGAACAATTCTTAAAACCCGTCTTTATGTTAAATGGTCATTGGTATTTACACTAAGGAAAAATATTATAGAGCAATCATTGCGTACGGGCACTAAGGAAAAATATTATAGAGCAATCATTGCGTACGGGGCTTGTTGGGAACTCATGAGCTGTACATTTGTGAAAAAAACTTTCTGAGTGCTCCCATAGCACTTCGGGTGTCGAGCCGAATGGAAGCTCTCGATTTCTTGCTCAGAATTATTTTTGTTTGCGCTTAGACGCAGAGTGGCAGCCGAATGAGACGGTCGGTCCACGCAGCTCTGCTGTTTATATGCGTGTGAGATTTGCGTGTATGGCTTTGTTATTTTTGCGTGTGATGGTTTTGTTATTTTTGGGGTGGGATTTTTAAATTTGAACAGCGCTTGAATGTGTGCGCTCACATTTATGCATTAATGGTACAAGAACCTGTCTCAGTTTTTATGATATTTTTATTTATTTTTACAGGTGTATATATTTAAGACTTTCTTATTTTGTTTATTAAAAAGCACATATGAAATAATTTTAAAATTTTGGCATATTTTTTATTTATTTAATTATATCTATGATTGATGATTACATAATAAATTTCTTTTCTATTAACATATAATTAAGTCATATCAAAACAATACATTTAAGATAAAGCATTTTTCACAAGCAGCAACAAAAATGTGTAAACACCCAGCAATCTATGAATTCCTTTTTGTATGCCCACAAACAGCAACACAAGAAAATGCTATTTCGAAAAAGCCTATTTGCTAGATTATCAAGTTTGCCGCTCGAAGAGTTACCCACAACGAAATATGTTATTTTATCAGACTATTTTTAGCGATTTCTCAATTGTTAGCTTAGTGCCAACTTATTCTAATCAAAATATACAACCATAACAAATATATTATTAAATTACATATCAACAATAGCACTTATATTATATTAGGGTATCCAACACTCAACATTCGTCTGTTCATATTCTTATTCAACATGTTCGCTATTTAAGTCTATTAGTGTGCGTGTGTGTGTGTGTATTCACAAAAGAAGCAAAACAGAACTGCCGCACAAAATATAAAATCGACAATTTCAGACTTCTGCTTGAATCTGCTTTATGCAGTCCAACTTGGGAGGGTAGTATAAACTTAATATGAACTTTGTCAAACTTGATAGCAAAACGTGAGATACTTTAATATTATTTATGTACATATTTTTTTTTATATATCGAAAATAAACTATATATATATAAAAAATAAAGATTTGAGTTTTAATTGACTAGTATTGAAAATTGGTACAAAGGGTATTTTTACTTCGTGCATTTTGTGTTGAAGCACTAGTTTTGTTATTTTGGAAGTGGCTGAGAAGAACGAATTTCGTTTGAATGCGCTGTGTGCGTGCACATGAATATACATATATTATGCGTATGCATGTGTGCGCTTTGTTGATCTGCTGGTGGCCGTCAATAGCAAAACCTGACCTTTCTCAACATCTTCAATATGATTTTTTACATGTACATACATACATTTGCATGCTGGTGCAGGGCTTTTGGGTGGGCAACTATATTTATTATTAATTATGTTAAATAATATTAAATATATACATATGAACATATGTATATAAATACTATGATCGCCGCTCATATTGGCTCCCGAATCACATAAATAGTCAATCGGTACCCAGGGAACACCACGAGGAGGCCATTACAAATGTAATGGGGTCATATTTGAATATGACCTATGAGTCGACTTGATATGACTCTATTTAAAAATTTAAATTAATTAAAAATAACAATTAAGTCATATCCATGTTCCCCACTTAAACTACCTTATTCCTTAAACGCAAAAGTATTAAAATGCATACGTAAACTTAATTTATAAATTATTATTTTTTTTTTGTATTTTTTGGATTTTGTTTTTTTTTTTGTGTTTTTTGTTTTATTTATTTTTTTGGAATGCATACTTATTTATTGTTTTATTATTTTGAGTTTTTTCTTATATGCTGTTGAATGCTTAATAGCTGTAAGTTTGTCAGTGAGCCACTTACAGTTTTTTCTAATCAAAATAAGAATAAACTCATTAACCAGGTTATACCTATGTTCAAAGCATTTATCGGACTTATTAAACCAGTCTGCATATGTGTCGAAATGAGATGTTATGATAACGCATTTTTGTACAATTAATTTTTTTAAGTGGAACTTGTGAGACTTTGTCTCGAAATAGCGTTTGAAAATGTCAAAATGTATTTTTATTAAATTAAAGAAATAATCAGATGGTGCTTTGAGCTTAAGGTTGCTATTTACATAGCCAAAATTTTTATTGAGTATTAAATACTCAGAAGAACATTGGACTTCATCGGACGGTTTCAAAAGATTAGCACACTCCTTGCAGTCGTGCTTTCTCAACAGCTTATGTAATAAAAATCCCGCAAAATAACGCAATGCATTCTCATTAAATGCGTCTTCAATATTTAAATTTGTTGCTTCTATTGAAAGTTCTAACTCTGCTTCCTCGTCAGAAAAAATCAAGTCATCGTTATCGTCATTGACACTGCCAAATTTCGATGTTGATTGACTTGAACCATTATTATTACTGATGTTAATTAACATGGAATCTTCATCCGGAGCGCAGTTCCCAGCTACTACTGTAGACGTTAGAATTTTCATTGACAGCATTTTTGATATAATTACGTTAAACTCGAACATTGTGGGATTACTATTCGTTACACCGCGAGACCTGATAAGGTAAAACAAATTTTCTAATGGATCCTGGTTTAATTTTGACGTCGCAATGTAAAATGCATCCTGACTTTCACTCCAAACATTTTGTGCCAAAGAAAGTATAGATGTTATTGTTAAAATAATTCCCTTAATACAAAAAACTTTTTGTGGATATTTAACTGCCTCAAAGTAAGTTCGCATATCTAAAAGCGTTTTATGAATTAAATTACCGTGAACAAGAGCACATCTAAATGGATTTTTATCATATAGAACATAACTATTGAGGCAGTCAAATAGTCTGTTAACTTTTTCAATAAATGCTGCCGTTGATTTCGCTACTTCTTTGCAATTTAAAAAGCCCCCAGTATCAATCATTGTTTTTATTGCAGCGGCTACACTATGGCTAAAAATTTGGGTGGCATATTTTACTTTCATTTTTTCAAAGTCGTTCGGATGCACGTGTTTTGTTGTTAATTTGGGGCAGAGTCGTGTTGAGTTTTTGGTATCTACTTCAAACAACTCTTCTATAACTTTCCATGAAACAACACCATCAGGCGAAATTAGATTACGTCTCATAATATTTCGCAGGGATTTTATAAAATGTGGGACGTCGTACATTGCACTTATTTCTTTACCATTAACGCAAAAACTTGGTTTGGTGGCATCAACGCCCAATCTTTTAAAAACAGCTCTATTATTTGAGCCCTGGTCGCAAATAGCTGCTCTAATATTAAGGCCTATAGCTTGGGCCTGTTCAATATTTGCCATTACTTTGTCTAAAAGGGCATCGTGCTTTATACCGCTTGCAGAAACAGTATAGCTTAAAACATACTTCCAGTTTTCATAAAGCCCCTTTAACATGAATACACACACTTGCTGCCCCAACACGCATTTTGTTTTTTGACCATCATTTTCATAGCCTTGAATTTCATCCAGAGTACTATTGTATTGAAGCCCCCTTTTAATCTTTATCTCGTCATATAGAATGACTGCTTCTTTACCCTTAGCACTCATCTCGCTTACAATTTTCTGCAAATTGATAAGCAAATCAGGGTTAAAGCCGGGTCTCATGTTTTTTAGCACAGCCCACCGCGTTAATGAAACCTTCGACGGCAGTTTTAATTTCAGCACGTCTCGAAGATAATCATATGTTCTTGCCGAGTAAAAGTTTATATTTTGTGCAATAGTTTTTTCAGCTTGAGTATATATACATTTTTTCTTTAAAAGCATAATGCATATTGTTTTTGCTTCCTCTGAGACATGTGACATGCTGGCAATTTGAATTTGAATTTTATTGAATTTTATTCCTAGTGCTACAAGTGGGAGTACTTATAAATTAGTGCACTAGTCACATTTAAATAATCCTATAAAAATTTAAACAGAAATTATAAATATGATTAATACAAAGATTATAATAATAATAATACTTCTTATGTACTAAACATTAAAATGGAAATAAAAAATTGTCTATAATTATGGGCATTACTCTCTGCAACCTCACTCACAATGTTATTGTTATCGTTATCACCATTATTATTTTTATTTTTATTACTAATGATGAAAAATCAACATCATTAGCTATGTTGTTGTAAATGTCTTTTTAGCCTGATTCGAAAACTTGATGTGCTTCTAATAGTCTTAATCTCAAGTGGCAACTGATTCCAAAGTCGAGCAACCCATATAAAGAAGTGCCTGTCGGAATTGTTGTTGTTGTGTTGATAATGTAGATATTGCGTATGTGGAAAAGGCTGATAATCTAGGAATAACATTTAACAATACACTAACATGGAAAGACCAGGTCAATAAAGCTGTGGGTAAGACATATGGTGTTCTCCGGCAGCTTGTGCTAACACAGCCCTGGCTGCCGATTAATACAAAAATGACTATAGCGAAAGCTTTAGTTACACCAGTTTTGTTTTATGGAATTGAAATCTTTGCCAACTGTGATATTGCTAGTCAGCAGAAGCTAAAAGTAGCTTTAAATAGTATAGCACGTTATGTTTTTGGACTCAAACGATATGACCATGTTACATGTTTTACAAATCGTATTTTTGACTTAGACTTAAAAAACTGGACTAGATATAAAACTTTAACTTTGCTCCATCAGATCATAAGTACAAAAACGCCTGATTACTCATATGACAAATTACGCTTTGCGGTATCTTTAAGGACCTTCAATATTGTTTGTCCCAGAATTAAACTTGCATCCTCCGACAGGCACTTCTTTATATGGGTTGCTCGACTTTGGAATCAGTTGCCACTTGAGATTAAGACTATTAGAAGCACATCAAGTTTTCGAATCAGGCTAAAAAGACATTTACAACAACATAGCTAATGATGTTGATTTTTCATCATTAGTAATAAAAATAACAAGTGGAAACGTTGCAGTCGGACGCAACCGACTGCGGCATACTCGATACCAGAATTAAAACCGGTAAAAAGAGGCCTGAATGCAAAGGGGTACGGATGCGGCAGGGGTTTAAGCTGCCTTAAAGATTCTCCGATGCAGATGGGGTTGCCACCGGCTATCTTCATACCAAATTTGGTGACTCTAGCTAAAAATTTGTAAAAGGTGGGGAAAGGGGGGCTGGGGGCGGTTTGGGTGGGCGTGTCATCCAAATTTTTGATGCAGATCTTTGTGGAATGTCAATTGTTATCTTCATACCAAATTTGGTGACTCTAGCTCGAAAATTGTATTTAGTGGGGAAAAAGGGGTTGGGGCCGGTAAGGGTGGGCGTGACTTCCAAATTTGTGATGCAGATCTTTGTGGAATGTCAATTGCTATCTTCATACTAAATTTGGTGACTCTAGCTCGAAGTTTAAAAAAGATGGGGAAAGTGGGGCTGAGGGCGGTTTGGGTGGGCGTGGCATCAAAATTTTTGATGCATATCTTTGTAAAATGTCAATTGCTATCTTCATACCAAATTTGGTGACTCTAGCTCGAAATTTGTAATAAGTGGGGAAAAGGGGGGCTGGGGGCGGTATGGGTGGGCGTGGCATCCAAATTTGTGATGCAGATCTTTGTGGAATGTCAGTTGCTATCTTCATACCAAATTTGGTGACTCTAGCTCGAAAATTGTAAAAAGTGGGGAAAGGGGGGCGAAATGGAGGGCGTGGCTCCAAAACTTTGATGCAGATTTTTGGGGGTCGTTAACAGCTATCTTCCTACCAAATTTGGTGGCTCTAGCTCCACAACTCTGGAAGATACACGCATTCCCGTTTTTGACGAAGCGTTGGGGTGGATGGGGGTGGCTAGGGCAGTATTGGTGGGCGTGGCATCCAAACTTTTGATGCAGTTTTTGGGGGTCATCATCACCTATCTTGGCAACAAATTTGGTGGCTCTAGCTCAAAAACTGTGGGAGATATAGCCATTTCTGATTTCAAAATGCGGTGGGGCTGGGGGCGTAATGGGTGGGCGTGGCTCCAAAACTTTGATGCAGTTTTTTTGGGGTCGTTAACAGCTATCTTCCCACCAAATTTGGAGGCTCTAGCTCTACAACTCTGGAAGATACACGCATTCCCGTTTTTGACGAAGCGTTGGGGCACATGGGGGGTGGCTGGGGCGGTATTGGTGGGCGTGGCATCCAATCTTTGATGCAGTTTTTGAGGGGTCATCATCACCTATCTTGGCACCAGATTTGGTGACTATAGCTCAAAAACTGTGGGAGATATAGGCTTTTTTAACTTTAAAATTCGGGGGGGCTGGGGGCGGAATGGGGGGCGTGGCTCCAAAATTTTTGATGCAGTTTTTTGGGGGTTGCTAGTAGCTATCTTCTTACCAAATTTGGTACTTCTAGCTGTAAGGATGTGCGAAATATGTGGATTTATCGGTTTTGAGTTATCGAATTTATCGATTTGCCAGCCCCCCAGTTATCGTAGAACCCCCATCTTGACACTTTAATTTACTATCCCATAGATAAAGAGAATTGGAAAGTTTCAAGTCTCTAGCTTGAAGGGTGTGGAAAAAAGTTGCGAACATACGGACGGACAGACGGACAGACGGACGGACACCATGACGGACATTGCACAAAGTCAATATACTCTTTACCTTCGGTATCGAGTATAAAAATAATAATGGTGATAACGATAACAATAACATTGTGAGTGAGGTTGCAGAGAGTAATGCCCATAATTATAGACAATTTTTTATTTCCATTTTAATGTTTAGTACATAAGAAGTATTATTATTATTATAATCTTTGTATTAATCATATTTATAATTTCTGTTTAAATTTTTATAGGATTATTTAAATGTGACTAGTGCACTAATTTATAAGTACTCCCACTTGTAGCACTAGGAATAAAATTCAATAAAATTCAAATTCACAATTGCCAGCATGTCACATGTCTCAGAGGAAGCAAAAACAATATGCATTATGCTTTTAAAGAAAAAAATGTATATATACTCAAGCTGAAAAAACTATTGCACAAAATATAAACTTTTACTCGGCAAGAACATATGATTATCTTCGAGACGTGCTGAAATTAAAACTGCCGTCGAAGGTTTCATTAACGCGGTGGGCTGTGCTAAAAAACATGAGACCCGGCTTTAACCCTGATTTGCTTATCAATTTGCAGAAAATTGTAAGCGAGATGAGTGCTAAGGGTAAAGAAGCAGTCATTCTATATGACGAGATAAAGATTAAAAGGGGGCTTCAATACAATAGTACTCTGGATGAAATTCAAGGCTATGAAAATGATGGTCAAAAAACAAAATGCGTGTTGGGGCAGCAAGTGTGTGTATTCATGTTAAAGGGGCTTTATGAAAACTGGAAGTATGTTTTAAGCTATACTGTTTCTGCAAGCGGTATAAAGCACGATGCCCTTTTAGACAAAGTAATGGCAAATATTGAACAGGCCCAAGCTATAGGCCTTAATATTAGAGCAGCTATTTGCGACCAGGGCTCAAATAATAGAGCTGTTTTTAAAAGATTGGGCGTTGATGCCACCAAACCAAGTTTTTGCGTTAATGGTAAAGAAATAAGTGCAATGTACGACGTCCCACATTTTATAAAATCCCTGCGAAATATTATGAGACGTAATCTAATTTCGCCTGATGGTGTTGTTTCATGGAAAGTTATAGAAGAGTTGTTTGAAGTAGATACCAAAAACTCAACACGACTCTGCCCCAAATTAACAACAAAACACGTGCATCCGAACGACTTTGAAAAAATGAAAGTAAAATATGCCACCCAAATTTTTAGCCATAGTGTAGCCGCTGCAATAAAAACAATGATTGATACTGGGGGCTTTTTAAATTGCAAAGAAGTAGCGAAATCAACGGCAGCATTTATTGAAAAAGTTAACAGACTATTTGACTGCCTCAATAGTTATGTTCTATATGATAAAAATCCATTTAGATGTGCTCTTGTTCACGGTAATTTAATTCATAAAACGCTTTTAGATATGCGAACTTACTTTGAGGCAGTTAAATATCCACAAAAAGTTTTTTGTATTAAGGGAATTATTTTAACAATAACATCTATACTTTCTTTGGCACAAAATGTTTGGAGTGAAAGTCAGGATGCATTTTACATTGCGACGTCAAAATTAAACCAGGATCCATTAGAAAATTTGTTTTACCTTATCAGGTCTCGCGGTGTAACGAATAGTAATCCCACAATGTTCGAGTTTAACGTAATTATATCAAAAATGCTGTCAATGAAAATTCTAACGTCTACAGTTGTAGCTGGGAACTGCGCTCCGGATGAAGATTCCATGTTAATTAACATCAGTAATAATAATGGTTCAAGTCAATCAACATCGAAATTTGGCAGTGTCAATGACGATAACGATGACTTGATTTTTTCTGACGAGGAAGCAGAGTTAGAACTTTCAATAGAAGCAACAAATTTAAATATTGAAGACGCATTTAATGAGAATGCATTGCGTTATTTTGCGGGATTTTTATTACATAAGCTGTTGAGAAAGCACGACTGCAAGGAGTGTGCTAATCTTTTGAAACCGTCCGAAGAAGTCCAATGTTCTTCTGAGTATTTAATACTCAATAAAAATTTTGGCTATGTAAATAGCAACCTTAAGCTCAAAGCACCATCTGATTATTTCTTTAATTTAATAAAAATACATTTTGACATTTTCAAACGCTATTTCGAGACAAAGTCTCACAAGTTCCACTTAAAAAAATTAATTGTACAAAAATGCGTTATCATAACATCTCATTTCGACACATATGCAGACTGGTTTAATAAGTCCGATAAATGCTTTGAACATAGGAATAACCTGGTTAATGAGTTTATTCTTATTTTGATTAGAAAAAAATGTAAGTGGCTCACTGACAAACTTACAGCTATTAAGCATTCGACACCATATAAGAAAAAACTCAAAATAATAAAACAATAAAATAAGTATGCATTCCAAAAAAATAAATTAAACAAAAAACACAAAAAAAAAACAAAATCCAAAAAATACAAAAAAATAATAATTTATAAATTAAGTTTACGTATGCATTTTAATACTTTTGCGTTTTTAAGGAATAAGGTAGTTTAAGTGGGGAACATGGATATGACTTAATTGTTATTTTTAATTAATTTAAATTTTTAAATTGAGTCATATCAAGTCGACTCATAGGTCATATTCAAATATGACCCCATTACATTTGTAATGGCCTCCTCGTGGTGTTCCCTGGGTACCGATTGACTATTTATGTGATTCGGGAGCCAATATGAGCGGCGATCATAGGTATTTACATACATATGTTCATATGTATATATTTAATATTATTTAACATAATTAATAATAAATATAGTTGCCCACCCAAAAGCCCTGCACCAGCATGCAAATGTATGTATGTACATGTAAAAAATCATATTGAAGATGTTGAGAAAGGTCAGGTTTTGCTATTGACGGCCACCAGCAGATCAACAAAGCGCACACATGCATACGCATAATATATGTATATTCATGTGCACGCACACAGCGCATTCAAACGAAATTCGTTCTTCTCAGCCACTTCCAAAATAACAAAACTAGTGCTTCAACACAAAATGCACGAAGTAAAAATACCCTTTGTACCAATTTTCAATACTAGTCAATTAAAACTCAAATCTTTATATTTTATATATATATAGTTTATTTTCGATATATAAAAAAAAATATGTACATAAATAATATTAAAGTATCTCACGTTTTGCTATCAAGTTTGACAAAGTTCATATTAAGTTTATACTACCCTCCCAAGTTGGACTGCATAAAGCAGATTCAAGCAGAAGTCTGAAATTGTCGATTTTATATTTTGTGCGGCAGTTCTGTTTTGCTTCTTTTGTGAATACACACGCACACTAATAGACTTAAATAGCGAACATGTTGAATAAGAATATGAACAGACGAATGTTGAGTGTTGGATACCCTAATATAATATAAGTGCTATTGTTGATATGTAATTTAATAATATATTTGTTATGGTTGTATATTTTGATTAGAATAAGTTGGCACTAAGCTAACAATTGAGAAATCGCTAAAAATAGTCTGATAAAATAACATATTTCGTTGTGGGTAACTCTTCGAGCGGCAAACTTGATAATCTAGCAAATAGGCTTTTTCGAAATAGCATTTTCTTGTGTTGCTGTTTGTGGGCATACAAAAAGGAATTCATAGATTGCTGGGTGTTTACACATTTTTGTTGCTGCTTGTGAAAATGCTTTATCTTAAATGTATTGTTTTGATATGACTTAATTATATGTTAATAGAAAAGAAATTTATTATGTAATCATCAATCATAGATATAATTAAATAAATAAAAAATATGCCAAAATTTTAAAATTATTTCATATGTGCTTTTTAATAAACAAAATAAGAAAGTCTTAAATATATACACCTGTAAAAATAAATAAAAATATCATAAAAACTGAGACAGGTTCTTGTACCATTAATGCATAAATGTGAGCGCACACATTCAAGCGCTGTTCAAATTTAAAAATCCCACCCCAAAAATAACAAAACCATCACACGCAAAAATAACAAAACCATACACGCAAATCTCACACGCATATAAACAGCAGAGCTGCGTGGACCGACCGTCTCATTCGGCTGCCACTCTGCGTCTAAGCGCAAACAAAAATAATTCTGAGCAAGAAATCGAGAGCTTCCATTCGGCTCGACACCCGAATTGCTATGGGAGCACTCAGAAAGTTTTTTTCACAAATGTACAGCTCATGAGTTCCCAACAAGCCCCGTACGCAATGATTGCTCTATAATATTTTTCCTTAGTG
>JAEIGR010000174.1:0-105909 GCA_018904305.1 Scaptomyza montana
TATCAAAACAACAATAATATGTAGTAGCTACGCCCTTTTCAATACCCAATTTTTGGCAATTCTTGCCAATCATAAAGAAATTAACACTGCTACCTTTATTATTGACTGGCACATTATATCCAAATCTTTCAAATGCAATTCTCTTATCAACAAGACACAGATTAAATATTGTCCCTACTCGCTCCATTCGGAAAAGTACTTCACGAGAAACAGCTGATACAATGCAGCTAATCAAAACAACAATAAATAATTAATTCTGCTGAAACCAAGAGAAATAAAATAAATTGGAATAAAAACAAATAACTCTCTCCAATACTTCAAATCAATCTAGCTCAACCTCTAACTGATATTTAAACTCAAATAAATACTAAAATAAAAAATTTCTAAAATTCTTGCCTCAAAATGGCTATTTTTTATGCTCAAAATTTTTATGAAAATCTAAACTATCAGTTTTTCAGTCTTACAATGTTCAGACAACTCTTAGTACACGCAAAATCCAGCTTATTAAGCCAATAAGCTCCCGGATCGCAGAACATATGTAGCAGCTACGCCCTTTTCAATACCCAATTTTTGGCAATTCTTGCCAATCATAAAGAAATTAACACTGCTACCTTTATTCTTGACTGGCACATTATATCCAAATCTTTCAAATACAATTCTCTTACCAACAAGACACAGATTAAATAATGCCCCTACTCGCTCCATTCGGAAAAATACTTCCCGAGAAACAGCTGATACAGTACAGCATATCAAAACAACAATAAATAATTAATTCTGCTAAAATCAAGAAAAAAAAAATAAATTAAATAAATTAGAATTTAAATATCTAACTCTCTCCAATACTTCAAACCAATACTTCAAATCAATCTAGCTCACCCTCTAACTGATATTTAAACTCAAATAAATACTAAAATAAATAATTTCTAAATTTCCTGCCTCAAAATGGCTTTCTTATGCTCAAAATTTTTATGAAAATCTAAAACTACCAATTTTTCAATCTCACAATGTTCAGACAACTCTTAATACACGCAAAATCCAACTTATTAAGCCTATAAACTCCCGGATCGCACAACATATGTATCAGCTACGCCCTCTCGAATACCCAATTTTTGCCAATTTCTGCCAAAAGTATAGTAATAAACACTGTTACCTCTATTTTTGACCGACGCATTATATCCAAATCTTTTGCCAACAAGACACAGATTAAATATCATCCTAGCTCACCCCTTTTCGAACAAATAATTCCTAAGATACAGCTGACCCAAACCAGCAAATTAAAATTGTAAAAATTCCATAATCTAACTAAAATCAAGAAAAATAAATAGGAATCAATTCCTCCCCCTTTTCATCCTTACAATCTATTAGGTGGGTAATCATGTCCAGTCAGAAGCGGGCTTCTTCATAGGGTCCACCGAACTGATGCATTCTGAAGTCGCCAAAATACAAATGTCTTGGTGCTCTGTGAATGTATGACCAAATCTCTCAGGGGTGGTAGCCACACCTTACAACCTAACAATTAATTTTCCAGTTATATTATCAGATTATAAAATAAATAACCTTGATAAAGTAAACAATACTACCAGGAGAGCTAACATGTCCCAGTCAGAAATGGGCTTCTTTATAGGGTCCACCGAACTGATGCATTCTCGAATGTTTTGTTCGCCAAAATACAAATGTCTTGGTGCCCTAAGAATGTATGACCAAATCTCTCAAGGGTGTTGACCCCTCCTTAACAAAAATTTACAACTAACTTTTCAACTATCTTATCAGATTATAAGTTAAAATAATCATGATACCTCTTCTTCCAAAATATTAATACCAAATACTAAACAAAACAACACCTTACCTGGTAAACCAAATGCTACTCCTCCTATGGAATAGAAAACTCCACACAAATCTCTAAAAAAGACAGCCAATTTAAACTTAACCGCTACAATTCCCTATCTGGTAAACCGATAGCTACGCCCCCTGGGATAGCACAACACTTCTACCAAATACATATCCCTTAAATGGGACAGCCGATAACAAACTTAACCGCTAAAATTCCCTACCTGGTAAACCGATAGCTACGCCTTTGGGATAGCACAACAACCAAATGCATATCCCTTAAATGGGACAGCCAAGCTACAAACAAATCCATTATTTACACCTTTACCAAATTATATTAAATAAAATAAACCAACTCATACCAATCCCTGTAATGGGATAAACCAAATAATTAACTATCCGATGAAATTCATCAAAAACAACTCCCTCTTTTTCTTATAAAAAGAGCCAACCATCTTTACGTAGTCCACTACCCAGTGGTAACAGTAGGAACCAGCTCCAACCTCATATACATAGTATAACCAGAGGTTGGAGACATCATGTACTCAAGTTCTTGCAATAGGCACCTTGAGGAGTAAAAAAAAAAAAAAAAAAAAAAAAAAATAGACACTACTCATCTGCCGCTGCTGCTACATATACACGCACACATACATCCACATCCTCATCTGAATGCGATAACAAATAATTTGAATGCCGTTTATTCTTCTAATAATTGTTGCTGCTGTACTTAGTGCGTGACCAAAAATTGAACTTATAGTGTCAAATAATTAGGCATAAAATAAAAAATAGACTATATTCATCTGCTGCTGCCACAAATATATTCATCATCTTCCTCATCTGATTGCAACAAAAAATAATCTGGAATAAGTTTATACTTCTTCTAAAAAACAGGGGTGAGTTGGCAAAGGCCAAAATAAATTCTAATAAAAGTGCAATATTTCTCTACATCTTTTGGTGCTCCTCCTCCTCTGTTTTGCCGTTCTCATCACGTTGTCAACAAATAAAAAACATGGCCGCTCTCTCTTTTTTCTCACTTTGCTTATATTCATTGGTTCTGCTCTTTCTGCTGATATTAACTCACCACGTCTCAACTGCCAATTCACACACTTGCAGCAAAATAAAACAAAAAATCGTTAAAAATTCAAAAAATAATATATTATCATAAATAATTCTGCATTTAAATTCAGCGCTGATCTTTATATATTTTTAAATATTTCTTCTTCATTTACTAAACAAAAATATCCTCGTACAAAAAACAAGCCGCATTAAATATTATTTTTCAACATTGTACCACGGTTCAGCTGTCTAGCCTCTCTCACGAGCCTCTCTCACTCTCTAGCTTCAATTCTGCTTGCTCACACATACATGCATACATGCTAGCGTTGATTTTATTTCAGCTTGCCATTCCTTTGCACAATTTCTCTCATGCACGCATATATGTTTTGATCGTCGATGGTGACCAGACATACTTTTGTGCTAACGGACCAAAATATAAAAACGCAACAACACAACTAAAACAGAAAAGCTGAAAAAACTGAAAAATAATATAATACTGTTTGATTCTTGTTAACAATAGTCCTATTAGTTCTTCTAATAGTTGCCGCTGCTTTCGTATGTGTAAAAAGAACATTAAATAAATAAAAAATAGACACTACTCATCTGCCGCTGCTGCTACATATACACGCACACATACATCCACATCCTCATCTGAATGCGATAACAAATAATTTGAATGCCGTTTATTCTTCTAATAATTGTTGCTGCTGTACTTAGTGCGTGACCAAAAATTGAACTTATAGTGTCAAATAAATAGGCATTAAATAAAAAATAGACTATATTCATCTGCTGCTGCCACAAATATATTCATCATCTTCCTCATCTGATTGCAACAAAAAATAATTTGGAATAAGTTTATACTTCTTCTAAAAAACAGGGGTGAGTTGGCAAAGGCCAAAATAAATTCTAATAAAAGTGCAATATTTCTCTACATCTTTTGGTGCTCCTCCTCCTCTGTTTTGCCGTTCTCATCACGTTGTCAACAAATAAAAAACATGGCCGCTCTCTCTTTTTTCTCACTTTGCTTATATTCATTGGTTCTGCTCTTTCTGCTGATAATAACTCACCACGTCTCAACTGCCAATTCACACACTTGCAGCAAATTTTTAGTTTTTTGACTATATCTCGAGAAATAAGCGAGATAGCGCCTTAAAACGAAAAGAATCATTAATGTTTTAGTTTTTGACTATATCTCGTGAAATAAGCGAGATAGCGCCTAAAAACGTTAAATATCATTAAATTTTTAGTTTTTTGACTATATCTAGAGAGATATGCGAGATAGGGCCTAAAAACGAAAAGAATCATTAAATTTTTAGTTTTTTGACTGTATCTCGAGAAATAAGCGAGATAGCGCCTTAAAACGAAAAGAATCATTATTGTTTTAGTTTTTTGACTGTATCTCGAGAAATAAGCGAGATAGCGCCTTAAAACGAAAAGAATAATTAATGTTTTAGTTTTTTGACTATATCTCGAGAAATAAGCGAGATAGCGCCTAAAAACGAAAAGAATCATTAAATTTTTAGTTTTTTGACTATATCTCGAGAAATAAGCGAGATAGCGCCTAAAAACGTTAAAAATCATTAAATTTTTAGTTTTTTGACTATATCTCGAGAAATAAGCGAGATAGCGCCTAAAAACGTTAAAAATCATTAAATTTTAAGTTTTATGACTATATCTCGAGAAATAAGCGAGATAGCGGCTAAAAACGATTAAAATCATTAAATTTTTAGTTTTTTGACTATATCTCGAGAAATAGGCGAGATAGCACCTTAAAACGAAAAGAATCATTAATTTTTTAGTTTTTTGACCATAACTCGAGAAATAAGCGAGATAGCGCCTAAAAACGAAAAGAATCATTAATTTTTTAGTTTTTTGACTATATCTCGTGAAATAAGCGAGATAGCGCCTTAAAACGATAAGAATCATTAAATTTTTAGTTTTTTGACCATAACTCGAGAAATAAGCGAGATAGCGCCTAAAAACGAAAAGAATCATTAAATTTTTAGTTTTTTGACTATATCTCGTGAAAAAAGCGAGATAGCGCCTAAAAACGATAAAAATCATTAAATTTTTAGTTTTTTGACCATAACTCGAGAAATAAGCGAGATAGCGCCTAAAAACGATAAAAATCATTAAATTATTAGTTTTTTGACTATATCTCGAGAAATAAGCGAGATAGCGCCTAAAAACGATAAAAATCATTAAATTTTTAGTTTTTTGACTATATCTCGAGAAATAAGCGAGATAGCGCCTTAAAACGATAAAAATCATTAAATTTTTAGTTTTTTGACCATAACTCGAGAAATAAGCGAGATAGCGCCTAAAAACGTTAAAAATCATTAAATTTTTAGTTTTTTGACTATATCTCGAGAAATAAGCGAGATAGCGGCTAAAAACGAAAAAAATCATTAAATTTTTAGTTTTTTGACTATATCTCGAGAAATAAGCGAGATAGCGCCTAAAAACGAAAAAAATCATTAAATTTTTAGTTTTTTGACTATATCTCGAGAAATAAGCGAGATAGCGCCTTAAAACGATAAAAATCATTAAATTTTTAGTTTTTTGACCATAACTCGAGAAATAAGCGAGATAGCGCCTAAAAACGTTAAAAATCATTAAATTTTTAGTTTTTTGACTATATCTCGAGAAATAAGCGAGATAGCGCCTAAAAACGATAAAAATCATTAAATTTTTAGTTTTTTGACTATATCTCGAGAAATAAGCGAGATAGCGCCTAAAAACGATAAAGAATCATTAAATTTTTAGTTTTTTGACTATATCTCGAGAAATAAGCGAGATAGCGCCTTAAAACGATAAAGAATCATTAAATTTTTTAGTTTTTTGACCATAACTCGAGAAATAAGCGAGATAGCGCCTTAAAACGAAAAGAATCATTAAATTTTTAGTTTTTTGACTATATCTCGTGAAATAAGCGAGATAGCGCCTTAAAACGATAAGAATCATTAAATTTTTAGTTTTTTGACCATAACTCGAGAAATAAGCGAGATAGCGCCTAAAAACGAAAAGAATCATTAAATTTTTAGTTTTTTGACTATATCTCGTGAAATAAGCGAGATAGCGCCTAAAAACGATAAAAATCATTAAATTTTTAGTTTTTTGACTATATCTCGAGAAATAAGCGAGATAGCGCCTAAAAACGATAAAAATCATTAAATTTTTAGTTTTTTGACCATATCTCGAGAAATAAGCGAGATAGCGCCTAAAAACGATAAAAATCATTAAATTTTTAGTTTTTTGACTATATCTCGAGAAATAAGCGAGATAGCACCTTAAAACGAAAAGAATCATTAATTTTTTAGTTTTTTGACCATAACTCGAGAAATAAGCGAGATAGCGCCTTAAAACGAAAAGAATCATTAAATTTTTTAGTTTTTTGACTATATCTCGAGAAATAAGCGAGATAGCGCCTTAAAACGAAAAGAATCATTAATTTTTTAGTTTTTTGACCATAACTCGAGAAATAAGCGAGATAGCGCCTAAAAACGAAAAGAATCATTAATTTTTTAGTTTTTTGACTATATCTCGTGAAATAAGCGAGATAGCGCCTTAAAACGATAAGAATCATTAAATTTTTAGTTTTTTGACCATAACTCGAGAAATAAGCGAGATAGCGCCTAAAAACGAAAAGAATCATTAAATTTTTAGTTTTTTGACTATATCTCGAGAAATAAGCGAGATAGCGCCTTAAAACGAAAAGAATCATTAAATTTTTAGTTTTTTGACTATATCTCGTGAAATAAGCGAGATAGCGCCTAAAAACGATAAAAATCATTAAATTTTTAGTTTTTTGACCATAACTCGAGAAATAAGCGAGATAGCGCCTAAAAACGAAAAAAATCATTAAATTTTTAGTTTTTTGACTATATCTCGAGAAATAAGCGAGATAGCGCCTTAAAACGAAAAGAATCATTAATTTTTTAGTTTTTTGACTATAACTCGAGAAATAAGCGAGATAGCGCCTAAAAACGTTAAAAATCATTAAATTTTAAGTTTTTTGACTATATCTCGAGAAATAAGCGAGATAGCGCCTAAAAACGATAAAAATCATTAAATTTTTAGTTTTTTGACTATATCTCGAGAAATAAGCGAGATAGCGCCTTAAAACGAAAAGAATCATTAATTTTTAGTTTTTTGACCATAACTCGAGAAATAAGCGAGATAGCGCCTAAAAACGAAAAGAATCATTAATTTTTTAGTTTTTTGACTATATCTCGTGAAATAAGCGAGATAGCGCCTAAAAACGATAAGAATCATTAAATTTTTAGTTTTTTGACCATAACTCGAGAAATAAGCGAGATAGCGCCTAAAAACGATAAAAATCATTAAATTTTTAGTTTTTTGACTATATCTCGAGAAATAAGCGAGATAGCGCCTAAAAACGAAAAAAATCATTAAATTTTTAGTTTTTTGACCATAACTCGAGAAATAAGCGAGATAGCGCCTAAAAACGATAAAAATCATTAAATTTTTAGTTTTTTGACTATATCTCGAGAAATAAGCGAGATAGCGCCTAAAACGATATATATCATTAAATTTTTAGTTTTTTGACTATATCTCGAGAAATAAGCGAGATAGCGCCTTAAAACGAAAATAATCATTAAATTTTTAGTTTTTTGACCATAACTCGAGAAATAAGCGAGATAGCGCCTAAAAACGTTAAAAATCATTAAATTTTTAGTTTTTTGACTATATCTCGAGAAATAAGCGAGATAGCGCCTAAAAACGATAAAAATCATTAAATTTTTAGTTTTTTGACTATATCTCGAGAAATAAGCGAGATAGCACCTTAAAACGAAAAGAATCATTAATTTTTTAGTTTTTTGACCATAACTCGAGAAATAAGCGAGATAGCGCCTTAAAACGAAAAAAATCATTAATTTTTTAGTTTTTTGACTATATCTCGAGAAATAAGCGAGATAGCGCCTAAAAACGAAAAAAATCATTAAATTTTTAGTTTTTTGACCATAACTCGAGAAATAAGCGAGATAGCGCCTAAAAACGAAAAGAATCATTAAATTTTTAGTTTTTTGACTATATCTCGAGAAATAAGCGAGATAGCGCCTTAAAACGAAAAGAATCATTAAATTTTTAGTTTTTTGACCATAACTCGAGAAATAAGCGAGATAGCGCCTAAAAACGATAAAAATCATTAAATTTTTAGTTTTTTGACTATATCTCGAGAAATAAGCGAGATAGCGCCTAAAAACGAAAAGAATCATTAAATTTTTAGTTTTTTGACTATATCTCGAGAAATAAGCGAGATAGCGCCTAAAAACGATAAAAATCATTAAATTTTTAGTTTTTTGACTATATCTCGAGAAATAAGCGAGATAGCGCCTAAAAACGAAAAGAATCATTAAATTTTTAGTTTTTTGACTATATCTCGAGAAATAAGCGAGATAGCGCCTTAAAACGAAAAGAAATCATTAAATTTTTAGTTTTTTGACTATATCTCGAGAAATAAGCGAGATAGCGCCTTAAAACGAAAAGAATCATTAATGTTTTAGTTTTTTGACTATATCTCGAGAAATAAGCGAGATAGCGCCTAAAAACGAAAAGAATCATTAAATTTTTAGTTTTTTGACTATATCTCGAGAAATAAGCGAGATAGCGCCTAAAAACGTTAAAAATCATTAAATTTTTAGTTTTTTGACTATATCTCGAGAAATAAGCGAGATAGCGCCTAAAAACGTTAAAAATCATTAAATTTTAAGTTTTTGACTATATCTCGAGAAATAAGCGAGATAGCGCCTAAAAACGATAAAAATCATTAAATTTTTAGTTTTTTGACTATATCTCGAGAAATAAGCGAGATAGCGCCTTAAAACGAAAAGAATCATTAATTTTTAGTTTTTTGACCATAACTCGAGAAATAAGCGAGATAGCGCCTAAAAACGAAAAGAATCATTAATTTTTAGTTTTTTGACTATATCTCGTGAAATAAGCGAGATAGCGCCTTAAAACGATAAAGAATCATTAAATTTTTAGTTTTTTGACCATAACTCGAGAAATAAGCGAGATAGCGCCTAAAAACGAAAAGAATCATTAAATTTTTAGTTTTTTGACTATATCTCGAGAAATAAGCGAGATAGCGCCTAAAAACGATAAAAATCATTAAATTTTTAGTTTTTTGACCATAACTCGAGAAATAAGCGAGATAGCGCCTAAAAACGATAAAAATCATTAAATTTTTAGTTTTTTGACTATATCTCGAGAAATAAGCGAGATAGCGCCTAAAAACGATAAAAATCATTAAATTTTTAGTTTTTTGACTATATCTCGAGAAATAAGCGAGATAGCGCCTTAAAACGAAAAGAATCATTAATTTTTAGTTTTTTGACCATATCTCGAGAAATAAGCGAGATAGCGCCTTAAAACGAAAAGAATCATTAATTTTTAGTTTTTTGACTATATCTCGTGAAATAAGCGAGATAGCGCCTTAAAAACGATAAAAATCATTAAAATTTTAAGTTTTTTGACTATATCTCGAGAAATAAGCGAGATAGCGCCTAAAAACGAAAAGAATCATTAAATTTTTAGTTTTTTGACCATAACTCGAGAAATAAGCGAGATAGCGCCTTAAAACGAAAAGAATCATTAATGTTTTAGTTTTTTGACTAAATCTCGTGAAATAAGCGAGATAGCGCCTTAAAACGATATAAATCCTAAAATTTTAAGTTTTTTGACTATATCTCGAGAAATAAGCGAGATAGCGCCTTAAAACGAAAAGAATCATTAATTTTTTAGTTTTTTGACCATAACTCGAGAAATAAGCGAGATAGCGCCTTAAAACGATAAAAATCATTAAATTTTTAGTTTTTTGACTATAACTCGAGAAATAAGCGAGATAGCGCCTAAAAACGAAAAGAATCATTAAATTTTTAGTTTTTTGACTATATCTCGAGAAATAAGCGAGATAGCGCCTAAAAACGATAAAAATCATTAAATTTTTAGTTTTTTGACTATATCTCGAGAAATAAGCGAGATAGCGCCTAAAAACGAAAAGAATCATTAAATTTTTAGTTTTTTGACTATATCTCGAGAAATAAGCGAGATAGCGCCTAAAAACGATAAAAATCATTAAATTTTTAGTTTTTTGACCATAACTCGAGAAATAAGCGAGATAGCGCCTAAAAACGATAAAAATCATTAAATTTTTAGTTTTTTGACTATATCTCGAGAAATAAGCGAGATAGCGCCTAAAAACGATAAAAATCATTAAATTTTTAGTTTTTTGACCATAACTCGAGAAATAAGCGAGATAGCGCCTAAAAACGAAAAGAATCATTAAATTTTTAGTTTTTTGACTATATCTCGAGAAATAAGCGAGATAGCGCCTAAAAACGATAAAGAATCATTAAATTTTTAGTTTTTTGACCATAACTCGAGAAATAAGCGAGATAGCGCCTTAAAACGAAAAGAATCATTAATTTTTAGTTTTTTGACTATAACTCGAGAAATAAGCGAGATAGCGCCTAAAAACGATAAGAATCATTAAATTTTTAGTTTTTTGACCATAACTCGAGAAATAAGCGAGATAGCGCCTTAAAACGAAAAGAATCATTAATTTTTTAGTTTTTTGACCATAACTCGAGAAATAAGCGAGATAGCGCCTAAAAACGAAAAGAATCATTAAATTTTTAGTTTTTTGACTATAACTCGAGAAATAAGCGAGATAGCGCCTAAAAACGATAAAAATCATTAAATTTTTAGTTTTTTGACCATAACTCGAGAAATAAGCGAGATAGCGCCTAAAAACGAAAAGAATCATTAATTTTTAGTTTTTTGACCATAACTCGAGAAATAAGCGAGATAGCGCCTAAAAACGAAAAGAATCATTAAATTTTTAGTTTTTTGACTATATCTCGTGAAATAAGCGAGATAGCGCCTAAAAACGATAAAAATCATTAAATTTTTAGTTTTTTGACCATAACTCGAGAAATAAGCGAGATAGCGCCTAAAAACGATAAGAATCATTAATGTTTTAGTTTTTTGACTATAACTCGAGAAATAAGCGAGATAGCGCCTTAAAACGAAAAGAATCATTAATTTTTAGTTTTTTGACTATATCTCGAGAAATAAGCGAGATAGCGCCTAAAAACGAAAAGAATCATTAATTTTTAGTTTTTTGACCATAACTCGAGAAATAAGCGAGATAGCGCCTAAAAACGAAAAGAATCATTAATTTTTAGTTTTTTGACTATAACTCGAGAAATAAGCGAGATAGCGCCTTAAAACGAAAAGAATCATTAATTTTTTAGTTTTTTGACTATATCTCGTGAAATAAGCGAGATAGCGCCTAAAAACGATAAAAATCATTAAATTTTTAGTTTTTTGACCATAACTCGAGAAATAAGCGAGATAGCGCCTAAAAACGAAAAGAATCATTAAATTTTTAGTTTTTTGACTATATCTCGAGAAATAAGCGAGATAGCGCCTAAAAACGAAAAGAATCATTAATTTTTAGTATTTTTTACCATAACTCGAGAAATAAGCGAGATAGCGCCTAAAAACGAAAAGAATCATTAAATTTTTAGTTTTTTGACTATATCTCGAGAAATAAGCGAGATAGCGCCTAAAAACGATAAAAATCATTAAATTTTTAGTTTTTTGACCATAACTCGAGAAATAAGCGAGATAGCGCCTAAAAACGAAAAGAATCATTAAATTTTTAGTTTTTTGACTATATCTCGAGAAATAAGCGAGATAGCGCCTAAAAACGATAAAAATCATTAAATTTTTAGTTTTTTGACTATATCTCGAGAAATAAGCGAGATAGCACCTTAAAACGAAAAGAATCATTAATTTTTTAGTTTTTTGACCATAACTCGAGAAATAAGCGAGATAGCGCCTAAAAACGAAAAGAATCATTAATGTTTTAGTTTTTTGACTATATCTCGAGAAATAAGCGAGATAGCGCCTAAAAACGATAAAAATCATTAAAATTTTTAGTTTTTTGACTATATCTCGAGAAATAAGCGAGATAGCGCCTTAAAACGATAAAAATCATTAAATTTTTAGTTTTTTGACCATAACTCGAGAAATAAGCGAGATAGCGCCTTAAAACGATAAGAATCATTAATTTTTTAGTTTTTTGACTATATCTCGAGAAATAAGCGAGATAGCGCCTTAAAACGAAAAGAATCATTAATTTTTAGTTTTTTGACTATATCTCGAGAAATAAGCGAGATAGCGCCTAAAAACGAAAAGAATCATTAAATTTTTAGTTTTTTGACTATATCTCGAGAAATAAGCGAGATAGCGCCTAAAAACGAAAAGAATCATTAATTTTTTAGTTTTTTGACCATAACTCGAGAAATAAGCGAGATAGCGCCTTAAAACGAAAAGAATCATTAATGTTTTAGTTTTTTGACTATATCTCGAGAAATAAGCGAGATAGCGCCTTAAAAACGATAAAAATCATTAAATTTTTAGTTTTTTGACCATAACTCGAGAAATAAGCGAGATAGCGCCTAAAAACGAAAAGAATCATTAAATTTTTAGTTTTTTGACTATATCTCGAGAAATAAGCGAGATAGCGCCTAAAAACGAAAAGAATCATTAATTTTTTAGTTTTTTGACCATAACTCGAGAAATAAGCGAGATAGCGCCTAAAAACGAAAAGAATCATTAAATTTTTAGTTTTTTGACTATATCTCGAGAAATAAGCGAGATAGCGCCTAAAAACGATAAAGAATCATTAAATTTTTAGTTTTTTGACCATAACTCGAGAAATAAGCGAGATAGCGCCTAAAAACGAAAAGAATCATTAAATTTTTAGTTTTTTGACTATATCTCGAGAAATAAGCGAGATAGCGCCTAAAAACGATAAAAATCATTAAATTTTTAGTTTTTTGACTATATCTCGAGAAATAAGCGAGATAGCGCCTTAAAACGAAAAGAATCATTAATTTTTTAGTTTTTTGACCATAACTCGAGAAATAAGCGAGATAGCGCCTAAAAACGAAAAGAATCATTAATGTTTTAGTTTTTTGACTATATCTCGTGAAATAAGCGAGATAGCGCCTAAAAACGATAAAAATCCATTAAATTTTTAGTTTTTTGACTATATCTCGAGAAATAAGCGAGATAGCGCCTTAAAACGATAAAAATCATTAAATTTTTAGTTTTTTGACCATAACTCGAGAAATAAGCGAGATAGCGCCTAAAAACGATAAAGAATCATTAATTTTTAGTTTTTTGACTATATCTCGAGAAATAAGCGAGATAGCGCCTAAAAACGAAAAAAATCATTAAATTTTTAGTTTTTTGACCATAACTCGAGAAATAAGCGAGATAGCGCCTAAAAACGAAAAGAATCATTAATTTTTTAGTTTTTTGACCATATCTCGAGAAATAAGCGAGATAGCGCCTAAAAACGAAAAGAATCATTAAATTTTTAGTTTTTTGACCATAACTCGAGAAATAAGCGAGATAGCGCCTTAAAACGATAAAGAATCATTAAATTTTTAGTTTTTTGACCATAACTCGAGAAATAAGCGAGATAGCGCCTAAAAACGAAAAGAATCATTAAATTTTTAGTTTTTTGACCATAACTCGAGAAATAAGCGAGATAGCGCCTAAAAACGATAAAAAATCATTAAATTTTTAGTTTTTTGACTATATCTCGTGAAATAAGCGAGATAGCGCCTAAAAACGATAAAAATCATTAAATTTTTAGTTTTTTGACCATAACTCGAGAAATAAGCGAGATAGCGCCTTAAAACGAAAAGAATCATTAAATTTTTAGTTTTTTGACTATATCTCGAGAAATAAGCGAGATAGCGCCTAAAAACGAAAAGAATCATTAATTTTTAGTTTTTTGACCATAACTCGAGAAATAAGCGAGATAGCGCCTAAAAACGAAAAGAATCATTAAATTTTTAGTTTTTTGACTATATCTCGAGAAATAAGCGAGATAGCGCCTAAAAACGATAAAGAATCATTAAATTTTTAGTTTTTTGACCATAACTCGAGAAATAAGCGAGATAGCGCCTAAAAACGAAAAGAATCATTAAATTTTTAGTTTTTTGACTATATCTCGAGAAATAAGCGAGATAGCGCCTAAAAACGATAAAAATCATTAAATTTTTAGTTTTTTGACCATATCTCGAGAAATAAGCGAGATAGCGCCTTAAAACGAAAAGAATCATTAATTTTTTAGTTTTTTGACCATAACTCGAGAAATAAGCGAGATAGCGCCTAAAAACGAAAAGAATCATTAAATTTTTAGTTTTTTGACTATATCTCGTGAAATAAGCGAGATAGCGCCTTAAAACGATAAAAATCATTAAATTTTTAGTTTTTTGACCATAACTCGAGAAATAAGCGAGATAGCGCCTTAAAACGATAAAGAATCATTAATTTTTTAGTTTTTTGACTATATCTCGTGAAATAAGCGAGATAGCGCCTAAAAACGATAAAGAATCATTAAATTTTTAGTTTTTTGACCATATCTCGAGAAATAAGCGAGATAGCGCCTAAAAACGAAAAGAATCATTAATTTTTAGTTTTTTGACCATAACTCGAGAAATAAGCGAGATAGCGCCTTAAAACGAAAAGAATCATTTAATTTTTAGTTTTTTGACCATAACTCGAGAAATAAGCGAGATAGCGCCTAAAAACGATAAAAATCATTAAATTTTTAGTTTTTTGACTATATCTCGAGAAATAAGCGAGATAGCGCCTAAAAACGAAAAGAATCATTAAATTTTTAGTTTTTTGACCATAACTCGAGAAATAAGCGAGATAGCGCCTAAAAACGAAAAGAATCATTAATTTTTAGTTTTTTGACCATAACTCGAGAAATAAGCGAGATAGCGCCTAAAAACGAAAAGAATCATTAAATTTTTAGTTTTTTGACTATATCTCGTGAAATAAGCGAGATAGCGCCTAAAAACGATAAAAATCATTAAATTTTTAGTTTTTTGACCATAACTCGAGAAATAAGCGAGATAGCGCCTAAAAACGAAAAGAATCATTAATGTTTTAGTTTTTTGACTATATCTCGTGAAATAAGCGAGATAGCGCCTAAAAACGATAAAAATCATTAAATTTTTAGTTTTTTGACCATAACTCGAGAAATAAGCGAGATAGCGCCTAAAAACGATAAAAATCATTAAATTTTTAGTTTTTTGACTATATCTCGAGAAATAAGCGAGATAGCGCCTTAAAACGAAAAGAATCATTAAATTTTTAGTTTTTTGACCATAACTCGAGAAATAAGCGAGATAGCGCCTAAAAACGAAAAAAATCATTAAATTTTTAGTTTTTTGACTATATCTCGAGAAATAAGCGAGATAGCGCCTAAAAACGAAAAAAATCATTAAATTTTTAGTTTTTTGACCATAACTCGAGAAATAAGCGAGATAGCGCCTTAAAACGAAAAGAATCATTAAATTTTTAGTTTTTTGACCATAACTCGAGAAATAAGCGAGATAGCGCCTAAAAACGAAAAGAATCATTAAATTTTTAGTTTTTTGACTATATCTCGTGAAATAAGCGAGATAGCGCCTTAAAACGATAAAAATCATTAAATTTTTAGTTTTTTGACCATAACTCGAGAAATAAGCGAGATAGCGCCTTAAAACGAAAAGAATCATTAATGTTTTAGTTTTTTGACTAAATCTCGTGAAATAAGCGAGATAGCGCCTTAAAACGATAAAAATCATTAAATTTTTAGTTTTTTGACTATATCTCGAGAAATAAGCGAGATAGCACCTTAAAACGAAAAGAATCATTAATTTTTTAGTTTTTTGACTATATCTCGAGAAATAAGCGAGATAGCGCCTTAAAACGAAAAGAATCATTAATGTTTTAGTTTTTTGACTATATCTCGTGAAATAAGCGAGATAGCGCCTAAAAACGATAAAAATCATTAAATTTTTAGTTTTTTGACTATATCTCGAGAAATAAGCGAGATAGCGCCTTAAAACGAAAAGAATCATTAAAATTTTAGTTTTTTGACCATAACTCGAGAAATAAGCGAGATAGCGCCTTAAAACGAAAAGAATCATTAAATTTTTAGTTTTTTGACTATATCTCGTGAAATAAGCGAGATAGCGCC
The DNA here is from genome assembly GCA_018904305.1 of Scaptomyza montana. NCBI lineage: Eukaryota > Metazoa > Arthropoda > Insecta > Diptera > Drosophilidae > Scaptomyza > Scaptomyza montana. The sequence continues at coordinate 15,971 of JAEIGR010000174.1, forward strand.
TAAAAACGAAAAGAATCATTAAATTTTTAGTTTTTTGACCATAACTCGAGAAATAAGCGAGATAGCGCCTAAAAACGAAAAGAATCATTAATGTTTTAGTTTTTTGACTATATCTCGAGAAATAAGCGAGATAGCGCCTAAAAACGATAAAAATCATTAAATTTTTAGTTTTTTGACCATAACTCGAGAAATAAGCGAGATAGCGCCTAAAAACGAAAAGAATCATTAAATTTTAGTTATTTTTTTGACTATATCTCGAGAAATAAGCGAGATAGCGCCTAAAAACGAAAAGAATCATTAAATTTTTAGTTTTTTGACTATATCTCGAGAAATAAGCGAGATAGCGCCTAAAAACGAAAATAATCATTAAATTTTTAGTTTTTTGACCATAACTCGAGAAATAAGCGAGATAGCGCCTAAAAACGAAAAGAATCATTAATTTTTTAGTTTTTTGACTATATCTCGTGAAATAAGCGAGATAGCGCCTAAAAACGATAAAAATCATTAAATTTTTAGTTTTTTGACTATATCTCGAGAAATAAGCGAGATAGCGCCTTAAAACGATATAAATCATTAAATTTTTAGTTTTTTGACCATAACTCGAGAAATAAGCGAGATAGCGCCTTAAAACGAAAAGAATCATTAATGTTTTAGTTTTTTGACCATAACTCGAGAAATAAGCGAGATAGCGCCTAAAAACGAAAAGAATCATTAAATTTTTAGTTTTTTGACTATATCTCGAGAAATAAGCGAGATAGCGCCTAAAAACGAAAAGAATCATTAATTTTTAGTTTTTTGACCATAACTCGAGAAATAAGCGAGATAGCGCCTTAAAACGAAAAGAATCATTAAATTTTTAGTTTTTTGACTATATCTCGAGAAATAAGCGAGATAGCGCCTAAAAACGATAAAAATCATTAAATTTTTAGTTTTTTGACTATATCTCGAGAAATAAGCGAGATAGCACCTTAAAACGAAAAGAATCATTAATTTTTTAGTTTTTTGACCATAACTCGAGAAATAAGCGAGATAGCGCCTTAAAACGAAAAGAATCATTAATGTTTTAGTTTTTTGACTATATCTCGTGAAATAAGCGAGATAGCGCCTAAAAACGATAAAAATCATTAAATTTTTAGTTTTTTGACCATAACTCGAGAAATAAGCGAGATAGCGCCTAAAAACGAAAAGAATCATTAAATTTTTAGTTTTTTGACTATATCTCGAGAAATAAGCTATATAGCGGCAAAAAACGATAAAAATCATTAAATTTTTAGTTTTTTGACCATAACTCGAGAAATAAACGAGATAGCGCCTAAAAACGCTAAAAATCATTAAATTTTTAGTTTTTTGACTATATCTCGAGAAATAAGCGAGATAGCGCCTTAAAACGAAAAGAATCATTAATTTTTAGTTTTTTGACCATAACTCGAGAAATAAGCGAGATAGCGCCTTAAAACGAAAAGAATCATTAATTTTTTAGTTTTTTGACCATAACTCGAGAAATAAGCGAGATAGCGCCTAAAAACGAAAAGAATCATTAATGTTTTAGTTTTTTGACTATATCTCGTGAAATAAGCGAGATAGCGCCTAAAAACGATAAAAATCATTAAATTTTTAGTTTTTTGACCATAACTCGAGAAATAAGCGAGATAGCGCCTTAAAACGAAAAGAATCATTAAATGTTTTGATTTTTGACTATATCTCGAGAAATAAGCGAGATAGCGCCTAAAAACGCTAAAAATCATTAAATTTTTAGTTTTTTGACCATAACTCGAGAAATAAGCGAGATAGCCCCTAAAAACGATATAAATCATTAAAGTTTTAGTTTTTTGACTATATCTCGTGAAATAAGCGAGATAGCGCCTAAAAACGATAAAAATCATTAAATTTTTAGTTTTTTGACCATAACTCGAGAAATAAGCGAGATAGCGCCTTAAAACGAAAAGAATCATTAAATTTTTAGTTTTTTGACTATATCTCGTGAAATAAGCGAGATAGCGCCTAAAAACGAAAAGAATCATTAAATTTTTAGTTTTTTGACCATAACTCGAGAAATAAGAGAGATAGCGCCTTAAAACGAAAAGAATCATTAATGTTTTAGTTTTTTGACTATATCTCGAGAAATAAGCGAGATAGCGCCTAAAAACGATAAAAATCATTAAATTTTTAGTTTTTTGACCATAACTCGAGAAATAAGCGAGATAGCGCCTTAAAACGATAAAAATCATTAAATTTTTAGTTTTTTGACCATAACTCGAGAAATAAGCGAGATAGCGCCTTAAAACGAAAAGAATCATTAAATTTTTAGTTTTTTGACCATAACTCGAGAAATAAGCGAGATAGCGCCTTAAAACGAAAAGAATCATTAATTTTTTAGTTTTTTGACTATATCTCGTGAAATAAGCGAGATAGCGCCTTAAAACGATAAAAATCATTAAATTTTTAGTTTTTTGACCATAACTCGAGAAATAAGCGAGATAGCGCCTTAAAACGAAAAGAATCATTAATGTTTTAGTTTTTTGACTATATCTCGTGAAATAAGCGAGATAGCGCCTAAAAACGATAAAAATCATTAAATTTTTAGTTTTTTGACTATATCTCGGGAAATAAGCGAGATAGCACCTAAAAACGAAAAGAATCATTAAATTTTTAGTTTTTTGACTATATCTCGAGAAATAAGCGAGATAGCGCCTTAAAACGAAAAGAATCATTAATGTTTTAGTTTTTTGACTATATCTCGTGAAATAAGCGAGATAGCGCCTAAAAACGATAAAAATCATTAAATTTTTAGTTTTTTGACTATATCTCGAGAAATAAGCGAGATAGCGCCTTAAAACGAAAAGAATCATTAAATTTTTAGTTTTTTGACCATAACTCGAGAAATAAGCGAGATAGCGCCTAAAAACGAAAAGAATCATTAAATTTTTAGTTTTTTGACTATATCTCGAGAAATAAGCGAGATAGCGCCTAAAAACGAAAAAAATCATTAAATTTTTAGTTTTTTGACTATATCTCGCGAAATAAGCGAGATAGCGCCTTAAAACGAAAAGAATCATTAATTTTTTAGTTTTTTGACCATAACTCGAGAAATAAGCGAGATAGCGCCTTAAAACGAAAAGAATCATTAATGTTTTAGTTTTTTGACTATATCTCGTGAAATAAGCGAGATAGCGCCTAAAAACGAAAAAAATCATTAAATTTTTAGTTTTTTGACCATAACTCGAGAAATAAGCGAGATAGCGCCTTAAAACGAAAAGAATCATTAATGTTTTAGTTTTTTGACTATATCTCGTGAAATAAGCGAGATAGCGCCTAAAAACGATAAAAATCATTAAATTTTTAGTTTTTTGACTATATCTCGAGAAATAAGCGAGATAGCGCCTTAAAACGATAAGAATCATTAATTTTTTAGTTTTTTGACCATAACTCGAGAAATAAGCGAGATAGCGCCTAAAAACGAAAAGAATCATTAATGTTTTAGTTTTTTGACTATATCTCGTGAAATAAGCGAGATAGCGCCTAAAAACGAAAAGAATCATTAATTTTTTAGTTTTTTGACCATAACTCGAGAAATAAGCGAGATAGCGCCTTAAAACGAAAAGAATCATTAATTTTTTAGTTTTTTGACTATATCTCGTGAAATAAGCGAGATAGCGCCTAAAAACGCTAAAAATCATTAAATTTTTAGTTTTTTGACTATATCTCGAGAAATAAGCGAGATAGCGCCTAAAAACGATAAAAATCATTAAATTTTTAGTTTTTTGACCATAACTCGAGAAATAAGCGAGATAGCGCCTTAAAACGAAAAGAATCATTAATGTTTTAGTTTTTTGACTATATCTCGTGAAATAAGCGAGATAGCGCCTAAAAACGATAAAAATCATTAAATTTTTAGTTTTTTGACTATATCTCGTGAAATAAGCGAGATAGCGCCTTAAAACGATAAAAATCATTAAATTTTTAGTTTTTTGACCATAACTCGAGAAATAAGCGAGATAGCGCCTAAAAACGAAAAGAATCATTAAATTTTTAGTTTTTTGACTATATCTCGAGAAATAAGCGAGATAGCGCCTAAAAACGAAAAGAATCATTAATTTTTTAGTTTTTTGACCATAACTCGAGAAATAAGCGAGATAGCGCCTAAAAACGAAAAGAATCATTAATGTTTTAGTTTTTTGACTATATCTCGTGAAATAAGCGAGATAGCGCCTAAAAACGAAAAGAATCATTAATTTTTTAGTTTTTTGACCATAACTCGAGAAATAAGCGAGATAGCGCCTAAAAACGAAAAGAATCATTAATGTTTTAGTTTTTTGACTATATCTCGAGAAATAAGCGAGATAGCGCCTAAAAACGAAAAGAATCATTAATGTTTTAGTTTTTTGACTATATCTCGAGAAATAAACGAGATAGCACCTTAAAACGAAAATAATCATTAATTTTTTAGTTTTTTGACCATTACTCGAGAAATAAGCGAGATAGCGCCTAAAAACGAAAAGAATCATTAATGTTTTAGTTTTTTGACTATATCTCGTGAAATAAGCGAGATAGCGCCTAAAAACGATAAAAATCATTAAATTTTTAGTTTTTTGACCATAACTCGAGAAATAAGCGAGATAGCGCCTTAAAACGAAAAAAATCATTAAATTTTTAGTTTTTTGACCATAACTCGAGAAATAAGCGAGATAGCGCCTTAAAACGAAAAGAATCATTAAATTTTTAGTTTTTTGACTATATCTCGAGAAATAAGCGAGATAGCGCCTAAAAACGAAAAGAATCATTAAATTTTTAGTTTTTTGACCATAACTCGAGAAATAAGCGAGATAGCGCCTTAAAACGAAAAGAATCATTAATTTTTTAGTTTTTTGACCATAACTCGAGAAATAAGCGAGATAGCGCCTAAAAACGAAAAGAATCATTAAATTTTTAGTTTTTTGACTATATCTCGAGAAATAAGCGAGATAGCGCCTAAAAACGAAAAGAATCATTAATTTTTTAGTTTTTTGACTATATCTCGAGAAATAAGCGAGATAGCGCCTAAAAACGAAAAGAATCATTAATGTTTTAGTTTTTTGACTATATCTCGTGAAATAAGCGAGATAGCGCCTAAAAACGATAAAAATCATTAAAATTTTTAGTTTTTTGACTATATCTCGAGAAATAAGCGAGATAGCGCCTTAAAACGAAAAGAATCATTAATTTTTAGTTTTTTGACTATATCTCGAGAAATAAGCGAGATAGCGCCTTAAAACGAAAAGAATCATTAAATTTTTAGTTTTTTGACCATAACTCGAGAAATAAGCGAGATAGCGCCTTAAAACGAAAAGAATCATTAATTTTTTAGTTTTTTGACTATATCTCGAGAAATAAGCGAGATAGCGCCTTAAAAACGAAAAGAATCATTAATATTTTAGTTTTTTGACTATATCTCGTGAAATAAGCGAGATAGCGCCTTAAAACGATAAAGAATCATTAAATTTTTAGTTTTTTGACCATAACTCGAGAAATAAGCGAGATAGCGCCTAAAAACGAAAAGAATCATTAAATTTTTAGTTTTTTGACCATAACTCGAGAAATAAGCGAGATAGCGCCTAAAAACGAAAAGAATCATTAAATTTTTAGTTTTTTGACTATATCTCGAGAAATAAGCGAGATAGCGCCTAAAAACGAAAAGAATCATTAAATTTTTAGTTTTTTGACCATAACTCGAGAAATAAGCGAGATAGCGCCTAAAAACGAAAAGAATCATTAATGTTTTAGTTTTTTGACTATATCTCGAGAAATAAGCGAGATAGCGCCTAAAAACGAAAAGAATCATTAATTTTTTAGTTTTTTGACTATATCTCGAGAAATAAGCGAGATAGCGCCTTAAAACGAAAAAAATCATTAAATTTTTAGTTTTTTGACCATAACTCGAGAAATAAGCGAGATAGCGCCTAAAAACGAAAAGAATCATTAAATTTTTAGTTTTTTGACTATATCTCGTGAAATAAGCGAGATAGCGCCTAAAAACGATAAAAATCATTAAATTTTTAGTTTTTTGACCATAACTCGAGAAATAAGCGAGATAGCGCCTTAAAACGAAAAGAATCATTAAATTTTTAGTTTTTTGACCATAACTCGAGAAATAAGCGAGATAGCGCCTAAAAACGAAAAGAATCATTAATGTTTTAGTTTTTTGACTATATCTCGAGAAATAAGCGAGATAGCGCCTAAAAACGAAAAGAATCATTAAATTTTTAGTTTTTTGACCATAACTCGAGAAATAAGCGAGATAGCGCCTTAAAACGAAAAGAATCATTAATTTTTTAGTTTTTTGACCATAACTCGAGAAATAAGCGAGATAGCGCCTAAAAACGAAAAGAATCATTAAATTTTTAGTTTTTTGACTATATCTCGAGAAATAAGCGAGATAGCGCCTAAAAACGAAAAGAATCATTAAATTTTTAGTTTTTTGACCATAACTCGAGAAATAAGCGAGATAGCGCCTAAAAACGAAAAGAATCATTAATGTTTTAGTTTTTTGACTATATCTCGTGAAATAAGCGAGATAGCGCCTAAAAACGATAAAAATCATTAAATTTTTAGTTTTTTGACCATAACTCGAGAAATAAGCGAGATAGCACCTTAAAACGAAAAGAATCATTAATGTTTTAGTTTTTTGACTATATCTCGAGAAATAAGCGAGATAGCGCCTAAAAACGAAAAGAATCATTAAATTTTTAGTTTTTTGACCATAACTCGAGAAATAAGCGAGATAGCGCCTTAAAACGAAAAGAATCATTAAATTTTTAGTTTTTTGACTATATCTCGAGAAATAAGCGAGATAGCGCCTTAAAACGAAAAGAATCATTAATGTTTTAGTTTTTTGACTATATCTCGTGAAATAAGCGAGATAGCGCCTAAAAACGATAAAAATCATTAAATTTTTAGTTTTTTGACCATAACTCGAGAAATAAGCGAGATAGCGCCTAAAAACGAAAAGAATCATTAATGTTTTAGTTTTTTGACTATATCTCGTGAAATAAGCGAGATAGCGCCTAAAAACGATAAAAATCATTAAATTTTTAGTTTTTTGACCATAACTCGAGAAATAAGCGAGATAGCGCCTAAAAACGAAAAGAATCATTAAATTTTTAGTTTTTTGACTATATCTCGAGAAATAAGCGAGATAGCGCCTAAAAACGATAAAAATCATTAAATTTTTAGTTTTTTGACTATATCTCGCGAAATAAGCGAGATAGCGCCTTAAAACGAAAAGAATCATTAATTTTTAGTTTTTTGACCATAACTCGAGAAATAAGCGAGATAGCGCCTTAAAACGAAAAGAATCATTAAATTTTTAGTTTTTTGACTATAACTCGAGAAATAAGCGAGATAGCGCCTAAAAACGAAAAGAATCATTAATGTTTTAGTTTTTTGACTATATCTCGAGAAATAAGCGAGATAGCGCCTTAAAACGATAAAAATCATTAAATTTTTAGTTTTTTGACCATAACTCGAGAAATAAGCGAGATAGCGCCTAAAAACGAAAAGAATCATTAAATTTTTAGTTTTTTGACTATATCTCGAGAAATAAGCGAGATAGCGCCTAAAAACGATAAAAATCATTAAATTTTTAGTTTTTTGACTATATCTCGAGAAATAAACGAGATAGCACCTTAAAACGAAAAGAATCATTAATTTTTTAGTTTTTTGACCATTACTCGAGAAATAAGCGAGATAGCGCCTAAAAACGAAAAGAATCATTAATGTTTTAGTTTTTTGACTATATCTCGTGAAATAAGCGAGATAGCGCCTAAAAACGATAAAAATCATTAAATTTTTAGTTTTTTGACTATATCTCGAGAAATAAGCGAGATAGCGCCTTAAAACGAAAAGAATCATTAAATTTTTAGTTTTTTGACCATAACTCGAGAAATAAGCGAGATAGCGCCTTAAAACGAAAAGAATCATTAAATTTTTAGTTTTTTGACTATATCTCGAGAAATAAGCGAGATAGCGCCTAAAAACGAAAAGAATCATTAAATTTTTAGTTTTTTGACTATATCTCGAGAAATAAGCGAGATAGCGCCTTAAAACGAAAAAAATCATTAATTTTTTAGTTTTTTGACCATAACTCGAGAAATAAGCGAGATAGCGCCTAAAAACGAAAAGAATCATTAATTTTTTAGTTTTTTGACTATATCTCGAGAAATAAGCGAGATAGCGCCTAAAAACGAAAAGAATCATTAAATTTTTAGTTTTTTGACCATAACTCGAGAAATAAGCGAGATAGCGCCTAAAAACGAAAAGAATCATTAATGTTTTAGTTTTTTGACTATATCTCGAGAAATAAGCGAGATAGCGCCTAAAAACGAAAAGAATCATTAATTTTTTAGTTTTTTGACTATAACTCGAGAAATAAGCGAGATAGCGCCTTAAAACGAAAAGAATCATTAATTTTTTAGTTTTTTGACTATATCTCGTGAAATAAGCGAGATAGCGCCTAAAAACGATAAAAATCATTAAAATTTTTAGTTTTTTGACTATATCTCGAGAAATAAGCGAGATAGCGCCTTAAAACGAAAAGAATCATTAAATTTTTAGTTTTTTGACTATATCTCGAGAAATAAACGAGATAGCGCCTTAAAACGAAAAGAATCATTAATTTTTAGTTTTTTGACCATAACTCGAGAAATAAGCGAGATAGCGCCTAAAAACGAAAAGAATCATTAAATTTTTAGTTTTTTGACTATATCTCGAGAAATAAGCGAGATAGCGCCTTAAAACGAAAAGAATCATTAATATTTTAGTTTTTTGACTATATCTCGTGAAATAAGCGAGATAGCGCCTTAAAACGATAAAAATCATTAAATTTTTAGTTTTTTGACCATAACTCGAGAAATAAGCGAGATAGCGCCTAAAAACGAAAAGAATCATTAATGTTTTAGTTTTTTGACTATATCTCGAGAAATAAGCGAGATAGCGCCTAAAAACGATAAAAATCATTAAATTTTTAGTTTTTTGACCATAACTCGAGAAATAAGCGAGATAGCGCCTAAAAACGAAAAGAATCATTAAATTTTTAGTTTTTTGACTATATCTCGAGAAATAAGCGAGATAGCGCCTAAAAACGATAAAAATCATTAAATTTTTAGTTTTTTGACTATATCTCGCGAAATAAGCGAGATAGCACCTTAAAACGAAAAGAATCATTAATTTTTTAGTTTTTTGACCATAACTCGAGAAATAAGCGAGATAGCGCCTTAAAACGAAAAGAATCATTAAATTTTTAGTTTTTTGACTATATCTCGAGAAATAAGCGAGATAGCGCCTTAAAACGAAAATAATCATTAATGTTTTAGTTTTTTGACTATATCTCGAGAAATAAGCGAGATAGCGCCTTAAAACGATAAAAATCATTAAATTTTTAGTTTTTTGACCATATCTCGAGAAATAAGCGAGATAGCGCCTAAAAACGAAAAGAATCATTAATGTTTTAGTTTTTTGACTATATCTCGAGAAATAAGCGAGATAGCGCCTAAAAACGATAAAAATCATTAAATTTTTAGTTTTTTGACCATAACTCGAGAAATAAGCGAGATAGCGCCTAAAAACGAAAAGAATCATTAATGTTTTAGTTTTTTGACTATATCTCGTGAAATAAGCGAGATAGCGCCTAAAAACGATAAAAATCCTAAAATTTTAAGTTTTTTGACTATATCTCGAGAAATAAGCGAGATAGCGCCTTAAAACGAAAAGAATCATTAATTTTTTAGTTTTTTGACCATAACTCGAGAAATAAGCGAGATAGCGCCTTAAAACGAAAAGAATCATTAATGTTTTAGTTTTTTGACTATATCTCGAGAAATAAGCGAGATAGCGCCTAAAAACGAAAAGAATCATTAATTTTTTAGTTTTTTGACTATATCTCGAGAAATAAGCGAGATAGCGCCTTAAAACGAAAAAAATCATTAATTTTTAGTTTTTTGACCATAACTCGAGAAATAAGCGAGATAGCGCCTAAAAACGAAAAGAATCATTAATTTTTTAGTTTTTTGACTATATCTCGAGAAATAAGCGAGATAGCGCCTTAAAACGAAAAGAATCATTAAATTTTTAGTTTTTTGACCATAACTCGAGAAATAAGCGAGATAGCGCCTAAAAACGAAAAGAATCATTAAATTTTTAGTTTTTTGACTATATCTCGAGAAATAAGCGAGATAGCGCCTAAAAACGATAAAAAATCATTAAATTTTTAGTTTTTTGACTATATCTCGAGAAATAAGCGAGATAGCGCCTTAAAACGAAAAGAATCATTAAATTTTTAGTTTTTTGACCATAACTCGAGAAATAAGCGAGATAGCGCCTTAAAACGAAAAGAATCATTAATGTTTTAGTTTTTTGACTATATCTCGTGAAATAAGCGAGATAGCGCCTAAAAACGATAAAAATCATTAAATTTTTAGTTTTTTGACCATATCTCGAGAAATAAGCGAGATAGCGCCTTAAAACGAAAAGAATCATTAATTTTTTAGTTTTTTGACCATAACTCGAGAAATAAGCGAGATAGCGCCTAAAAACGAAAAGAATCATTAAATTTTTAGTTTTTTGACTATATCTCGAGAAATAAGCGAGATAGCGCCTAAAAACGAAAAGAATCATTAATTTTTAGTTTTTTGACCATAACTCGAGAAATAAGCGAGATAGCGCCTTAAAACGAAAAGAATCATTAAATTTTTAGTTTTTTGACTATATCTCGAGAAATAAGCGAGATAGCGCCTTAAAACGATAAAAATCATTAAATTTTTAGTTTTTTGACCATAACTCGAGAAATAAGCGAGATAGCGCCTAAAAACGAAAAGAATCATTAAATTTTTAGTTTTTTGACTATATCTCGAGAAATAAGCGAGATAGCGCCTAAAAACGATAAAGAATCATTAAATTTTTAGTTTTTTGACTATATCTCGTGAAATAAGCGAGATAGCGCCTAAAAACGATAAAGAATCATTAAATTTTTAGTTTTTTGACCATAACTCGAGAAATAAGCGAGATAGCGCCTAAAAACGAAAAGAATCATTAAATTTTTAGTTTTTTGACTATATCTCGAGAAATAAGCGAGATAGCGCCTAAAAACGAAAAGAATCATTAAATTTTTAGTTTTTTGACTATATCTCGAGAAATAAGCGAGATAGCGCCTAAAAACGAAAAAAATCATTAAATTTTTAGTTTTTTGACCATATCTCGAGAAATAAGCGAGATAGCGCCTTAAAAACGAAAAGAATCATTAAATTTTTAGTTTTTTGACTATATCTCGAGAAATAAGCGAGATAGCGCCTAAAAACGATAAAAATCATTAAAATTTTAGTTTTTTGACCATAACTCGAGAAATAAGCGAGATAGCGCCTTAAAACGAAAAGAATCATTAAATTTTTAGTTTTTTGACTATATCTCGAGAAATAAGCGAGATAGCGCCTAAAAACGAAAAGAATCATTAAATTTTTAGTTTTTTGACTATATCTCGAGAAATAAGCGAGATAGCGCCTAAAAACGAAAAGAATCATTAAATTTTTAGTTTTTTGACCATAACTCAGAGAAATAAGCGAGATAGCTTAAAACGAAAAGAATCATTAATTTTTTAGTTTTTTGACTATATCTCGAGAAATAAGCGAGATAGCGCCTTAAAAACTATAAAAATCATTAAATTTTTAGTTTTTTGACTATATCTCGAGAAATAAGCGAGATAGCGCCTTAAAAACGAAAAGAATCATTAAATTTTTAGTTTTTTGACTATATCTCGAGAAATAAGCGAGATAGCGCCTAAAAACGATAAAAATCATTAATTTTTAGTTTTTTGACTATATCTCGAGAAATAAGCGAGATAGCGCCTTAAAAACGATAAAGAATCATTAAATTTTTAGTTTTTTGACCATAACTCGAGAAATAAGCGAGATAGCGCCTAAAAACGATAAAGAATCATTAAATTTTTAGTTTTTTGACCATAACTCGAGAAATAAGCGAGATAGCGCCTAAAAACGAAAAGAATCATTAAATTTTTAGTTTTTTGACTATATCTCGAGAAATAAGCGAGATAGCGCCTAAAAACGATAAAAATCATTAAATTTTTAGTTTTTTGACCATAACTCGAGAAATAAGCGAGATAGCGCCTAAAAACGAAAAGAATCATTAAATTTTTAGTTTTTTGACTATATCTCGAGAAATAAGCGAGATAGCGCCTAAAAACGATAAAAATCATTAAATTTTTAGTTTTTTGACCATAACTCGAGAAATAAGCGAGATAGCGCCTTAAAACGAAAAGAATCATTAATTTTTTAGTTTTTTGACCATAACTCGAGAAATAAGCGAGATAGCGCCTTAAAACGAAAAGAATCATTAATGTTTTAGTTTTTTGACTATATCTCGTGAAATAAGCGAGATAGCGCCTTAAAACGATAAAAATCATTAAATTTTTAGTTTTTTGACCATAACTCGAGAAATAAGCGAGATAGCGCCTTAAAACGAAAAGAATCATTAAATTTTTAGTTTTTTGACTATATCTCGAGAAATAAGCGAGATAGCGCCTAAAAACGAAAAGAATCATTAAATTTTTAGTTTTTTGACTATATCTCGAGAAATAAGCGAGATAGCGCCTAAAAACGATAAAAATCATTAAATTTTTAGTTTTTTGACCATAACTCGAGAAATAAGCGAGATAGCGCCTTAAAACGAAAAGAATCATTAAATTTTTAGTTTTTTGACTATATCTCGAGAAATAAGCGAGATAGCGCCTAAAAACGAAAAGAATCATTAAATTTTTAGTTTTTTGACTATATCTCGAGAAATAAGCGAGATAGCGCCTAAAAACGATAAAAATCATTAAATTTTTAGTTTTTTGACCATAACTCGAGAAATAAGCGAGATAGCGCCTTAAAACGAAAAGAATCATTAAATTTTTAGTTTTTTGACTATATCTCGAGAAATAAGCGAGATAGCGCCTAAAAACGATAAAAATCATTAAATTTTTAGTTTTTTGACCATAACTCGAGAAATAAGCGAGATAGCGCCTAAAAACGAAAAGAATCATTAAATTTTTAGTTTTTTGACTATATCTCGAGAAATAAGCGAGATAGCGCCTAAAAACGATAAAGAATCATTAAATTTTTAGTTTTTTGACTATATCTCGAGAAATAAGCGAGATAGCGCCTAAAAACGAAAAGAATCATTAAATTTTTAGTTTTTTGACCATAACTCGAGAAATAAGCGAGATAGCGCCTTAAAACGAAAAGAATCATTAAATTTTTAGTTTTTTGACTATATCTCGAGAAATAAGCGAGATAGCGCCTTAAAACGAAAAAAATCATTAATTTTTAGTTTTTTGACTATATCTCGAGAAATAAGCGAGATAGCGCCTAAAAACGAAAAGAATCATTAATATTTTAGTTTTTTGACTATATCTCGAGAAATAAGCGAGATAGCGCCTAAAAACGAAAAAAATCATTAAATTTTTAGTTTTTTGACCATAACTCGAGAAATAAGCGAGATAGCGCCTAAAAACGAAAAGAATCATTAAATTTTTAGTTTTTTGACTATATCTCGAGAAATAAGCGAGATAGCGCCTAAAAACGAAAAAAATCATTAAATTTTTAGTTTTTTGACTATATCTCGAGAAATAAGCGAGATAGCGCCTTAAAACGAAAAAAATCATTAAATTTTTAGTTTTTTGACCATAACTCGAGAAATAAGCGAGATAGCGCCTAAAAACGAAAAGAATCATTAATGTTTTAGTTTTTTGACTATATCTCGTGAAATAAGCGAGATAGCGCCTAAAAACGATAAAAATCATTAAATTTTTAGTTTTTTGACCATAACTCGAGAAATAAGCGAGATAGCGCCTTAAAACGAAAAGAATCATTAATTTTTTAGTTTTTTGACCATAACTCGAGAAATAAGCGAGATAGCGCCTTAAAACGAAAAGAATCATTAATTTTTAGTTTTTTGACTATATCTCGAGAAATAAGCGAGATAGCGCCTAAAAACGAAAAGAATCATTAAATTTTTAGTTTTTTGACTATATCTCGAGAAATAAGCGAGATAGCGCCTTAAAACGAAAAGAATCATTAATTTTTAGTTTTTTGACCATAACTCGAGAAATAAGCGAGATAGCGCCTAAAAACGAAAAGAATCATTAAATTTTTAGTTTTTTGACTATATCTCGAGAAATAAGCGAGATAGCGCCTAAAAACGATAAAGAATCATTAAATTTTTAGTTTTTTGACTATATCTCGAGAAATAAGCGAGATAGCGCCTTAAAAACGAAAAGAATCATTAAATTTTTAGTTTTTTGACCATAACTCGAGAAATAAGCGAGATAGCGCCTTAAAACGAAAAGAATCATTAATTTTTTAGTTTTTTGACTATATCTCGAGAAATAAGCGAGATAGCGCCTTAAAACTAAAAGCGATAAAAATCATTAAATTTTTAGTTTTTTGACCATAACTCGAGAAATAAGCGAGATAGCGCCTTAAAACGAAAAGAATCATTAATGTTTTAGTTTTTTGACTATATCTCGAGAAATAAGCGAGATAGCGCCTAAAAACGATAAAAATCATTAAATTTTTAGTTTTTTGACCATAACTCGAGAAATAAGCGAGATAGCGCCTTAAAACGAAAAGAATCATTAATGTTTTAGTTTTTTGACCATAACTCGAGAAATAAGCGAGATAGCGCCTAAAAACGAAAAGAATCATTAATATTTTTAGTTTTTTGACTATATCTCGAGAAATAAGCGAGATAGCGCCTTAAAACGATAAAAATCATTAAATTTTTAGTTTTTTGACTATATCTCGAGAAATAAGCGAGATAGCGCCTAAAAACGAAAAGAATCATTAAATTTTTAGTTTTTTGACTATATCTCGAGAAATAAGCGAGATAGCGCCTAAAAACGATAAAAATCATTAAATTTTTAGTTTTTTGACCATAACTCGAGAAATAAGCGAGATAGCGCCTAAAAACGAAAAGAATCATTAAATTTTTAGTTTTTTGACTATATCTCGAGAAATAAGCGAGATAGCGCCTAAAAACGATAAAAATCATTAAATTTTTAGTTTTTTGACTATATCTCGAGAAATAAGCGAGATAGCGCCTTAAAAACGAAAAAAATCATTAAATTTTTAGTTTTTTGACCATAACTCGAGAAATAAGCGAGATAGCGCCTTAAAACGAAAAGAATCATTAAATTTTTAGTTTTTTGACTATATCTCGAGAAATAAGCGAGATAGCGCCTTAAAACGAAAAGAATCATTAATGTTTTAGTTTTTTGACTATATCTCGAGAAATAAGCGAGATAGCGCCTAAAAACGAAAAGAATCATTAAATTTTTAGTTTTTTGACTATATCTCGAGAAATAAGCGAGATAGCGCCTTAAAACGATAAAAATCATTAAATTTTTAGTTTTTTGACTATAACTCGAGAAATAAGCGAGATAGCGCCTAAAAACGAAAAGAATCATTAAATTTTTAGTTTTTTGACTATATCTCGAGAAATAAGCGAGATAGCGCCTAAAAACGATAAAGAATCATTAAATTTTTAGTTTTTTGACTATATCTCGAGAAATAAGCGAGATAGCGCCTTAAAACGAAAAGAATCATTAAATTTTTAGTTTTTTGACCATAACTCGAGAAATAAGCGAGATAGCGCCTAAAAACGAAAAGAATCATTAATTTTTTAGTTTTTTGACTATATCTCGAGAAATAAGCGAGATAGCGCCTAAAAACGATAAAAATCATTAAATTTTTAGTTTTTTGACTATAACTCGAGAAATAAGCGAGATAGCGCCTAAAAACGATAAAGAATCATTAAATTTTTAGTTTTTTGACCATAACTCGAGAAATAAGCGAGATAGCGCCTTAAAACGAAAAGAATCATTAAATTTTTAGTTTTTTGACTATATCTCGAGAAATAAGCGAGATAGCGCCTAAAAACGAAAAGAATCATTAAATTTTTAGTTTTTTGACTATATCTCGAGAAATAAGCGAGATAGCGCCTAAAAACGAAAAGAATCATTAAATTTTTAGTTTTTTGACCATAACTCGAGAAATAAGCGAGATAGCGCCTAAAAACGAAAAGAATCATTAATTTTTAGTTTTTTGACTATATCTCGAGAAATAAGCGAGATAGCGCCTAAAAACGATAAAAATCATTAAATTTTTAGTTTTTTGACCATAACTCGAGAAATAAGCGAGATAGCGCCTTAAAACGAAAAGAATCATTAATTTTTTAGTTTTTTGACCATAACTCGAGAAATAAGCGAGATAGCGCCTAAAAACGAAAAGAATCATTAAATGTTTTAGTTTTTTGACTATATCTCGAGAAATAAGCGAGATAGCGCCTAAAAACGAAAAAAATCATTAAATTTTTAGTTTTTTGACCATAACTCGAGAAATAAGCGAGATAGCGCCTTAAAACGAAAAGAATCATTAATTTTTTAGTTTTTTGACTATATCTCGTGAAATAAGCGAGATAGCGCCTAAAAACGAAAAAAATCATTAAATTTTTAGTTTTTTGACCATAACTCGAGAAATAAGCGAGATAGCGCCTTAAAACGAAAAGAATCATTAATGTTTTAGTTTTTTGACCATAACTCGAGAAATAAGCGAGATAGCGCCTAAAAACGAAAAGAATCATTAAATTTTTAGTTTTTTGACTATATCTCGAGAAATAAGCGAGATAGCGCCTAAAAACGATAAAAATCATTAAATTTTTAGTTTTTTGACCATAACTCGAGAAATAAGCGAGATAGCGCCTTAAAACGAAAAGAATCATTAAATTTTTAGTTTTTTGACTATATCTCGAGAAATAAGCGAGATAGCGCCTAAAAACGATAAAAATCATTAAATTTTTAGTTTTTTGACCATAACTCGAGAAATAAGCGAGATAGCGCCTAAAAACGAAAAGAATCATTAAATTTTTAGTTTTTTGACTATATCTCGAGAAATAAGCGAGATAGCGCCTAAAAACGATAAAAATCATTAAATTTTTAGTTTTTTGACTATATCTCGAGAAATAAGCGAGATAGCGCCTAAAAACGATAAAAATCATTAAATTTTTAGTTTTTTGACCATAACTCGAGAAATAAGCGAGATAGCGCCTAAAAACGAAAAGAATCATTAAATTTTTAGTTTTTTGACTATATCTCGAGAAATAAGCGAGATAGCGCCTAAAAACGAAAAGAATCATTAAATTTTTAGTTTTTTGACTATATCTCGAGAAATAAGCGAGATAGCGCCTTAAAAACGAAAAAAATCATTAAATTTTTAGTTTTTTGACCATAACTCGAGAAATAAGCGAGATAGCGCCTAAAAACGAAAAGAATCATTAATTTTTAGTTTTTTGACTATATCTCGTGAAATAAGCGAGATAGCGCCTAAAAACGATAAAAATCATTAAAATTTTAGTTTTTTGACTATATCTCGAGAAATAAGCGAGATAGCGCCTTAAAACGAAAAGAATCATTAAATTTTTAGTTTTTTGACCATAACTCGAGAAATAAGCGAGATAGCGCCTAAAAACGAAAAGAATCATTAATTTTTTAGTTTTTTGACTATATCTCGTGAAATAAGCGAGATAGCGCCTAAAAACGATAAAAATCATTAAATTTTTAGTTTTTTGACCATAACTCGAGAAATAAGCGAGATAGCGCCTTAAAAACGAAAAGAATCATTAATTTTTAGTTTTTTGACCATAACTCGAGAAATAAGCGAGATAGCGCCTAAAAACGAAAAGAATCATTAAATTTTTAGTTTTTTGACTATATCTCGAGAAATAAGCGAGATAGCGCCTAAAAACGATAAAAATCATTAAATTTTTAGTTTTTTGACCATAACTCGAGAAATAAGCGAGATAGCGCCTAAAAACGATAAAGAATCATTAAATTTTTAGTTTTTTGACTATATCTCGAGAAATAAGCGAGATAGCGCCTAAAAACGAAAAAAATCATTAAATTTTTAGTTTTTTGACCATATCTCGAGAAATAAGCGAGATAGCGCCTTAAAACGAAAAGAATCATTAATTTTTTAGTTTTTTGACCATAACTCGAGAAATAAGCGAGATAGCGCCTAAAAACGAAAAGAATCATTAATTTTTTAGTTTTTTGACTATATCTCGTGAAATAAGCGAGATAGCGCCTAAAAACGATAAAAATCATTAAATTTTTAGTTTTTTGACCATAACTCGAGAAATAAGCGAGATAGCGCCTTAAAACGAAAAGAATCATTAATGTTTTAGTTTTTTGACTATATCTCGTGAAATAAGCGAGATAGCGCCTTAAAACGATAAAAATCATAAAATTTTTAGTTTTTTGACTATATCTCGAGAAATAAACGAGATAGCACCTTAAAACGAAAAGAATCATTAATTTTTTAGTTTTTTGACCATAACTCGAGAAATAAGCGAGATAGCGCCTAAAAACGAAAAGAATCATTAATGTTTTAGTTTTTTGACTATATCTCGTGAAATAAGCGAGATAGCGCCTAAAAACGATAAAAATCATTAAATTTTTAGTTTTTTGACCATAACTCGAGAAATAAGCGAGATAGCGCCTTAAAACGAAAAGAATCATTAATGTTTTAGTTTTTTGACTATATCTCGAGAAATAAGCGAGATAGCGCCTTAAAACGAAAAGAATCATTAAATTTTTAGTTTTTTGACTATATCTCGAGAAATAAGCGAGATAGCGCCTAAAAACGATAAAAATCATTAAATTTTTAGTTTTTTGACCATAACTCGAGAAATAAGCGAGATAGCGCCTAAAAACGCTAAAGAATCATTAAATTTTTAGTTTTTTGACTATATCTCGAGAAATAAGCGAGATAGCGCCTAAAAACGATAAAAAATCATTAAATTTTTAGTTTTTTGACCATAACTCGAGAAATAAGCGAGATAGCGCCTTAAAACGAAAAGAATCATTAATGTTTTAGTTTTTTGACTATATCTCGTGAAATAAGCGAGATAGCGCCTTAAAACGATATAAATCCTAAAATTTTAAGTTTTTTGACTATATCTCGAGAAATAAGCGAGATAGCGCCTTAAAACGAAAAGAATCATTAATTTTTTAGTTTTTTGACCATAACTCGAGAAATAAGCGAGATAGCGCCTAAAAACGAAAAGAATCATTAATTTTTTAGTTTTTTGACTATATCTCGTGAAATAAGCGAGATAGCGCCTAAAAACGATAAAAATCATTAAATTTTTAGTTTTTTGACCATAACTCGAGAAATAAGCGAGATAGCGCCTTAAAACGAAAAGAATCATTAATGTTTTAGTTTTTTGACCATAACTCGAGAAATAAGCGAGATAGCGCCTTAAAACGAAAAGAATCATTAAATTTTTAGTTTTTTGACTATATCTCGAGAAATAAGCGAGATAGCGCCTAAAAACGATAAAAATCATTAAATTTTTAGTTTTTTGACCATAACTCGAGAAATAAGCGAGATAGCACCTAAAAACGCTAAAGAATCATTTAATTTTTAGTTTTTTGACTATATCTCGAGAAATAAGCGAGATAGCGCCTAAAAACGATAAAAATCATTAAATTTTTAGTTTTTTGACTATATCTCGAGAAATAAACGAGATAGCACCTTAAAACGAAAATAATCATTAATTTTTTAGTTTTTTGACCATAACTCGAGAAATAAGCGAGATAGCGCCTAAAAACGAAAAGAATCATTAATTTTTTAGTTTTTTGACTATATCTCGTGAAATAAGCGAGATAGCGCCTAAAAACGATAAAAATCATTAAAATTTTTAGTTTTTTGACTATATCTCGAGAAATAAGCGAGATAGCGCCTAAAAACGATAAAAATCATTAAATTTTTAGTTTTTTGACCATAACTCGAGAAATAAGCGAGATAGCGCCTTAAAACGAAAAGAATCATTAAGTTTTTAGTTTTTTGACCATAACTCGAGAAATAAGCGAGATAGCGCCTTAAAACGAAAAGAATCATTAATGTTTTAGTTTTTTGACTATATCTCGTGAAATAAGCGAGATAGCGCCTAAAAACGATAAAAATCATTAAATTTTTAGTTTTTTGACCATAACTCGAGAAAAAAGCGAGATAGCGCCTTAAAACGATAAAAATCATTAAATTTTTAGTTTTTTGACCATAACTCGAGAAATAAGCGAGATAGCGCCTTAAAACGAAAAGAATCATTAATTTTTTAGTTTTTTGACCATAACTCGAGAAATAAGCGAGATAGCGCCTAAAAACGATAAAAATCATTAAATTTTTAGTTTTTTGACTATATCTCGAGAAATAAGCGAGATAGCGCCTTAAAACGAAAAGAATCATTAAGTTTTTAGTTTTTTGACCATAACTCGAGAAATAAGCGAGATAGCGCCTAAAAACGAAAAGAATCATTAAATTTTTAGTTTTTTGACTATATCTCGTGAAATAAGCGAGATAGCGCCTAAAAACGATAAAAATCATTAAATTTTTAGTTTTTTGACTATATCTCGTGAAATAAGCGAGATAGCGCCTAAAAACGATAAAAATCATTAAATTTTTAGTTTTTTGACCATAACTCGAGAAATAAGCGAGATAGCGCCTTAAAACGAAAAGAATCATTAATGTTTTAGTTTTTTGACTAAATCTCGTGAAATAAGCGAGATAGCGCCTTAAAACGATATAAATCCTAAAATTTTAAGTTTTTGACTATATCTCGAGAAATAAGCGAGATAGCACCTTAAAACGAAAAGAATCATTAATTTTTTAGTTTTTTGACCATAACTCGAGAAATAAGCGAGATAGCGCCTAAAAACGAAAAGAATCATTAATGTTTTAGTTTTTTGACTATATCTCGTGAAATAAGCGAGATAGCGCCTAAAAACGATATAAATCATTAAATTTTTAGTTTTTTGACCATAACTCGAGAAATAAGCGAGATAGCGCCTTAAAACGAAAAGAATCATTAATGTTTTAGTTTTTTGACAATATCTCGAGAAATAAGCGAGATAGCGCCTTAAAACGAAAAGAATCATTAAATTTTTAGTTTTTTGACTATATCTCGAGAAATAAGCGAGATAGCGCCTAAAAACGATAAAAATCATTAAATTTTTAGTTTTTTGACCATAACTCGAGAAATAAACGAGATAGCAACTAAAAACGCTAAAAATCATTTAATTTTTAGTTTTTTGACTATATCTCGAGAAATAAGCGAGATAGCGGCTAAAAACGATAAAAAATCATTAAATTTTTAGTTTTTTGACTATATCTCGAGAAATAAACGAGATAGCACCTTAAAACGAAAATAATCATTAATTTTTTAGTTTTTTGACCATAACTCGAGAAATAAGCGAGATAGCGCCTAAAAACGAAAAGAATCATTAATGTTTTAGTTTTTTGACTATATCTCGTGAAATAAGCGAGATAGCGCCTAAAAACGATATAAATCCTAAAATTTTAAGTTTTTTGACTATATCTCGAGAAATAAGCGAGATAGCGCCTTAAAACGATATAAATCATTAAATTTTTAGTTTTTTGACCATAACTCGAGAAAT
The DNA here is from genome assembly GCA_018904305.1 of Scaptomyza montana. Lineage (NCBI taxonomy): Eukaryota > Metazoa > Arthropoda > Insecta > Diptera > Drosophilidae > Scaptomyza > Scaptomyza montana. Next base: position 37,506 of record JAEIGR010000174.1, read on the forward strand.
AAGCGAGATAGCGCCTTAAAACGAAAAGAATCATTAATTTTTTAGTTTTTTGACCATAACTCGAGAAATAAGCGAGATAGCGCCTTAAAACGAAAAGAATCATTAATTTTTTAGTTTTTTGACTATATCTCGTGAAATAAGCGAGATAGCGCCTAAAAACGATAAAAATCATTAAATTTTTAGTTTTTTGACCATAACTCGAGAAATAAGCGAGATAGCGCCTTAAAACGAAAGAATCATTAATTTTTTAGTTTTTTGACCATAACTCGAGAAATAAGCGAGATAGCGCCTAAAAACGATAAAAATCATTAAATTTTTAGTTTTTTGACTATATCTCGAGAAATAAGCGAGATAGCGCCTTAAAACGAAAAGAATCATTAATTTTTTAGTTTTTTGACCATAACTCGAGAAATAAGCGAGATAGCGCCTAAAAACGAAAAGAATCATTAAATTTTTAGTTTTTTGACTATATCTCGAGAAATAAGCGAGATAGCGCCTAAAAACGATAAAAATCATTAAATTTTTAGTTTTTTGACTATATCTCGAGAAATAAGCGAGATAGCGCCTTAAAACGAAAAGAATCATTAATTTTTAGTTTTTTGACCATAACTCGAGAAATAAGCGAGATAGCGCCTTAAAACGAAAAGAATCATTAATGTTTTAGTTTTTTGACTATATCTCGTGAAATAAGCGAGATAGCGCCTAAAAACGATAAAAATCATTAAATTTTTAGTTTTTTGACCATAACTCGAGAAATAAGCGAGATAGCGCCTTAAAACGAAAGAATCATTAATTTTTTAGTTTTTTGACCATAACTCGAGAAATAAGCGAGATAGCGCCTAAAAACGAAAAGAATCATTAAATTTTTAGTTTTTTGACTATATCTCGAGAAATAAGCGAGATAGCGCCTAAAAACGAAAAGAATCATTAAATTTTTAGTTTTTTGACCATATACTCGAGAAATAAGCGAGATAGCGCCTAAAAACGAAAAGAATCATTAAATTTTTAGTTTTTTGACTATATCTCGTGAAATAAGCGAGATAGCGCCTAAAAACGATAAAAATCATTAAATTTTTAGTTTTTTGACCATAACTCGAGAAATAAGCGAGATAGCGCCTTAAAAACGAAAAGAATCATTAAATTTTTAGTTTTTTGACTATATCTCGAGAAATAAGCGAGATAGCGCCTAAAAACGATAAAGAATCATTAAATTTTTAGTTTTTTGACTATATCTCGAGAAATAAGCGAGATAGCGCCTTAAAACGAAAAGAATCATTAAATTTTTAGTTTTTTGACCATAACTCGAGAAATAAGCGAGATAGCGCCTAAAAACGAAAAGAATCATTAAATTTTTAGTTTTTTGACTATATCTCGAGAAATAAGCGAGATAGCGCCTAAAAACGATAAAAATCATTAAATTTTTAGTTTTTTGACCATAACTCGAGAAATAAGCGAGATAGCGCCTAAAAACGAAAAAAATCATTAAATTTTTAGTTTTTTGACCATAACTCGAGAAATAAGCGAGATAGCGCCTTAAAACGAAAAGAATCATTAAATTTTTAGTTTTTTGACTATATCTCGAGAAATAAGCGAGATAGCGCCTAAAAACGATAAAAATCATTAAATTTTTAGTTTTTTGACCATAACTCGAGAAATAAGCGAGATAGCGCCTTAAAAACGAAAAAAATCATTAAATTTTTAGTTTTTTGACTATATCTCGAGAAATAAGCGAGATAGCGCCTAAAAACGAAAAGAATCATTAATTTTTAGTTTTTTGACTATATCTCGAGAAATAAGCGAGATAGCGCCTAAAAACGATAAAGAATCATTAAATTTTTAGTTTTTTGACTATATCTCGAGAAATAAGCGAGATAGCGCCTAAAAACGAAAAGAATCATTAAATTTTTAGTTTTTTGACCATAACTCGAGAAATAAGCGAGATAGCGCCTAAAAACGAAAAGAATCATTAAATTTTTAGTTTTTTGACTATATCTCGAGAAATAAGCGAGATAGCGCCTAAAAACGATAAAGAATCATTAAATTTTTAGTTTTTTGACTATATCTCGAGAAATAAGCGAGATAGCGCCTAAAAACGAAAAGAATCATTAAATATTTAGTTTTTTGACCATAACTCGAGAAATAAGCGAGATAGCGCCTAAAAACCAAAAGAATCATTAATATTTTTAGTTTTTTGACTATATCTCGAGAAATAAGCGAGATAGCGCCTAAAAACGATAAAAATCATTAAATTTTTAGTTTTTTGACTATATCTCGAGAAATAAGCGAGATAGCGCCTTAAAACGCAAAGAATCATTTAATTTTTAGTTTTTTGACTATATCTCGAGAAATAAGCGAGATAGCGCCTAAAAACGAAAAGAATCATTAATTTTTAGTTTTTTGACTATATCTCGTGAAATAAGCGAGATAGCGCCTAAAAACGATAAAAATCATTAAATTTTTAGTTTTTTGACCATAACTCGAGAAATAAGCGAGATAGCGCCTAAAAACGAAAAGAATCATTAAATTTTTAGTTTTTTGACCATAACTCGAGAAATAAGCGAGATAGCGCCTAAAAACGAAAAGAATCATTAAATTTTTAGTTTTTTGACTATATCTCGAGAAATAAGCGAGATAGCGCCTAAAAACGATAAGAATCATTAAATTTTTAGTTTTTTGACCATAACTCGAGAAATAAGCGAGATAGCGCCTTAAAACGCAAAGAATCATTTAATTTTTAGTTTTTTGACTATATCTCGAGAAATAAGCGAGATAGCGCCTAAAAACGAAAAGAATCATTAAATTTTTAGTTTTTTGACTATATCTCGAGAAATAAGCGAGATAGCGCCTAAAAACGAAAAGAATCATTAATTTTTAGTTTTTTGACCATAACTCGAGAAATAAGCGAGATAGCGCCTTAAAACGAAAAGAATCATTAAATTTTTAGTTTTTTGACTATATCTCGAGAAATAAGCGAGATAGCGCCTAAAAACGATAAAAATCATTAAATTTTTAGTTTTTTGACTATATCTCGAGAAATAAGCGAGATAGCGCCTAAAAACGATAAAGAATCATTAAATTTTTAGTTTTTTGACCATAACTCGAGAAATAAGCGAGATAGCGCCTTAAAACGAAAAGAATCATTAATTTTTTAGTTTTTTGACCATATCTCGAGAAATAAGCGAGATAGCGCCTTAAAAACGAAAAGAATCATTAATGTTTTAGTTTTTTGACTATATCTCGTGAAATAAGCGAGATAGCGCCTAAAAACGATAAAAATCATTAAAATTTTAGTTTTTTGACCATAACTCGAGAAATAAGCGAGATAGCGCCTAAAAACGAAAAGAATCATTAATTTTTTAGTTTTTTGACCATATCTCGAGAAATAAGCGAGATAGCGCCTAAAAACGAAAAGAATCATTAAATTTTTAGTTTTTTGACTATATCTCGAGAAATAAGCGAGATAGCGCCTTAAAACGATAAAGAATCATTAAATTTTTAGTTTTTTGACCATAACTCGAGAAATAAGCGAGATAGCGCCTAAAAACGAAAAGAATCATTAAATTTTTAGTTTTTTGACTATATCTCGAGAAATAAGCGAGATAGCGCCTAAAAACGAAAAAAATCATTAAATTTTTAGTTTTTTGACTATATCTCGAGAAATAAGCGAGATAGCGCCTTAAAAACGAAAAAAATCATTAAATTTTTAGTTTTTTGACTATATCTCGAGAAATAAGCGAGATAGCGCCTTAAAACGAAAAGAATCATTAATTTTTTAGTTTTTTGACTATATCTCGAGAAATAAGCGAGATAGCGCCTAAAAACGATAAAAATCATTAAATTTTTAGTTTTTTGACCATAACTCGAGAAATAAGCGAGATAGCGCCTAAAAACGAAAAGAATCATTAAATTTTTAGTTTTTTGACCATAACTCGAGAAATAAGCGAGATAGCGCCTAAAAACGAAAAGAATCATTAAATTTTTAGTTTTTTGACTATATCTCGAGAAATAAGCGAGATAGCGCCTAAAAACGAAAAAAATCATTAAATTTTTAGTTTTTTGACTATAACTCGAGAAATAAGCGAGATAGCGCCTAAAAACGAAAAGAATCATTAAATTTTTAGTTTTTTGACCATAACTCGAGAAATAAGCGAGATAGCGCCTAAAAACGAAAAGAATCATTAAATTTTTAGTTTTTTGACTATATCTCGAGAAATAAGCGAGATAGCGCCTAAAAACGATAAAAATCATTAAATTTTTAGTTTTTTGACTATATCTCGAGAAATAAGCGAGATAGCGCCTAAAAACGAAAAGAATCATTAAATTTTTAGTTTTTTGACCATAACTCGAGAAATAAGCGAGATAGCGCCTTAAAACGAAAAGAATCATTAATTTTTTAGTTTTTTGACTATATCTCGAGAAATAAGCGAGATAGCGCCTAAAAACGATAAAAATCATTAAATTTTTAGTTTTTTGACTATATCTCGAGAAATAAACGAGATAGCACCTTAAAACGAAAAGAATCATTAATTTTTTAGTTTTTTGACCATAACTCGAGAAATAAGCGAGATAGCGCCTAAAAACGAAAAGAATCATTAAATTTTTAGTTTTTTGACTATATCTCGAGAAATAAGCGAGATAGCGCCTAAAAACGATAAAAATCATTAAATTTTTAGTTTTTTGACCATAACTCGAGAAATAAGCGAGATAGCGCCTTAAAAACGAAAAGAATCATTAATTTTTTAGTTTTTTGACTATATCTCGAGAAATAAGCGAGATAGCGCCCTTAAAAACGATAAAAATCATTAAATTTTTAGTTTTTTGACTATATCTCGAGAAATAAGCGAGATAGCGCCTAAAAACGAAAAGAATCATTAAATTTTTAGTTTTTTGACCATAACTCGAGAAATAAGCGAGATAGCGCCTTAAAACGAAAAGAATCATTAATGTTTTAGTTTTTTGACTATATCTCGAGAAATAAGCGAGATAGCGCCTAAAAACGATAAAAATCATTAAATTTTTAGTTTTTTGACTATATCTCGAGAAATAAGCGAGATAGCACCTTAAAACGAAAAGAATCATTAATTTTTTAGTTTTTTGACCATAACTCGAGAAATAAGCGAGATAGCGCCTAAAAACGAAAAGAATCATTAAATTTTTAGTTTTTTGACTATATCTCGTGAAATAAGCGAGATAGCGCCTAAAAACGATAAAAATCATTAAATTTTTAGTTTTTTGACCATAACTCGAGAAATAAGCGAGATAGCGCCTAAAAACGAAAAGAATCATTAAATTTTTAGTTTTTTGACTATATCTCGAGAAATAAGCGAGATAGCGCCTTAAAAACGAAAAGAATCATTAATTTTTAGTTTTTTGACTATATCTCGAGAAATAAGCGAGATAGCGCCTAAAAACGAAAAGAATCATTAAATTTTTAGTTTTTTGACTATATCTCGAGAAATAAGCGAGATAGCGCCTAAAAACGAAAAGAATCATTAAATTTTTAGTTTTTTGACCATAACTCGAGAAATAAGCGAGATAGCGCCTAAAAACGAAAAAGAATCATTAAATTTTTAGTTTTTTGACTATATCTCGTGAAATAAGCGAGATAGCGCCTAAAAACGATAAAAATCATTAAATTTTTAGTTTTTTGACCATAACTCGAGAAATAAGCGAGATAGCGCCTTAAAACGAAAAGAATCATTAATGTTTTAGTTTTTTGACCATATCTCGAGAAATAAGCGAGATAGCGCCTAAAAACGAAAAGAATCATTAAATTTTTAGTTTTTTGACTATATCTCGAGAAATAAGCGAGATAGCGCCTAAAAACGATAAAACTCATTAATTTTTTAGTTTTTTGACCATTTCTCGAGAAATAAGCGAGATAGCGCCTAAAAACGAAAAGAATCATTTATTTTTTAGTTTTTTGACTATAACTCGAGAAATAAGCGAGATAGCGCCTAAAAACGAAAAAAATCATTAAATTTTTAGTTTTTTGACTATATCTCGAGAAATAAGCGAGATAGCGCCTTAAAACGATAAAGAATCATTAAATTTTTAGTTTTTTGACCATAACTCGAGAAATAAGCGAGATAGCGCCTAAAAACGATAAAGAATCATTAAATTTTTAGTTTTTTGACTATATCTCGAGAAATAAGCGAGATAGCGCCTAAAAACGATAAAAATCATTAAATTTTTAGTTTTTTGACTATATCTCGAGAAATAAGCGAGATAGCGCCTAAAAACGAAAAGAATCATTAAATTTTTAGTTTTTTGACCATAACTCGAGAAATAAGCGAGATAGCGCCTAAAAACGAAAAGAATCATTAATGTTTTAGTTTTTTGACTATATCTCGAGAAATAAGCGAGATAGCGCCTAAAAACGATAAAAATCATTAAATTTTTAGTTTTTTGACTATATCTCGAGAAATAAGCGAGATAGCGCCTTAAAACGAAAAAAATCATTAAATTTTTAGTTTTTTGACCATATCTCGAGAAATAAGCGAGATAGCGCCTTAAAACGAAAAGAATCATTAAATTTTTAGTTTTTTGACCATAACTCGAGAAATAAGCGAGATAGCGCCTAAAAACGAAAAGAATCATTAAATTTTTAGTTTTTTGACTATATCTCGAGAAATAAGCGAGATAGCGCCTAAAAACGATAAAGAATCATTAAATTTTTAGTTTTTTGACTATATCTCGAGAAATAAGCGAGATAGCGCCTAAAAACGAAAAGAATCATTAAATTTTTAGTTTTTTGACCATAATCTCGAGAAATAAGCGAGATAGCGCCTAAAAACGAAAAGAATCATTAAATTTTTAGTTTTTTGACTATATCTCGTGAAATAAGCGAGATAGCGCCTAAAAACGAAAAAAATCATTAAATTTTTAGTTTTTTGACCATAACTCGAGAAATAAGCGAGATAGCGCCTTAAAACGAAAAGAATCATTAATTTTTAGTTTTTTGACTATATCTCGTGAAATAAGCGAGATAGCGCCTAAAAACGATAAAAATCATTAAATTTTTAGTTTTTTGACTATATCTCGAGAAATAAACGAGATAGCGCCTTAAAACGAAAAGAATCATTAATTTTTAGTTTTTTGACCATAACTCGAGAAATAAGCGAGATAGCGCCTAAAAACGAAAAGAATCATTAATGTTTTAGTTTTTTGACTATATCTCGTGAAATAAGCGAGATAGCGCCTAAAAACGATAAAAATCATTAAATTTTTAGTTTTTTGACCATAACTCGAGAAATAAGCGAGATAGCGCCTTAAAACGAAAAGAATCATTAATTTTTTAGTTTTTTGACTATATCTCGAGAAATAAGCGAGATAGCGCCTTAAAAACGAAAAGAATCATTAAATTTTTAGTTTTTTGACTATATCTCGAGAAATAAGCGAGATAGCGCCTAAAAACGATAAAAATCATTAAATTTTTAGTTTTTTGACCATAACTCGAGAAATAAGCGAGATAGCGCCTAAAAACGAAAAAAATCATTTAATTTTTAGTTTTTTGACTATATCTCGAGAAATAAGCGAGATAGCGCCTAAAAACGAAAAAAATCATTAAATTTTTAGTTTTTTGACTATATCTCGAGAAATAAGCGAGATAGCACCTTAAAACGAAAAGAATCATTAATTTTTTAGTTTTTTGACCATAACTCGAGAAATAAGCGAGATAGCGCCTAAAAACGAAAAGAATCATTAATGTTTTAGTTTTTTGACTATATCTCGTGAAATAAGCGAGATAGCGCCTAAAAACGATAAAAATCATTAAAATTTTTAGTTTTTTGACTATATCTCGAGAAATAAGCGAGATAGCGCCTTAAAACGAAAAAAATCATTAAATTTTTAGTTTTTTGACCATAACTCGAGAAATAAGCGAGATAGCGCCTAAAAACGAAAAGAATCATTAAATTTTTAGTTTTTTGACCATAACTCGAGAAATAAGCGAGATAGCGCCTAAAAACGAAAAGAATCATTAAATTTTTAGTTTTTTGACTATATCTCGAGAAATAAGCGAGATAGCGCCTAAAAACGATAAAAATCATTAAATTTTTAGTTTTTTGACCTATATCTCGAGAAATAAGCGAGATAGCGCCTTAAAACGAAAAGAATCATTAAATTTTTAGTTTTTTGACCATAACTCGAGAAATAAGCGAGATAGCGCCTAAAAACGAAAAGAATCATTAATTTTTTAGTTTTTTGACTATATCTCGAGAAATAAGCGAGATAGCGCCTTAAAACGAAAAGAATCATTAAATTTTTAGTTTTTTGACTATATCTCGAGAAATAAGCGAGATAGCGCCTAAAAACGAAAAGAATCATTAAATTTTTAGTTTTTTGACTATATCTCGAGAAATAAGCGAGATAGCGCCTAAAAACGAAAAGAATCATTAAATTTTTAGTTTTTTGACTATATCTCGAGAAATAAGCGAGATAGCGCCTTAAAACGAAAAGAATCATTAAATTTTTAGTTTTTTGACCATAACTCGAGAAATAAGCGAGATAGCGCCTTAAAACGAAAAGAATCATTAATGTTTTAGTTTTTTGACTATATCTCGTGAAATAAGCGAGATAGCGCCTAAAAACGATAAAAATCATTAAATTTTTAGTTTTTTGACCATATCTCGAGAAATAAGCGAGATAGCGCCTTAAAACGAAAAGAATCATTAAATTTTTAGTTTTTTGACCATAACTCGAGAAATAAGCGAGATAGCGCCTAAAAACGAAAAGAATCATTAAATTTTTAGTTTTTTGACTATATCTCGAGAAATAAGCGAGATAGCGCCTAAAAACGAAAAGAATCATTAAATTTTTAGTTTTTTGACTATATCTCGAGAAATAAGCGAGATAGCGCCTTAAAACGAAAAGAATCATTAATTTTTAGTTTTTTGACCATATCTCGAGAAATAAGCGAGATAGCGCCTAAAAACGAAAAGAATCATTAATTTTTTAGTTTTTTGACTATATCTCGAGAAATAAGCGAGATAGCGCCTAAAAACGAAAAAAATCATTAAATTTTTAGTTTTTTGACTATATCTCGAGAAATAAGCGAGATAGCGCCTAAAAACGAAAAAAATCATTAAATTTTTAGTTTTTTGACCATAACTCGAGAAATAAGCGAGATAGCGCCTAAAAACGAAAAGAATCATTAATTTTTTAGTTTTTTGACTATATCTCGAGAAATAAGCGAGATAGCGCCTAAAAACGAAAAGAATCATTAATTTATTTTTAGTTTTTGACTATATCTCGTGAAATAAGCGAGATAGCGCCTTAAAACGATAAAAATCATTAAATTTTTAGTTTTTTGACTATATCTCGAGAAATAAGCGAGATAGCGCCTAAAAACGAAAAGAATCATTAAATTTTTAGTTTTTTGACTATATACTCGAGAAATAAGCGAGATAGCGCCTAAAAACGAAAAGAATCATTAATTTTTTAGTTTTTTGACTATATCTCGTGAAATAAGCGAGATAGCGCCTAAAAACGATAAAAATCATTAAATTTTTAGTTTTTTGACCATAACTCGAGAAATAAGCGAGATAGCGCCTTAAAACGAAAAGAATCATTAATTTTTTAGTTTTTTGACTATATCTCGAGAAATAAGCGAGATAGCGCCTTAAAACGAAAAGAATCATTAAATTTTTAGTTTTTTGACTATATCTCGAGAAATAAGCGAGATAGCGCCTAAAAACGATAAAAATCATTAAATTTTTAGTTTTTTGACCATAACTCGAGAAATAAGCGAGATAGCGCCTAAAAACGAAAAAGAATCATTAAATTTTTAGTTTTTTGACTATATCTCGAGAAATAAGCGAGATAGCGCCTAAAAACGAAAAAAATCATTAAATTTTTAGTTTTTTGACTATATCTCGAGAAATAAGCGAGATAGCGCCTTAAAACGAAAAGAATCATTAATTTTTTAGTTTTTTGACCATAACTCGAGAAATAAGCGAGATAGCGCCTAAAAACGAAAAGAATCATTAATTTTTTAGTTTTTTGACTATATCTCGTGAAATAAGCGAGATAGCGCCTAAAAACGATAAAAATCATTAAATTTTTAGTTTTTTGACTATATCTCGAGAAATAAGCGAGATAGCGCCTTAAAACGATAAAAATCATTAAATTTTTAGTTTTTTGACCATAACTCGAGAAATAAGCGAGATAGCGCCTTAAAACGAAAAAAATCATTAAATTTTTAGTTTTTTTGACTATAACTCGAGAAATAAGCGAGATAGCGCCTAAAAACGAAAAGAATCATTAATTTTTTAGTTTTTTGACTATATCTCGAGAAATAAGCGAGATAGCGCCTAAAAACGATAAAAATCATTAAATTTTTAGTTTTTTGACCATAACTCGAGAAATAAGCGAGATAGCGCCTTAAAACGAAAAGAATCATTAATTTTTTAGTTTTTTGACCATATCTCGAGAAATAAGCGAGATAGCGCCTAAAAACGAAAAGAATCATTAAATTTTTAGTTTTTTGACTATATCTCGTGAAATAAGCGAGATAGCGCCTAAAAACGATAAAAATCATTAAATTTTTAGTTTTTTGACTATAACTCGAGAAATAAGCGAGATAGCGCCTTAAAACGAAAAGTAATATTAATTTTTAGTTTTTTGACTATATCTCGAGAAATAAGCGAGATAGCGCCTAAAAACGAAAAGAATCATTAAATTTTTAGTTTTTTGACTATATCTCGAGAAATAAGCGAGATAGCGCCTAAAAACGATAAAAATCATTAAATTTTTAGTTTTTTGACCATATCTCGAGAAATAAGCGAGATAGCGCCTAAAAACGAAAAAAATCATTAATTTTTAGTTTTTTGACTATATCTCGAGAAATAAGCGAGATAGCGCCTTAAAAACGAAAAGAATCATTAAATTTTTAGTTTTTTGACTATATCTCGAGAAATAAGCGAGATAGCGCCTAAAAACGATAAAAATCATTAAATTTTTAGTTTTTTGACTATAACTCGAGAAATAAGCGAGATAGCGCCTTAAAACGAAAAGAATCATTAAATTTTTAGTTTTTTGACTATATCTCGAGAAATAAGCGAGATAGCGCCTAAAAACGAAAAGAATCATTAAATTTTTAGTTTTTTGACTATATCTCGAGAAATAAGCGAGATAGCGCCTAAAAACGAAAAAAATCATTAAATTTTTAGTTTTTTGACTATATCTCGAGAAATAAGCGAGATAGCGCCTAAAAACGAAAAAAATCATTAAATTTTTAGTTTTTTGACCATAACTCGAGAAATAAGCGAGATAGCGCCTAAAAACGAAAAGAATCATTAAATTTTTAGTTTTTTGACTATATCTCGAGAAATAAGCGAGATAGCGCCTAAAAACGAAAAGAATCATTAATTTTTAGTTTTTTGACTATATCTCGAGAAATAAGCGAGATAGCGCCTAAAAACGAAAAAGAATCATTAAATTTTTAGTTTTTTGACCATAACTCGAGAAATAAGCGAGATAGCGCCTAAAAACGAAAAGAATCATTAAATTTTTAGTTTTTTGACTATATCTCGAGAAATAAGCGAGATAGCGGAAATAAGCGAGATAGCGCCTAAAAACGAAAAAATCTTTAAATTTTTAGTTTTTTGACTATATCTCGAGAAATAAGCGAGATAGCGCCTAAAAACGAAAAGAATCATTAAATTTTTAGTTTTTTGACCATAACTCGAGAAATAAGCGAGATAGCGCCTTAAAACGAAAAGAATCATTAAATTTTTAGTTTTTTGACTATATCTCGAGAAATAAGCGAGATAGCGCCTAAAAACGAAAAAAATCATTAAATTTTTAGTTTTTTGACCATAACTCGAGAAATAAGCGAGATAGCGCCTAAAAACGATAAAGAATCATTAAATTTTTAGTTTTTTGACTATATCTCGAGAAATAAGCGAGATAGCGCCTAAAAACGAAAAGAATCATTAAATTTTTTTTTTGACTATAACTCGAGAAATAAGCGAGATAGCGCCTAAAAACGAAAAGAATCATTAATTTTTAGTTTTTTGACCATATCTCGAGAAATAAGCGAGATAGCGCCTTAAAACGAAAAGAATCATTAATTTTTAGTTTTTTGACTATATCTCGAGAAATAAGCGAGATAGCGCCTAAAAACGATAAAAATCATTAAATTTTTAGTTTTTTGACTATATCTCGAGAAATAAGCGAGATAGCGCCTAAAAACGAAAAGAATCATTAAATTTTTAGTTTTTTGACCATAACTCGAGAAATAAGCGAGATAGCGCCTAAAAACGAAAAAAATCATTAAATTTTTAGTTTTTTGACTATATCTCGAGAAATAAGCGAGATAGCGCCTAAAAACGAAAAAAATCATTAAATTTTTAGTTTTTTGACTATATCTCGAGAAATAAGCGAGATAGCGCCTAAAAACGAAAAGAATCATTAAATTTTTAGTTTTTTGACTATATCTCGAGAAATAAGCGAGATAGCGCCTTAAAACGAAAAAAATCATTAAATTTTTAGTTTTTTGACTATATCTCGAGAAATAAGCGAGATAGCGCCTTAAAACGAAAAGAATCATTAATTTTTAGTTTTTTGACTATATCTCGAGAAATAAGCGAGATAGCGCCTAAAAACGATAAAAATCATTAAATTTTTAGTTTTTTGACCATATCTCGAGAAATAAGCGAGATAGCGCCTAAAAACGAAAAGAATCATTAAATTTTTAGTTTTTTGACTATATCTCGAGAAATAAGCGAGATAGCGCCTTAAAACGAAAAGAATCATTAAATTTTTAGTTTTTTGACTATATCTCGAGAAATAAGCGAGATAGCGCCTAAAAACGAAAAGAATCATTAATTTTTAGTTTTTTGACTATATCTCGAGAAATAAGCGAGATAGCGCCTAAAAACGAAAAAAATCATTAAATTTTTAGTTTTTTGACTATATCTCGAGAAATAAGCGAGATAGCGCCTAAAAACGATAAAAATCATTAAATTTTTAGTTTTTTGACCATAACTCGAGAAATAAGCGAGATAGCGCCTAAAAACGAAAAGAATCATTAAATTTTTAGTTTTTTGACTATATCTCGAGAAATAAGCGAGATAGCGCCTTAAAACGAAAAGAATCATTAAATTTTTAGTTTTTTGACTATATCTCGAGAAATAAGCGAGATAGCGCCTAAAAACGATAAAAATCATTAAATTTTTAGTTTTTTTGACTATAACTCGAGAAATAAGCGAGATAGCGCCTAAAAACGAAAAGAATCATTAATTTTTTAGTTTTTTGACTATATCTCGAGAAATAAGCGAGATAGCGCCTAAAAACGAAAAGAATCATTAAATTTTTAGTTTTTTGACTATATCTCGAGAAATAAGCGAGATAGCGCCTAAAAACGAAAAAGAATCATTAAATTTTTAGTTTTTTGACTATATCTCGAGAAATAAGCGAGATAGCGCCTTAAAACGATAAAGAATCATTAAATTTTTAGTTTTTTGACCATAACTCGAGAAATAAGCGAGATAGCGCCTAAAAACGAAAAGAATCATTAATTTTTTAGTTTTTTGACCATATCTCGAAAAATAAGCGAGATAGCGCCTAAAAACGATAAAATATCATTAAATTTTTAGTTTTTTGACTATATCTCGAGAAATAAGCGAGATAGCGCCTTAAAACGAAAAGAATCATTAATTTTTTAGTTTTTTGACCATAACTCGAGAAATAAGCGAGATAGCGCCTTAAAACGAAAAGAATCATTAATTATTTTATTTTTTTTGACTATATCTCGAGAAATAAGCGAGATAGCGCCTAAAAACGAAAAGAATCATTAAATTTTTAGTTTTTTGACCATAACTCGAGAAATAAGCGAGATAGCGCCTAAAAACGAAAAAGAATCATTTAATTTTTAGTTTTTTGACCTATATCTCGTGAAATAAGCGAGATAGCGCCTTAAAACGATAAAAAATCATTTAAATTTTAAGTTTTTGACTATATCTCGAGAAATAAGCGAGATAGCGCCTTAAAACGAAAAGAATCATTAATTTTTAGTTTTTTGACCATAACTCGAGAAATAAGCGAGATAGCGCCTTAAAAACGAAAAGAATCATTAATTTTTTAGTTTTTTGACTATATCTCGAGAAATAAGCGAGATAGCGCCTAAAAACGATAAAAATCATTAAATTTTTAGTTTTTTGACTATATCTCGAGAAATAAGCGAGATAGCGCCTTAAAACGAAAAGAATCATTAAATTTTTAGTTTTTTGACTATATCTCGAGAAATAAGCGAGATAGCGCCTAAAAACGAAAAGAATCATTAAATTTTTAGTTTTTTGACTATATCTCGAGAAATAAGCGAGATAGCGCCTAAAAACGATAAAAATCATTAAATTTTTAGTTTTTTGACTATAACTCGAGAAATAAGCGAGATAGCGCCTAAAAACGAAAGAATCATTAAATTTTTAGTTTTTTGACTATATCTCGAGAAATAAGCGAGATAGCGCCTTAAAAACGAAAAAAATCATTAAATTTTTAGTTTTTTGACTATATCTCGAGAAATAAGCGAGATAGCGCCTAAAAACGAAAAGAATCATTAAATTTTTAGTTTTTTGACCATAACTCGAGAAATAAGCGAGATAGCGCCTTAAAAACGAAAAGAATCATTAATTTTTTAGTTTTTTGACTATATCTCGAGAAATAAGCGAGATAGCGCCTAAAAACGATAAAAATCATTAAATTTTTAGTTTTTTGACTATATCTCGAGAAATAAGCGAGATAGCGCCTAAAAACGATAAAAATCATTAAATTTTTAGTTTTTTGACTATATCTCGAGAAATAAGCGAGATAGCGCCTAAAAACGAAAAAGAATCATTAAATTTTTAGTTTTTTGACTATAACTCGAGAAATAAGCGAGATAGCGCCTAAAAACGAAAAGAATCATTAAATTTTTAGTTTTTTGACTATATCTCGAGAAATAAGCGAGATAGCGCCTAAAAACGAAAAAAATCATTAAATTTTTAGTTTTTTGACTATATCTCGAGAAATAAGCGAGATAGCGCCTTAAAACGAAAAGAATCATTAAATTTTTAGTTTTTTGACTATAACTCGAGAAATAAGCGAGATAGCGCCTAAAAACGAAAAGAATCATTAAATTTTTAGTTTTTTGACTATATCTCGTGAAATAAGCGAGATAGCGCCTAAAAACGAAAAGAATCATTTAAATTTTAATTTTTTGACTATATCTCGAGAAATAAGCGAGATAGCGCCTAAAAACGAAAAGAATCATTAATTTTTAGTTTTTTGACTATAACTCGAGAAATAAGCGAGATAGCGCCTAAAAACGATAAGAATCATTAAATTTTTAGTTTTTTGACTATATCTCGAGAAATAAGCGAGATAGCGCCTAAAAACGAAAAGAATCATTAAATTTTTAGTTTTTTGACTATATCTCGAGAAATAAGCGAGATAGCGCCTTAAAAACGAAAAAAATCATTAAATTTTTAGTTTTTTGACCATAACTCGAGAAATAAGCGAGATAGCGCCTTAAAACGAAAAGAATCATTAAATTTTTAGTTTTTTGACTATATCTCGAGAAATAAGCGAGATAGCGCCTAAAAACGAAAAGAATCATTAAATTTTTAGTTTTTTGACTATATCTCGAGAAATAAGCGAGATAGCGCCTAAAAACGAAAAAAATCATTAAATTTTTTTTTTTATGAAATAAGGAATCCTAAAAATGAAAGAATTTTTAATTTTTAGTTTTTGACTCCGTAACTCGGAAATAAGCGAGATAGCGCCTAAAAACGATAAAAATCATTAAATTTTTAGTTTTTTGACTATATCTCGAGAAATAAGCGAGATAGCGCCTTAAAAACGAAAAAAATCATTAAATTTTTAGTTTTTTGACTATATCTCGAGAAATAAGCGAGATAGCGCCTTAAAAACGAAAAGAATCATTAAATTTTTAGTTTTTTGACTATATCTCGAGAAATAAGCGAGATAGCGCCTTAAAAACGAAAAAGAATCATTAAATTTTTAGTTTTTTGACTATATCTCGAGAAATAAGCGAGATAGCGCCTTAAAACGAAAAGAATCATTAATTTTTAGTTTTTTGACCATAACTCGAGAAATAAGCGAGATAGCGCCTAAAAACGAAAAGAATCATTAATTTTTAGTTTTTTGACTATATCTCGAGAAATAAGCGAGATAGCGCCTAAAAACGAAAAGATAAAAATCATTAAATTTTTAGTTTTTTGACTATATCTCGAGAAATAAGCGAGATAGCGCCTTAAAAACGATAAAAATCATTAAATTTTTAGTTTTTTGACCATAACTCGAGAAATAAGCGAGATAGCGCCTTAAAACGAAAAGAATCATTAAATTTTTTAGTTTTTTGACTATATCTCGAGAAATAAGCGAGATAGCGCCTTAAAAACGAAAAAAATCATTAATTTTATTTTTAGTTTTTTGACTATATCTCGGAAATAAGCGAGATAGCGCCTAAAAACGATAAAAATTATTAAGTTTTTTGACTATAACTCGAGAAATAAGCGAGATAGCGCCTAAAAACGATAAAGAATCATTAAATTTTTAGTTTTTTGACTATATCTCGAGAAATAAGCGAGATAGCGCCTTAAAACGAAAAAAATCATTAAATTTTTAGTTTTTTGACTATAACTCGAGAAATAAGCGAGATAGCGCCTAAAAACGAAAAGAATCATTAATGTTTTAGTTTTTTGACTATATCTCGAGAAATAAGCGAGATAGCGCCTTAAAAACGATAAAAATCATTAAATTTTTAGTTTTTTGACTATATCTCGAGAAATAAGCGAGATAGCGCCTAAAAACGAAAAAAATCATTAAATTTTTAGTTTTTTGACCATAACTCGAGAAATAAGCGAGATAGCGCCTTAAAAACGAAAAGAATCATTAAATTTTTAGTTTTTTTGACCATAACTCGAGAAATAAGCGAGATAGCGCCTAAAAACGAAAAAGAATCATTAATTTTTTAGTTTTTTGACTATATCTCGAGAAATAAGCGAGATAGCGCCTAAAAACGATAAAAATCATTAAATTTTTAGTTTTTTGACTATATCTCGAGAAATAAGCGAGATAGCGCCTTAAAACGAAAAGAATCATTAAATTTTTAGTTTTTTGACTATATCTCGAGAAATAAGCGAGATAGCGCCTAAAAACGAAAAGAATCATTAAATTTTTAGTTTTTTGACTATATCTCGAGAAATAAGCGAGATAGCGCCTAAAAACGATAAAAATCATTAAATTTTTAGTTTTTTGACTATATCTCGAGAAATAAGCGAGATAGCGCCTAAAAACGATAAAAATCATTAATTTTTTAGTTTTTTGACCATAACTCGAGAAATAAGCGAGATAGCGCCTTAAAACGAAAAGAATCATTAATTTTTAGTTTTTTGACTATATCTCGAGAAATAAGCGAGAGTATAGCGCCTAAAAACAATACGCTAAAAAGAATCATTAAATTTTTAGTTTTTTGACTATATCTCGGAAATAAGCGAAGCGCCTAAACGATATATTTATAAATAAGCGAGATAGCGCCTTAAAACGAAAAGAATCATTAAATTTTTAGTTTTTTTTGACCATAGCTCGTGAAATAAGCGAGATAGCGCCTAAAAACGAAAAAAATCATTAAATTTTTAGGTTTTTGACTATATCTCGAGACATAAGCGATATAGCGCCTTAAAACGAATAAAAATCATTAAATTTTTTTTTGTAGAAATTTTAGTTTTTTGACCATATATCTCGTGAAATAAGCGAGATAGCGCCTAAAAACGAAAAGAATCATTAAATTTTTAGTTTTTTGACTATATCTCGAGAAATAAGCGAGATAGCGCCTAAAAACGAAAAGAATCATTAAATTTTTAGTTTTTTGACCATATCTCGAGAAATAAGCGAGATAGCGCCTTAAAACGAAAAGAATCATTAATATTTTAGTTTTTTGACTATATCTCGAGAAATAAGCGAGATAGCGCCTAAAAACGAAAAGAATCATTAAATTTTTTAGTTTTTTGACTATATCTCGAGAAATAAGCGAGATAGCGCCTTAAAACGAAAAGAATCATTAATTTTTTAGTTTTTTGACTATATCTCGAGAAATAAGCGAGATAGCGCCTTAAAAACGATAAAAATCATTAAATTTTTAGTTTTTTGACTATATCTCGAGAAATAAGCGAGATAGCGCCTTAAAAACGAAAAGAATCATTAAATTTTTTAGTTTTTTGACCATAACTCGAGAAATAAGCGAGATAGCGCCTTAAAAACGAAAAGAATCATTAAATTTTTAGTTTTTTGACTATATCTCGAGAAATAAGCGAGATAGCGCCTAAAAACGATAAAAAATCATTAAATTTTTAGTTTTTTGACCATAACTCGAGAAATAAGCGAGATAGCGCCTTAAAACGAAAAGAATCATTAAATTTTTAGTTTTTTGACTATATCTCGAGAAATAAGCGAGATAGCGCCTAAAAACGAAAAGAATCATTAAATTTTTAGTTTTTTGACTATATCTCGAGAAATAAGCGAGATAGCGCCTTAAAAACGAAAAGAATCATTAAATTTTTTAGTTTTTTGACTATATCTCGAGAAATAAGCGAGATAGCGCCTTAAAACGAAAAGAATCATTAATTTTTTAGTTTTTTGACTATATCTCGAGAAATAAGCGAGATAGCGCCTAAAAACGATAAAAATCATTAAATTTTTAGTTTTTTGACTATATCTCGAGAAATAAGCGAGATAGCGCCTTAAAAACGAAAAGAATCATTAAATTTTTAGTTTTTTTGACTATATCTCGAGAAATAAGCGAGATAGCGCCTAAAAACGATAAAAATCATTAAATTTTTAGTTTTTTGACTATATCTCGAGAAATAAGCGAGATAGCGCCTAAAAACGAAAAGAATCATTAAATTTTTAGTTTTTTGACTATATCTCGAGAAATAAGCGAGATAGCGCCTTAAAAACGAAAAGAATCATTAAATTTTTTAGTTTTTTTGACTATAACTCGAGAAATAAGCGAGATAGCGCCTTAAAAACGAAAAGAATCATTAATTTTTAGTTTTTTGACTATATCTCGAGAAATAAGCGAGATAGCGCCTTAAAACGAAAAGAATCATTAAATTTTTAGTTTTTTGACTATATCTCGAGAAATAAGCGAGATAGCGCCTTAAAAACGAAAAGAATCATTAATTTTTTAGTTTTTTGACTATATCTCGAGAAATAAGCGAGATAGCGCCTAAAAACGAAAAGAATCATTAAATTTTTAGTTTTTTGACTATATCTCGAGAAATAAGCGAGATAGCGCCTTAAAAACGAAAAGAATCATTAAATTTTTAGTTTTTTGACCATAACTCGAGAAATAAGCGAGATAGCGCCTTAAAAACGAAAAGAATCATTAATGTTTTTAGTTTTTTGACTATATCTCGAGAAATAAGCGAGATAGCGCCTTAAAAACGATAAAAAAGAATCATTAAATTTTTAGTTTTTTGACTATATCTCGAGAAATAAGCGAGATAGCGCCTTAAAAACGAAAAGAATCATTAAATTTTTAGTTTTTTGACCATATCTCGAGAAATAAGCGAGATAGCGCCTTAAAAACGAAAAGAATCATTAAATTTTTTAGTTTTTTGACCATATCTCGAGAAATAAGCGAGATAGCGCCTAAAAACGAAAAGAATCATTAAATTTTTAGTTTTTTGACTATATCTCGAGAAATAAGCGAGATAGCGCCTAAAAACGATAAAAATCATTAAATTTTTAGTTTTTTGACCATATCTCGAGAAATAAGCGAGATAGCGCCTAAAAACGAAAAGAATCATTAAATTTTTAGTTTTTTGACTATATCTCGAGAAATAAGCGAGATAGCGCCTTAAAAACGAAAAGAATCATTAAATTTTTAGTTTTTTGACTATATCTCGAGAAATAAGCGAGATAGCGCCTTAAAAACGAAAAGAATCATTAAATTTTTTAGTTTTTTGACTATATCTCGAGAAATAAGCGAGATAGCGCCTTAAAAACGAAAAGAATCATTAAATTTTTTAGTTTTTTGACCATATCTCGAGAAATAAGCGAGATAGCGCCTAAAAACGAAAAGAATCATTAAATTTTTTAGTTTTTTGACTATAACTCGAGAAATAAGCGAGATAGCGCCTTAAAAACGAAAAGAATCATTAAATTTTTTAGTTTTTTGACTATATCTCGAGAAATAAGCGAGATAGCGCCTTAAAACGAAAAGAATCATTAAATTTTTTAGTTTTTTGACTATATCTCGAGAAATAAGCGAGATAGCGCCTTAAAAACGAAAAGAATCATTAAATTTTTAGTTTTTTGACTATATCTCGAGAAATAAGCGAGATAGCGCCTTAAAAACGATAAAAATCATTAAATTTTTAGTTTTTTGACTATATCTGGAGAAATAAGCGAGATAACGCCTTAAAACGATAAGAATCATTAAATTTTTAGTGTTTTGACTATATCTCGAGAAATAAGCGAGATAGCGCCTTAAAAACGAAAAGAATCATTAACTTTTTAGTTTTTTGACTATATCTCGAGAAATAAGCGAGATAGCGCCTTAAAAACGATAAAAATCATTAAATTTTTTAGTTTTTTGACTATATCTCGAGAAATAAGCGAGATAGCGCCTTAAAAACGAAAAGAATCATTAATGTTTTTAGTTTTTTGACTATATCTCGAGAAATAAGCGAGATAGCGCCTAAAAACGATAAAAATCATTAAATTTTTAGTTTTTTGACTATATCTCGAGAAATAAGCGAGATAGCGCCTAAAAACGAAAAGAATCATTAAATTTTTTAGTTTTTTGACTATATCTCGAGAAATAAGCGAGATAGCGCCTTAAAAACGAAAAGAATCATTAAATTTTTAGTTTTTTGACTATATCTCGAGAAATAAGCGAGATAGCGCCTTAAAACGAAAAGAATCATTAAATTTTTTAGTTTTTTGACTATATCTCGAGAAATAAGCGAGATAGCGCCTTAAAAACGAAAAGAATCATTAAATTTTTAGTTTTTTGACTATATCTCGAGAAATAAGCGAGATAGCGCCTAAAAACGAAAAGAATCATTAAATTTTTAGTTTTTTGACTATATCTCGAGAAATAAGCGAGATAGCGCCTTAAAAACGAAAAGAATCATTAAATTTTTAGTTTTTTGACTATATCTCGAGAAATAAGCGAGATAGCGCCTAAAAACGAAAAGAATCATTAAATTTTTAGTTTTTTGACTATATCTCGAGAAATAAGCGAGATAGCGCCTTAAAAACGAAAAGAATCATTAAATTTTTTAGTTTTTTGACCATAACTCGAGAAATAAGCGAGATAGCGCCTTAAAACGAAAAAGAATCATTAATTTTTTAGTTTTTTGACTATATCTCGAGAAATAAGCGAGATAGCGCCTAAAAACGAAAAAAATCATTAAATTTTTAGTTTTTTGACCATAACTCGAGAAATAAGCGAGATAGCGCCTAAAAACGAAAAGAATCATTAAATTTTTAGTTTTTTGACTATATCTCGAGAAATAAGCGAGATAGCGCCTAAAAACGATAAAAATCATTAAATTTTTAGTTTTTTGACTATATCTCGAGAAATAAGCGAGATAGCGCCTTAAAAACGAAAAGAATCATTAATTTTTAGTTTTTTGACCATATCTCGAGAAATAAGCGAGATAGCGCCTTAAAAACGAAAAGAATCATTAATGTTTTTAGTTTTTTTGACTATATCTCGAGAAATAAGCGAGATAGCGCCTTAAAAACGAAAAGAATCATTAAATTTTTTAGTTTTTTGACTATATCTCGAGAAATAAGCGAGATAGCGCCTTAAAAACGATAAAAATCATTAAATTTTTAGTTTTTTGACTATATCTCGAGAAATAAGCGAGATAGCGCCTTAAAAACGAAAAGAATCATTAAATTTTTAGTTTTTTGACTATATCTCGAGAAATAAGCGAGATAGCGCCTTAAAAACGATAAAAGAATCATTAAATTTTTAGTTTTTTGACTATATCTCGAGAAATAAGCGAGATAGCGCCTTAAAACGAAAAGAATCATTAAATTTTTTAGTTTTTTGACCATATACTCGAGAAATAAGCGAGATAGCGCCTTAAAAACGAAAAGAATCATTAAATTTTTAGTTTTTTGACTATATCTCGAGAAATAAGCGAGATAGCGCCTAAAAACGATAAAA
The DNA here is from genome assembly GCA_018904305.1 of Scaptomyza montana. Lineage (NCBI taxonomy): Eukaryota > Metazoa > Arthropoda > Insecta > Diptera > Drosophilidae > Scaptomyza > Scaptomyza montana. The sequence continues at coordinate 59,698 of JAEIGR010000174.1, forward strand.
AATCATTAAATTTTTAGTTTTTTGACTATATCTCGAGAAATAAGCGAGATAGCGCCTAAAAACGAAAAGAATCATTAAATTTTTAGTTTTTTGACTATATCTCGAGAAATAAGCGAGATAGCGCCTAAAAACGAAAAGAATCATTAAATTTTTTAGTTTTTTGACTATATCTCGAGAAATAAGCGAGATAGCGCCTTAAAACGAAAAGAATCATTAAATTTTTAGTTTTTTGACCATAACTCGAGAAATAAGCGAGATAGCGCCTTAAAAACGAAAAGAATCATTAAATTTTTAGTTTTTTGACTATATCTCGAGAAATAAGCGAGATAGCGCCTAAAAACGATAAAAAATCATTAAATTTTTTAGTTTTTTGACCATATCTCGAGAAATAAGCGAGATAGCGCCTAAAAACGAAAAGAATCATTAAATTTTTAGTTTTTTGACTATATCTCGTGAAATAAGCGAGATAGCGCCTAAAAACGAAAAGAATCATTAAATTTTTAGTTTTTTGACTATATCTCGAGAAATAAGCGAGATAGCGCCTTAAAAACGATAAAAATCATTAAATTTTTAGTTTTTTGACTATATCTCGAGAAATAAGCGAGATAGCGCCTTAAAACGAAAAAGAATCATTAAATTTTTTAGTTTTTTGACTATAACTCGAGAAATAAGCGAGATAGCGCCTTAAAACGAAAAGAATCATTAAATTTTTAGTTTTTTGACCATAACTCGAGAAATAAGCGAGATAGCGCCTAAAAACGAAAAGAATCATTAAATTTTTAGTTTTTTGACTATATCTCGAGAAATAAGCGAGATAGCGCCTAAAAACGATAAAAATCATTAAATTTTTAGTTTTTTGACCATAACTCGAGAAATAAGCGAGATAGCGCCTTAAAAACGAAAAGAATCATTAAATTTTTTAGTTTTTTGACTATATCTCGAGAAATAAGCGAGATAGCGCCTTAAAACGAAAAGAATCATTAAATTTTTTAGTTTTTTGACCATATCTCGAGAAATAAGCGAGATAGCGCCTTAAAACGAAAAGAATCATTAAATTTTTAGTTTTTTGACTATATCTCGAGAAATAAGCGAGATAGCGCCTAAAAACGAAAAGAATCATTAAATTTTTAGTTTTTTGACCATAACTCGAGAAATAAGCGAGATAGCGCCTTAAAAACGAAAAGAATCATTAAATTTTTAGTTTTTTGACTATATCTCGAGAAATAAGCGAGATAGCGCCTTAAAACGATAAAAGAATCATTAAATTTTTAGTTTTTTGACTATATCTCGAGAAATAAGCGAGATAGCGCCTAAAAACGATAAAAAATCATTAAATTTTTTAGTTTTTTTGACCATAACTCGAGAAATAAGCGAGATAGCGCCTAAAAACGAAAAGAATCATTAAATTTTTAGTTTTTTGACTATATCTCGAGAAATAAGCGAGATAGCGCCTAAAACGATAAAAATCATTAAATTTTTAGTTTTTTGACCATAACTCGAGAAATAAGCGAGATAGCGCCTAAAAACGAAAAGAATCATTAAATTTTTAGTTTTTTGACCATATCTCGAGAAATAAGCGAGATAGCGCCTTAAAAACGAAAAGAATCATTAAATTTTTAGTTTTTTGACTATATCTCGAGAAATAAGCGAGATAGCGCCTTAAAACGATAAAAATCATTAAAGTTTTAGTTTTTTGACTATATCTCGAGAAATAAGCGAGATAGCGCCTTAAAACGAAAAGAATCATTAAATTTTTTAGTTTTTGACCATAACTCGAGAAATAAGCGAGATAGCGCCTTAAAAACGAAAAGAATCATTAATTTTTAGTTTTTTGACCATAACTCGAGAAATAAGCGAGATAGCGCCTAAAAACGAAAAGAATCATTAAATTTTTAGTTTTTTGACTATATCTCGAGAAATAAGCGAGATAGCGCCTAAAAACGATAAAAATCATTAAATTTTTAGTTTTTTGACTATATCTCGAGAAATAAGCGAGATAGCGCCTAAAAACGAAAAGAATCATTAAATTTTTTAGTTTTTTGACCATATCTCGAGAAATAAGCGAGATAGCGCCTAAAAACGAAAAGAATCATTAAATTTTTTAGTTTTTTGACCATAACTCGAGAAATAAGCGAGATAGCGCCTTAAAACGAAAAGAATCATTAATGTTTTAGTTTTTTGACTATATCTCGAGAAATAAGCGAGATAGCGCCTTAAAAACGAAAAGAATCATTAAATTTTTTAGTTTTTTGACTATATCTCGAGAAATAAGCGAGATAGCGCCTTAAAACGAAAAGAATCATTAATTTTTTAGTTTTTTGACTATATCTCGAGAAATAAGCGAGATAGCGCCTTAAAAACGATAAGAATCATTAATGTTTTAGTTTTTTGACTATATCTCGTGAAATAAGCGAGATAGCGCCTAAAAACGATAAAAAATCATTAAATTTTTAGTTTTTTGACCATAACTCGAGAAATAAGCGAGATAGCGCCTTAAAACGAAAAGAATCATTAAATTTTTAGTTTTTTGACTATATCTCGAGAAATAAGCGAGATAGCGCCTAAAAACGTTAAAAATCATTAAATTTTTAGTTTTTTGACTATATCTCGAGAAATAAGCGAGATAGCGCCTAAAAACGTAAAAAATCATTAAATTTTTAAGTTTTTATGACTATATCTCGAGAAATAAGCGAGATAGCGCCTAAAAACGATAAAAATCATTAAATTTTTAGTTTTTTGACTATATCTCGAGAAATAAGCGAGATAGCGCCTTAAAACGAAAAGAATCATTAAATTTTTAGTTTTTTGACCATATACTCGAGAAATAAGCGAGATAGCGCCTAAAAACGAAAAGAATCATTAATGTTTTAGTTTTTTGACTATATCTCGTGAAATAAGCGAGATAGCGCCTTAAAAACGAAAAGAATCATTAAATTTTTAGTTTTTTGACTATATCTCGTGAAATAAGCGAGATAGCGCCTAAAAACGAAAAAGAATCATTAAATTTTTTAGTTTTTTGACCATAACTCGAGAAATAAGCGAGATAGCGCCTAAAAACGAAAAGAATCATTAAATTTTTAGTTTTTTGACTATATCTCGAGAAATAAGCGAGATAGCGCCTAAAAACGAAAAGAATCATTAACTTTTTAGTTTTTTGACTATATCTCGAGAAATAAGCGAGATAGCGCCTTAAAACGCTAAGAATCATTAAGTTTTTAGTTATTTTGACTATATCTCGAGAAATAAGCGAGATAGCGCCTAAAAACGAAAAAAATCATTAAATTTTTAGTTTTTTGACTATATCTCGAGAAATAAGCGAGATAGCGCCTTAAAAACGATAAAAAATCATTAAATTTTTTAGTTTTTTGACCATAACTCGAGAAATAAGCGAGATAGCGCCTTAAAACGAAAAGAATCATTAATTTTTTAGTTTTTTGACTATATCTCGAGAAATAAGCGAGATAGCGCCTAAAAACGATAAAATCATTAAATTTTAGTTTTTTGACTATATCTCGAGAAATAAGCGAGATAGCGCCTAAAAACGATAAAAGAATCATTAAATTTTTAGTTTTTTGACTATATCTCGAGAAATAAGCGAGATAGCGCCTAAAAACGAAAAGAATCATTAAATTTTTAGTTTTTTGACTATATCTCGAGAAATAAGCGAGATAGCGCCTTAAAAACGAAAAGAATCATTAAATTTTTTAGTTTTTTGACCATAACTCGAGAAATAAGCGAGATAGCGCCTTAAAACGAAAAGAATCATTAATTTTTTAGTTTTTTGACTATATCTCGTGAAATAAGCGAGATAGCGCCTTAAAAACGATAAAAATCATTAAATTTTTAGTTTTTTGACTATAACTCGAGAAATAAGCGAGATAGCGCCTTAAAACGAAAAGAATCATTAAATTTTTTAGTTTTTTGACCATAACTCGAGAAATAAGCGAGATAGCGCCTAAAAACGAAAAGAATCATTAATTTTTTAGTTTTTTGACTATATCTCGTGAAATAAGCGAGATAGCGCCTAAAAACGATAAAAATCATTAAATTTTTAGTTTTTTGACTATATCTCGAGAAATAAGCGAGATAGCGCCTAAAAACGATAAAAATCATTAAATTTTTAGTTTTTTGACTATATCTCGAGAAATAAGCGAGATAGCGCCTAAAAACGAAAAGAATCATTAAATTTTTTAGTTTTTTGACCATATCTCGAGAAATAAGCGAGATAGCGCCTTAAAAACGAAAAGAATCATTAAATTTTTAGTTTTTTGACCATAACTCGAGAAATAAGCGAGATAGCGCCTAAAAACGAAAAGAATCATTAAATTTTTTAGTTTTTTGACCATAACTCGAGAAATAAGCGAGATAGCGCCTTAAAAACGAAAAGAATCATTAATGTTTTAGTTTTTTGACTATATCTCGTGAAATAAGCGAGATAGCGCCTAAAAACGTTAAAAAGAATCATTAAATTTTTTAGTTTTTTGACTATATCTCGAGAAATAAGCGAGATAGCGCCTAAAAACGATAAAAGAATCATTAAATTTTTAGTTTTTTGACCATAACTCGAGAAATAAGCGAGATAGCGCCTTAAAACGAAAAGAATCATTAAATTTTTTAGTTTTTTGACCATAACTCGAGAAATAAGCGAGATAGCGCCTTAAAACGAAAAGAATCATTAAATTTTTAGTTTTTTGACCATAACTCGAGAAATAAGCGAGATAGCGCCTAAAAACGAAAAGAATCATTAAATTTTTTAGTTTTTTGACTATATCTCGAGAAATAAGCGAGATAGCGCCTAAAAACGTAAAAGAATCATTAAATTTTTTAGTTTTTGACCATAACTCGAGAAATAAGCGAGATAGCGCCTTAAAAACGAAAAGAATCATTAAATTTTTAGTTTTTTGACTATATCTCGTGAAATAAGCGAGATAGCGCCTTAAAAACGAAAAGAATCATTAATGTTTTAGTTTTTTTGACTATATCTCGTGAAATAAGCGAGATAGCGCCTTTAAAACGAAAAGAATCATTAAATTTTTAGTTTTTTGACTATATCTCGAGAAATAAGCGAGATAGCGCCTTAAAACGATAAGAATCATTAAATTTTTAGTTTTTTGACCATAACTCGAGAAATAAGCGAGATAGCGCCTTAAAAACGAAAAGAATCATTAATGTTTTAGTTTTTTGACTATATCTCGTGAAATAAGCGAGATAGCGCCTTAAAACGAAAAGAATCATTAAAGTTTTAGATTTTTGACTATATCTCGAGAAATAAGCGAGATAGCGCCTAAAAACGATAAGAATCATTAAATTTTTAGTTTTTGACCATAACTCGAGAAATAAGCGAGATAGCGTCTTAAAACGAAATAAATCATTAATTTTTATAGTTTTTTGACTATATCTCGAGAAATAAGCGAGATAGCGCCTTAAAACGAAAAGAATCATTAATGTTTTTAGTTTTTTTGACTATATCTCGAGAAATAAGCGAGATAGCGCCTTAAAAACGATAAAAATCATTAAATTTTTAGTTTTTTGACCATAACTCGAGAAATAAGCGAGATAGCGCCTTAAAACGAAAAGAATCATTAAATTTTTTAGTTTTTTGACTATATCTCGAGAAATAAGCGAGATAGCGCCTTAAAACGAAAAGAATCATTAAATTTTTAGATTTTTGACTATATCTCGAGAAATAAGCGAGATAGCGCCTAAAAACGAAAAGAATCATTAAATTTTTAGTTTTTGACCATAACTCGAGAAATAAGCGAGATAGCGTCTTAAAACGAAATAAATCATTAATTTTTATAGTTTTTTGACTATATCTCGAGAAATAAGCGAGATAGCGCCTAAAAACGATAAAAAAAATCATTAAATTTTTAGTTTTTTTGACTATATCTCGAGAAATAAGCGAGATAGCGCCTAAAAACGAAAAGAATCATTAAATTTTTTAGTTTTTTGACTATATCTCGTGAAATAAGCGAGATAGCGCCTAAAAACGAAAAGAATCATTAAATTTTTAGTTTTTTTGACCATAACTCGAGAAATAAGCGAGATAGCGCCTTAAAACGTAAAAGAATCATTAAATTTTTTAGTTTTTTGACTATATCTCGAGAAATAAGCGAGATAGCGCCTTAAAACGAAAAGAATCATTAAATTTTTTAGTTTTTGACCATAACTCGAGAAATAAGCGAGATAGCGCCTTAAAAACGAAAAGAATCATTAAATTTTTTAGTTTTTTGACCATAACTCGAGAAATAAGCGAGATAGCGCCTAAAAACGAAAAGAATCATTAAATTTTTAGTTTTTTGACTATATCTCGAGAAATAAGCGAGATAGCGCCTTAAAACGATAAGAATCATTAAATTTTTAGTTTTTTGACCATATCTCGAGAAATAAGCGAGATAGCGCCTTAAAAACGAAAAGAATCATTAAAATTTTTAGTTTTTTGACTATATCTCGAGAAATAAGCGAGATAGCGCCTAAAAACGAAAAGAATCATTAAATTTTTAGTTTTTGACTATATCTCGAGAAATAAGCGAGATAGCGCCTTAAAACGATAAAAATCATTAAATTTTTAGTTTTTTGACTATATCTCGAGAAATAAGCGAGATAGCGCCTAAAACGAAAAGAATCATTAAATTTTTTAGTTTTTTGACTATATCTCGAGAAATAAGCGAGATAGCGCCTTAAAAACGAAAAGAATCATTAAATTTTTTAGTTTTTTGACTATATCTCGAGAAATAAGCGAGATAGCGCCTTAAAACGAAAAGAATCATTAATGTTTTAGTTTTTTGACTATATCTCGTGAAATAAGCGAGATAGCGCCTAAAACGTAAAAGAATCATTAAATTTTTAGTTTTTTGACCATAATCTCGAGAAATAAGCGAGATAGCGCCTAAAAACGATAAGAATCATTAAATTTTTAGTTTTTTGACTATATCTCGAGAAATAAGCGAGATAGCGCCTAAAAACGATAAAAATCATTAAATTTTTAGTTTTTTGACTATATCTCGAGAAATAAGCGAGATAGCGCCTAAAAACGATAAGAATCATTAAATTTTTAAGTTTTTATGACTATATCTCGAGAAATAAGCGAGATAGCGCCTAAAAACGTAAAAAATCATTAAATTTTTTAGTTTTTTGACTATATCTCGAGAAATAAGCGAGATAGCGCCTTAAAAACGAAAAGAATCATTAAATTTTTTAGTTTTTTGACCATAACTCGAGAAATAAGCGAGATAGCGCCTTAAAAACGATAAGAATCATTAATTTTTTAGTTTTTGACCATAACTCGAGAAATAAGCGAGATAGCGCCTTAAAAACGAAAAGAATCATTAAATTTTTAGTTTTTTGACTATATCTCGAGAAATAAGCGAGATAGCGCCTAAAAACGCTAAAAAATCATTAAATTTTTAGTTTTTTGACTATATCTCGAGAAATAAGCGAGATAGCGCCTAAAAACGATAAGAATCATTAAATTTTTTAGTTTTTTGACTATATCTCGAGAAATAAGCGAGATAGCGCCTAAAAACGAAAAGAATCATTAAATTTTTTAGTTTTTTGACTATATCTCGAGAAATAAGCGAGATAGCGCCTAAAACGCAAAGAATCATTAAATGTTTTAGTTTTTTGACTATATCTCGTGAAATAAGCGAGATAGCGCCTAAAAACGTTAAAAATCATTAAATTTTTAGTTTTTTGACTATATCTCGAGAAATAAGCGAGATAGCGCCTAAAAACGATAAAAATCATTAAATTTTAGTTTTTTGACTATATCTCGAGAAATAAGCGAGATAGCACCTTAAAACGAAAAGAATCATTAATTTTTTAGTTTTTTGACCATAACTCGAGAAATAAGCGAGATAGCGCCTTAAAAACGAAAAGAATCATTAATGTTTTAGTTTTTTGACTATATCTCGTGAAATAAGCGAGATAGCGCCTAAAAACGATAAAAATCATTAAAATTTTTAGTTTTTTGACTATATCTCGAGAAATAAGCGAGATAGCGCCTAAAAACGATCAAAAATCATTAAATTTTTAGTTTTTTGACCATAACTCGAGAAATAAGCGAGATAGCGCCTAAAAACGTAAAAGAATCATTAAATTTTTAGTTTTTTGACTATATCTCGAGAAATAAGCGAGATAGCGCCTTAAAAACGAAAAGAATCATTAATGTTTTAGTTTTTTGACCATAACTCGAGAAATAAGCGAGATAGCGCCTTAAAACGAAAAGAATCATTAATGTTTTAGTTTTTTGACTATATCTCGTGAAATAAGCGAGATAGCGCCTAAAAACGATAAAAATCCTTAAAATTTTAAGCTTTTTGACTATATCTCGAGAAATAAGCGAGATAGCGCCTTAAAACGAAAAGAATCATTAAATTTTTTAGTTTTTTGACCATATCTCGAGAAATAAGCGAGATAGCGCCTTAAAACGAAAAGAATCATTAATTTTTTAGTTTTTTGACCATAACTCGAGAAATAAGCGAGATAGCGCCTAAAAACGAAAAGAATCATTAAATTTTTAGTTTTTTGACTTTATCTCGAGAAATAAGCGAGATAGCGGCTAAAAACGATAAAAATCATTAAATTTTTAGTTTTTTGACCATATCTCGAGAAATAAGCGAGATAGCGCCTTAAAACGAAAAGAATCATTAAATTTTTAGTTTTTTGACTATATCTCGTGAAATAAGCGAGATAGCGCCTAAAAACGAAAAAGAATCATTAAATTTTTAGTTTTTTGACCATAACTCGAGAAATAAGCGAGATAGCGCCTTAAAACGAAAAGAATCATTAATGTTTTAGTTTTTTGACTATATCTCGAGAAATAAGCGAGATAGCGCCTTAAAAACGATAATAATCATTAAATTTTTTTTTACTCGGAAATAAGGAAACAAAAAAAAAATAATTTTTAGTTTTTTGACCATAACTCGAGAAATAAGCGAGATAGCGCCTTAAAACGAAAAGAATCATTAATGTTTTAGTTTTTTGACTATATCTCGAGAAATAAGCGAGATAGCGCCTTAAAAACGATAAAAATCATTAAATTTTTAGTTTTTTGACTATATCTCGAGAAATAAGCGAGATAGCGCCTAAAAACGAAAAGAATCATTAAATTTTTAGTTTTTTGACCATATCTCGAGAAATAAGCGAGATAGCGCCTTAAAAACGAAAAGAATCATTAAATTTTTAGTTTTTTGACTATATCTCGTGAAATAAGCGAGATAGCGCCTAAAAACGATAAAAATCATTAAATTTTTAGTTTTTTGACCATAACTCGAGAAATAAGCGAGATAGCGCCTAAAAACGAAAAGAATCATTAAATTTTTTAGTTTTTTGACTATATCTCGAGAAATAAGCGAGATAGGGCCTAAAAACGAAAAGAATCATTAAATTTTTAGTTTTTTGACTATATCTCGAGAAATAAGCGAGATAGCGCCTTAAAACGGAAAAGAATCATTAATGTTTTAGTTTTTTGACCATAACTCGAGAAATAAGCGAGATAGCGCCTAAAAACGCCCTAAAACGAAAAATCATTAAATTTTTTAGTTTTTTGACTATATCTCGAGAAATAAGCGAGATAGCGCCTAAAAACGATAAAAATCACTAAATTTTACGCTTTAAAGAAATAAGCGAGATAGCGCCTAAAACCGTTAAAAATCATTAAATTTTTTTTAGTTTTTTGACTATATCTCGAGAAATAAGCGAGATAGCGCCTAAAAACGATAAAAATCATTAAATTTTTAGTTTTTTGACTATATCTCGAGAAATAAGCGAGATAGCACCTTAAAAACGAAAAGAATCATTAAATTTTTTAGTTTTTTGACCATTACTCGAGAAATAAGCGAGATAGCGCCTAAAAACGAAAAGAATCATTAATGTTTTAGTTTTTTGACTATATCTCGTGAAATAAGCGAGATAGCGCCTAAAAACGATATAAATCCTAAAATTTTTAGTTTTTTGACTATATCTCGAGAAATAAGCGAGATAGCGCCTAAAAACGATCAAAGAATCATTAAATTTTTAGTTTTTTGACTATATCTCGAGAAATAAGCGAGATAGCGCCTTAAAACGAAAAGAATCATTAAATTTTTAGTTTTTTGACTGTATCTCGAGAAATAAGCGAGATAGCGCCTTAAAACGATAAAAAAATCATTAATGTTTTAGTTTTTGACTATATCTCGAGAAATAAGCGAGATAGCGCCTTAAAACGAAAAGAATCATTAATGTTTTAGTTTTTTGACTATATCTCGTGAAATAAGCGAGATAGCGCCTAAAAACGATAAGAATCATTAAATTTTTAGTTTTTTGACCATAACTCGAGAAATAAGCGAGATAGCGCCTTAAAACGAAAAGAATCATTAATGTTTTAGTTTTTTGACTATATCTCGTGAAATAAGCGAGATAGCGCCTATAAACGAAAAGAATCATTAAATTTTTAGTTTTTTGACCATAACTCGAGAAATTAGCGAGATAGCGCCTAAAAAACGAAAAATATCATTAATTTTTTAGTTTTTTGACTATATCTCGAGAAATAAGCGAGATAGCGCCTTAAAACGAAAAGAATCATTAATGTTTTAGTTTTTTGACTATATCTCGTGAAATAAGCGAGATAGCGCCTAAAAACGATAAAAATCATTAAATTTTTAGTTTTTTGACCATAACTCGAGAAATAAGCGAGATAGCGCCTAAAAACGATAAAAATCATTAAATTTTTAGTTTTTTGACTATATCTCGAGAAATAAGCGAGATAGCGCCTAAAAACGATAAAATAATCATTAAATTTTTAGTTTTTTGACTATATCTCGAGAAATAAGCGAGATAGCGCCTAAAAACGTTAAAAGAATCATTAAATTTTTAAGTTTTTATGACTATATCTCGAGAAATAAGCGAGATAGCGGCTAAAAACGATAAAAATCATTAAATTTTTAGTTTTTTGACTATATCTCGAGAAATAAGCGAGATAGCGCCTTAAAACGAAAAGAATCATTAAATTTTTTAGTTTTTTGACCATATACTCGAGAAATAAGCGAGATAGCGCCTTAAAACGAAAAGAATCATTAATGTTTTTAGTTTTTTGACTATATCTCGAGAAATAAGCGAGATAGCGCCTAAAAACGATAAAAATCATTAAAATTTTTAGTTTTTGACTATATCTCGAGAAATAAGCGAGATAGCGCCTAAAAACGATAAAAATCATTAAATTTTTAGTTTTTTGACTATATCTCGAGAAATAAGCGAGATAGCGCCTAAAAACGAAAAGAATCATTAAATTTTTAGTTTTTTGACTATATCTCGAGAAATAAGCGAGATAGCGCCTTAAAACGAAAAGAATCATTAATGTTTTTAGTTTTTTGACCATAACTCGAGAAATAAGCGAGATAGCGCCTTAAAAACGAAAAGAATCATTAATGTTTTAGTTTTTTTGACTATATCTCGTGAAATAAGCGAGATAGCGCCTAAAAACGATAAAAATCATTAAAATTTTTAGTTTTTGACTATATCTCGAGAAATAAGCGAGATAGCGCCTTAAAAACGAAAAGAATCATTAAATTTTTAGTTTTTTGACCATAACTCGAGAAATAAGCGAGATAGCGCCTTAAAAACGAAAAGAATCATTAATTTTTAGTTTTTTGACCATAACTCGAGAAATAAGCGAGATAGCGCCTAAAAACGAAAAGAATCATTAAATTTTTAGTTTTTTGACTATATCTCGAGAAATAAGCGAGATAGCGCCTAAAACGATCAAAAATCATTAAATTTTTAGTTTTTTGACCATAACTCGAGAAATAAGCGAGATAGCGCCTTAAAACGAAAAGAATCATTAAATTTTTAGTTTTTTGACTATATCTCGTGAAATAAGCGAGATAGCGCCTAAAAACGATAAAAGAATCATTAAATTTTAGTTTTTTGACCATATCTCGAGAAATAAGCGAGATAGCGCCTAAAAACGAAAAGAATCATTAAATTTTTTAGTTTTTTGACTATATCTCGAGAAATAAGCGAGATAGCGCCTTAAAAACGAAAAGAATCATTAATGTTTTTAGTTTTTTGACCATAACTCGAGAAATAAGCGAGATAGCGCCTTAAAACGAAAAGAATCATTAAATTTTTAGTTTTTTGACTATATCTCGAGAAATAAGCGAGATAGCGCCTAAAAACGATCAAAAGAATCATTAAATTTTTTAGTTTTTTGACTATATCTCGAGAAATAAGCGAGATAGCGCCTAAAAACGATAAAAATCATTAAATTTTTAGTTTTTTGACTATATCTCGTGAAATAAGCGAGATAGCGCCTAAAAACGAAAAGAATCATTAAATTTTTAGTTTTTTGACTATATCTCGAGAAATAAGCGAGATAGCGCCTAAAAACGTTAAAAGAATCATTAAATTTTTAGTTTTTTGACTATATCTCGAGAAATAAGCGAGATAGCGCCTAAAAACGAATAAAAATCATTAAATTTTTAGTTTTTTGACTATATCTCGAGAAATAAGCGAGATAGCGGCTAAAAACGATAAAAGAATCATTAAATTTTTAGTTTTTTGACTATATCTCGAGAAATAAGCGAGATAGCGCCTTAAAAACGAAAAGAATCATTAAATTTTTTAGTTTTTTGACCATATACTCGAGAAATAAGCGAGATAGCGCCTTAAAAACGAAAAGAATCATTAATGTTTTAGTTTTTTGACTATATCTCGTGAAATAAGCGAGATAGCGCCTAAAAACGAAAAAATCATTAAAATTTTTAGTTTTTTGACCAGAACTCGAGAAATAAGCGAGATAGCGCCTTAAAACGATCAAAAGAATCATTAAATTTTTTAGTTTTTTGACTATATCTCGAGAAATAAGCGAGATAGCGCCTTAAAACGAAAAGAATCATTAAATTTTTAGTTTTTTGACTATATCTCGAGAAATAAGCGAGATAGCGCCTTAAAACGAAAAGAATCATTAATGTTTTTAGTTTTTTGACTATATCTCGAGAAATAAGCGAGATAGCGCCTTAAAAACGATAAAAATCATTAATATTTTAGTTTTTTGACTATATCTCGAGAAATAAGCGAGATAGCGCCTTAAAAACGATATAAATCATTAAATTTTTTAGTTTTTTGACTATATCTCGAGAAATAAGCGAGATAGCGCCTTAAAACGAAAAGAATCATTAATTTTTTAGTTTTTTGACCATAACTCGAGAAATAAGCGAGATAGCGCCTTAAAACGAAAAGAATCATTAATTTTTAGTTTTTTGACCATATCTCGAGAAATAAGCGAGATAGCGCCTAAAAACGAAAAGAATCATTAAATTTTTAGTTTTTTGACTATATCTCGAGAAATAAGCGAGATAGCGCCTTAAAACGAAAAGAATCATTAATGTTTTAGTTTTTTGACTATATCTCGAGAAATAAGCGAGATAGCGCCTTAAAACGAAAAGAATCATTAATGTTTTTAGTTTTTGACTATATCTCGTGAAATAAGCGAGATAGCGCCTAAAAACGATAAAAAAATCATTAAATTTTTAGTTTTTTGACCATAACTCGAGAAATAAGCGAGATAGCGCCTAAAAACGAAAAGAATCATTAACTTTTTAGTTTTTTGACTATATCTCGAGAAATAAGCGAGATAGCGCCTTAAAACGCAAATCATAAAGTTTTTAGTTTTTTGACTATATCTCGAGAAATAAGCGAGATAACGCCTAAAAACGTTAAAAAATCATTAAATTTTTAGTTTTTATGACTATATCTCGAGAAATAAGCGAGATAGCGGCTAAAAACGATAAAAATCATTAAATTTTTAGTTTTTTGACTATATCTCGAGAAATAAGCGAGATAGCGCCTTAAAACGAAAAGAATCATTAATGTTTTAGTTTTTTGACCATAACTCGAGAAATAAGCGAGATAGCGCCTAAAAACGAAAAGAATCATTAAATTTTTAGTTTTTTGACTATATCTCGAGAAATAAGCGAGATAGCGCCTAAAAACGATAAAAATCATTAAATTTTTAGTTTTTTGACCATATCTCGAGAAATAAGCGAGATAGCGCCTAAAAACGAAAAGAATCATTAAATTTTTAGTTTTTTGACTATATCTCGAGAAATAAGCGAGATAGCGCCTTAAAACGAAAAGAATCATTAAATTTTTAGTTTTTTGACCATAACTCGAGAAATAAGCGAGATAGCGCCTTAAAACGATAAGAATCATTAATGTTTTAGTTTTTTGACTATATCTCGTGAAATAAGCGAGATAGCGCCTTAAAACGATAAAAATCATTAAATTTTTTAGTTTTTTGACCATAACTCGAGAAATAAGCGAGATAGCGCCTTAAAACGAAAAGAATCATTAATGTTTTAGTTTTTTGACTATATCTCGTGAAATAAGCGAGATAGCGCCTTAAAAACGTTAAAAATCATTAAAATTTTTAGTTTTTTGACTATATCTCGAGAAATAAGCGAGATAGCGCCTAAAAACGAAAAGAATCATTAAATTTTTTAGTTTTTTGACCATAACTCGAGAAATAAGCGAGATAGCGCCTTAAAACGAAAAGAATCATTAATATTTTTAGTTTTTTGACTATATCTCGTGAAATAAGCGAGATAGCGCCTAAAAACGATAAAAAATCATTAAATTTTTAGTTTTTTGACTATAACTCGAGAAATAAGCGAGATAGCGCCTAAAAACGAAAAGAATCATTAAATTTTTAGTTTTTTGACTATATCTCGAGAAATAAGCGAGATAGCGCCTAAAAACGAAAAGAATCATTAAATTTTTAGTTTTTTGACTATATCTCGAGAAATAAGCGAGATAGCGCCTTAAAAACGAAAAGAATCATTAATTTTTTAGTTTTTTGACTATATCTCGAGAAATAAGCGAGATAGCGCCTTAAAACGAAAAGAATCATTAATGTTTTAGTTTTTTGACTATATCTCGTGAAATAAGCGAGATAGCGCCTTAAAAACGATAAAAATCATTAAATTTTTAGTTTTTTGACCATAACTCGAGAAATAAGCGAGATAGCGCCTAAAAACGAAAAGAATCATTAAATTTTTAGTTTTTTGACTATATCTCGAGAAATAAGCGAGATAGCGCCTAAAAACGATAAAAATCATTAAATTTTTTAGTTTTTTGACTATATCTCGAGAAATAAGCGAGATAGCGCCTAAAAACGTTAAAAATCATTAAATTTTAGTTTTTTGACTATATCTCGAGAAATAAGCGAGATAGCGGCTAAAAACGATAAAAATCATTAAATTTTTAGTTTTTTGACTATATCTCGAGAAATAAGCGAGATAGCGCCTTAAAACGAAAAGAATCATTAATTTTTTAGTTTTTTGACCATATACTCGAGAAATAAGCGAGATAGCGCCTAAAAACGAAAAGAATCATTAATGTTTTAGTTTTTTGACTATATCTCGTGAAATAAGCGAGATAGCGCCTAAAAACGATATAGAATCATTAAAATTTTTAAGTTTTTTGACTATAACTCGAGAAATAAGCGAGATAGCGCCTAAAAACGATAAAAATCATTAAATTTTTAGTTTTTTGACTATATCTCGAGAAATAAGCGAGATAGCGCCTAAAAACGAAAAGAATCATTAAATTTTTAGTTTTTTGACTATATCTCGAGAAATAAGCGAGATAGCGCCTTAAAACGAAAAGAATCATTAAATGTTTTAGTTTTTGACTATATCTCGAGAAATAAGCGAGATAGCGCCTTAAAAACGAAAAGAATCATTAATGTTTTAGTTTTTTGACTATATCTCGTGAAATAAGCGAGATAGCGCCTTAAAAACGATAAAAAGAATCATTAAATTTTTAGTTTTTTGACCATAACTCGAGAAATAAGCGAGATAGCGCCTTAAAAACGAAAAGAATCATTAATGTTTTAGTTTTTTGACTATATCTCGAGAAATAAGCGAGATAGCGCCTAAAAAACGATAAAAATCCTTAAATTTTTAGTTTTTTGACTATATCTCGAGAAATAAGCGAGATAGCGCCTAAAAACGAAAAGAATCATTAAATTTTTTAGTTTTTTGACTATATCTCGTGAAATAAGCGAGATAGCGCCTAAAAACGAAAAGAATCATTAAATTTTTAGTTTTTTGACTATATCTCGTGAAATAAGCGAGATAGCGCCTAAAAACGCTAAAAAATCATTAAATTTTTAGTTTTTTGACTATATCTCGAGAAATAAGCGAGATAGCGCCTTAAAAACGCTAAAAGAATCATTAAATTTTTAGTTTTTTGACTATATCTCGAGAAATAAGCGAGATAGCGCCTTAAAAACGAAAAGAATCATTAAATTTTTTAGTTTTTTGACTATATCTCGAGAAATAAGCGAGATAGCGCCTTAAAAACGAAAAGAATCATTAATTTTTTAGTTTTTTGACTATATCTCGTGAAATAAGCGAGATAGCGCCTAAAAACGCTAAAAATCATTAAATTTTTAGTTTTTTGACTATATCTCGAGAAATAAGCGAGATAGGGCCTAAAAACGAAAAGAATCATTAAATTTTTAGTTTTTTGACTGTATCTCGAGAAATAAGCGAGATAGCGCCTTAAAACGAAAAGAATCATTAAAATTTTTAGTTTTTTGACCATATCTCGAGAAATAAGCGAGATAGCGCCTAAAAACGAAACAAATCATTAAATTTTTAGTTTTTTGACTATATCTCGAGAAATAAGCGAGATAGCGCCTTAAAAACGAAAAGAATCATTAATGTTTTTAGTTTTTTGACTATATCTCGTGAAATAAGCGAGATAGCGCCTTAAAAACGATAAAAATCATTAAATTTTTAGTTTTTTGACCATATCTCGAGAAATAAGCGAGATAGCGCCTTAAAAACGAAAAGAATCATTAAATTTTTAGTTTTTTGACTATATCTCGAGAAATAAGCGAGATAGCGCCTTAAAAACGAAAAGAATCATTAAATTTTTAGTTTTTTGACTATATCTCGAGAAATAAGCGAGATAGCGCCTTAAAAACGAAAAGAATCATTAAATTTTTTAGTTTTTTGACTATATCTCGAGAAATAAGCGAGATAGCGCCTAAAAACGATAAGAATCATTAAATTTTTTAGTTTTTTGACTATATCTCGAGAAATAAGCGAGATAGCGCCTTAAAAACGATAAAAATCATTAAATTTTTAGTTTTTTTGACCATATCTCGAGAAATAAGCGAGATAGCGCCTAAAAACGAAAAGAATCATTAAATTTTTAGTTTTTTGACTATATCTCGAGAAATAAGCGAGATAGCGCCTAAAAACGAAAAGAATCATTAAATTTTTAGTTTTTTGACTATATCTCGAGAAATAAGCGAGATAGCGCCTTAAAACGAAAAAGAATCATTAATTTTTAGTTTTTTGACTATATCTCGAGAAATAAGCGAGATAGCGCCTTAAAAACGATAAAGAATCATATAT
The DNA here is from genome assembly GCA_018904305.1 of Scaptomyza montana. Taxonomy (NCBI): domain Eukaryota; kingdom Metazoa; phylum Arthropoda; class Insecta; order Diptera; family Drosophilidae; genus Scaptomyza; species Scaptomyza montana. Next base: position 77,106 of record JAEIGR010000174.1, read on the forward strand.
ATTTTTAGTTTTTTGACTATATCTCGAGAAATAAGCGAGATAGCGCCTAAAAACGATAAAAATCATTAAAGTTTTAGTTTTTTTGACTATATCTCGAGAAGTAAGCGAGATAGCGCCTAAAAACGAAAAAGAATCATTAAATTTTTTAGTTTTTTGACCATATACTCGAGAAATAAGCGAGATAGCGCCTAAAAACGAAAAGAATCATTAATGTTTTAGTTTTTTGACTATATCTCGTGAAATAAGCGAGATAGCGCCTAAAACGATAAAAATCATTAAATTTTTAAGTTTTTTGACTATATCTCGAGAAATAAGCGAGATAGCGCCTAAAAACGATAAAAATCATTAAATTTTTAGTTTTTTGACTATATCTCGAGAAATAAGCGAGATAGCGCCTAAAAACGAAAAGAATCATTAAATTTTTAGTTTTTTGACTATATCTCGAGAAATAAGCGAGATAGCGCCTTAAAAACGAAAAGAATCATTAATGTTTTAGTTTTTTGACTATATCTCGAGAAATAAGCGAGATAGCGCCTAAAAACGAAAAGAATCATTAATGTTTTAGTTTTTTGACTATATCTCGTGAAATAAGCGAGATAGCGCCTAAAAACGAAAAGAATCATTAAATTTTTAGTTTTTTGACCATAACTCGAGAAATAAGCGAGATAGCGCCTTAAAAACGAAAAGAATCATTAATATTTTTAGTTTTTTGACTATATCTCGTGAAATAAGCGAGATAGCGCCTAAAAACGATAAAAATCATTAAATTTTTAGTTTTTGACCATAACTCGAGAAATAAGCGAGATAGCGCCTAAAAACGAAAAGAATCATTAAATGTTTTAGTTTTTTGACTATATCTCGAGAAATAAGCGAGATAGCGCCTAAAAAACGATAAAAGAATCATTAAATTTTTAGTTTTTTGACTATATCTCGTGAAATAAGCGAGATAGCGCCTAAAAACGATAAAAATCATTAAATTTTTAGTTTTTTGACTATATCTCGAGAAATAAGCGAGATAGCGCCAAAAAACGATAAAAATCATTAAATTTTTAGTTTTTTTGACCATAACTCGTGAAATAAGCGAGATAGCGCCTAAAAACGATAAAAATCATTAAATTTTTAGTTTTTTTTGACTATATCTCGAGAAATAAGCGAGATAGCGCCTTAAAAACGAAAAGAATCATTAATGTTTTAGTTTTTTGACTATATCTCGAGAAATAAGCGAGATAGCGCCTTAAAAACGATAAAGAATCATTTAAATTTTTTAGTTTTTTGACTATATCTCGTGAAATAAGCGAGATAGCGCCTAAAAACGATAAAAATCATTAAATTTTTAGTTTTTTGACTATATCTCGAGAAATAAGCGAGATAGCGCCTAAAAACGAAAAGAATCATTAAATTTTTAGTTTTTTGACTGTATCTCGAGAAATAAGCGAGATAGCGCCTTAAAAACGAAAAGAATCATTAAATTTTTAGTTTTTTGACCATAGCTCGAGAAATAAGCGAGATAGCGCCTAAAAACGAAAAGAATCATTAAATTTTTAGTTTTTTGACTATATCTCGAGAAATAAGCGAGATAGCGCCTTAAAAACGAAAAGAATCATTAAATTTTTTAGTTTTTTGACTATATCTCGTGAAATAAGCGAGATAGCGCCTAAAAACGATAAAAATCATTAAATTTTTAGTTTTTTGACTATATCTCGAGAAATAAGCGAGATAGCGCCTAAAAACGATAAAAATCATTAAATTTTTAGTTTTTTGACCATAACTCGAGAAATAAGCGAGATAGCGCCTAAAAACGCTAAAAATCATTAAATTTTTAGTTTTTTGACTATATCTCGAGAAATAAGCGAGATAGGGCCTAAAAACGAAAAGAATCATTAAATTTTTAGTTTTTTGACTGTATCTCGAGAAATAAGCGAGATAGCGCCTTAAAAACGAAAAGAATCATTAAATTTTTAGTTTTTTGACCATAACTCGAGAAATAAGCGAGATAGCGCCTTAAAAACGAAAAGAATCATTAAATTTTTAGTTTTTTGACTATATCTCGAGAAATAAGCGAGATAGCGCCTAAAAACGATAAAAATCATTAAATTTTTAGTTTTTTGACTATATCTCGAGAAATAAGCGAGATAGCGCCTTAAAACGAAAAGAATCATTAAATTTTTAGTTTTTTGACTATATCTCGAGAAATAAGCGAGATAGCGCCTAAAAACGAAAAGAATCATTAAATTTTTAGTTTTTTGACTATATCTCGAGAAATAAGCGAGATAGCGCCTAAAAACGAAAAAAATCATTAAATTTTTAGTTTTTTGACTATATCTCGAGAAATAAGCGAGATAGCGCCTAAAAACGAAAAGAATCATTAAATTTTTAGTTTTTTGACTATATCTCGAGAAATAAGCGAGATAGCGCCTTAAAACGAAAAGAATCATTAAATTTTTAGTTTTTTGACCATAACTCGAGAAATAAGCGAGATAGCGCCTTAAAACGAAAAGAATCATTAATGTTTTAGTTTTTTGACTATATCTCGTGAAATAAGCGAGATAGCGCCTTAAAAACGATAAAAGAATCATTAAATTTTTAGTTTTTTGACTATATCTCGAGAAATAAGCGAGATAGCGCCTAAAAACGATAAAAATCATTAAATTTTTAGTTTTTTGACTATATCTCGAGAAATAAGCGAGATAGCGCCTTAAAACGAAAAGAATCATTAAATTTTTAGTTTTTTGACCATAACTCGAGAAATAAGCGAGATAGCGCCTTAAAAACGTAAAAAGAATCATTAATGTTTTTAGTTTTTTGACTATATCTCGAGAAATAAGCGAGATAGCGCCTAAAAACGAAAAGAATCATTAAATTTTTAGTTTTTTGACTATATCTCGAGAAATAAGCGAGATAGCGCCTTAAAACGAAAAGAATCATTAAATTTTTTAGTTTTTTGACCATAACTCGAGAAATAAGCGAGATAGCGCCTTAAAACGAAAAGAATCATTAATGTTTTAGTTTTTTGACTATATCTCGTGAAATAAGCGAGATAGCGCCTAAAAACGATAAAAATCATTAAATTTTTAGTTTTTTGACCATATCTCGAGAAATAAGCGAGATAGCGCCTTAAAAACGAAAAGAATCATTAAATTTTTAGTTTTTTGACTATATCTCGTGAAATAAGCGAGATAGCGCCTAAAAACGTAAAAGAATCATTAAATTTTTAGTTTTTTGACTATATCTCGAGAAATAAGCGAGATAGCGCCTTAAAACGAAAAGAATCATTAAGTTTTTAGTTTTTTGACTATATCTCGAGAAATAAGCGAGATAGCGCCTTAAAAACGATAAAAATCATTAATGTTTTAGTTTTTTGACTATATCTCGAGAAATAAGCGAGATAGCGCCTAAAAACGATAAAAATCATTAAATTTTTAGTTTTTTGACTATATCTCGAGAAATAAGCGAGATAGCGCCTAAAAACGAAAAGAATCATTAAATTTTTAGTTTTTGACTATATCTCGAGAAATAAGCGAGATAGCGCCTAAAAACGATAAAAATCATTAAATTTTTAGTTTTTTGACTATATCTCGAGAAATAAGCGAGATAGCGCCTAAAAACGTTAAAAGAATCATTAAATTTTTAGTTTTTTGACTATATCTCGAGAAATAAGCGAGATAGCGCCTAAAAACGATAAAAAATCATTAAATTTTTAGTTTTTTGACTATATCTCGAGAAATAAGCGAGATAGCGCCTTAAAACGTAAAAGAATCATTAAATTTTTTAGTTTTTTGACTATAACTCGAGAAATAAGCGAGATAGCGCCTAAAAACGAAAAGAATCATTAAATGTTTTAGTTTTTTGACTATATCTCGTGAAATAAGCGAGATAGCGCCTTAAAAACGTAAAAGAATCATTAAATTTTTAGTTTTTTGACTATATCTCGAGAAATAAGCGAGATAGCGCCTAAAAACGCTAAAAGAATCATTAAATTTTTAGTTTTTTGACTATATCTCCAGAATTAAGCTATATAGCGGCTAAAAACGATAAAAATCATTAAATTTTTAGTTTTTTGACCATAACTCGAGAAATAAACGAGATAGCGCCTAAAAACGCTAAAAATCATTAAATTATTTAGTTTTTGACTATATCTCGAGAAATAAGCGAGATAGCGCCTAAAAACGAAAAGAATCATTAAATTTTTAGTTTTTGACTGTATCTCGAGAAATAAGCGAGATAGCGCCTTAAAACGAAAAGAATCATTAAAATTTTTAGTTTTTTGACCATAACTCGAGAAATAAGCGAGATAGCGCCTTAAAACGATAAAAGAATCATTAATGTTTTTAGTTTTTTGACTATATCTCGTGAAATAAGCGAGATAGCGCCTAAAAACGATAAAAATCATTAAATTTTTAGTTTTTTGACTATATCTCGAGAAATAAGCGAGATAGCGCCTAAAAACGAAAAGAATCATTAAATTTTTAGTTTTTTGACTATATCTCGAGAAATAAGCGAGATAGCGCCTAAAAACGATAATAATCATTCAATTTTTAGTTTTTTGACCATAACTCGAGAAATAAGCGAGATAGCGCCTAAAAACGAAAAAAAATCATTAAATGTATAGTTTTTTGACTATATCTCGAGAAATAAGCGAGATAGGGCCTAAAAACGAAAAGAATCATTAAATTTTTTAGTTTTTTGACTATATCTCGAGAAATAAGCGAGATAGCGCCTTAAAAACGAAAAGAATCATTAAATTTTTAGTTTTTTGACTATATCTCGAGAAATAAGCGAGATAGCGCCTTAAAAACGAAAAGAATCATTAAAATTTTAGTTTTTTGACTATATCTCGAGAAATAAGCGAGATAGCGCCTAAAAACGAAAAGAATCATTAAATTTTTAGTTTTTTGACTATATCTCGAGAAATAAGCGAGATAGCGCCTTAAAACGAAAAGAATCATTACATTTTTAGTTTTTTTGACTATATCTCGTGAAATAAGCGAGATAGCGCCTAAAAACGATAAAAATCACAAAATTTTTAGTTTTTGACTATATCTCGAGAAATAAGCGAGATAGCGCCTAAAAACGAAAAGAATCATTAATTTTTTAGTTTTTTGACTATATCTCGTGAAATAAGCGAGATAGCGCCTAAAAACGATAAAAATCATTAAATTTTTAGTTTTTTGACCATATCTCGAGAAATAAGCGAGATAGCGCCTAAAAACGATAAAAATCACAAAATTTTTAGTTTTTGACTATATCTCGAGAAATAAGCGAGATAGCGCCTAAAAACGAAAAGAATCATTAATTTTTTAGTTTTTTGACTATATCTCGAGAAATAAGCGAGATAGCGCCTAAAAACGATAAAAATCATTAAATTTTTAGTTTTTTGACTATATCTCGAGAAATAAGCGAGATAGCGCCTTAAAACGATAAAAATCATTAAATTTTTAGTTTTTTGACTATATCTCGAGAAATAAGCGAGATAGCGCCTTAAAAACGAAAAGAATCATTAAATTTTTAGTTTTTTGACTATATCTCGAGAAATAAGCGAGATAGCGCCTTAAAAACGAAAAGAATCATTAATGTTTTTAGTTTTTTGACTATATCTCGTGAAATAAGCGAGATAGCGCCTAAAAACGATAAAAATCATTAAATTTTTAGTTTTTTGACCATATCTCGAGAAATAAGCGAGATAGCGCCTAAAAACGAAAAGAATCATTAAATTTTTAGTTTTTTGACTATATCTCGTGAAATAAGCGAGATAGCGCCTAAAAACGATAAAAATCATTAAATTTTTTAGTTTTTTGACTATATCTCGAGAAATAAGCGAGATAGCGCCTAAAAACGATAAAAATCATTAAATTTTTAGTTTTTTGACTATATCTCGAGAAATAAGCGAGATAGCGCCTTAAAACGAAAAGAATCATTAATTTTTTAGTTTTTGACCATAACTCGAGAAATAAGCGAGATAGCGCCTTAAAACGAAAAGAATCATTAATGTTTTAGTTTTTTGACTATATCTCGTGAAATAAGCGAGATAGCGCCTAAAAACGATAAAAATCCTTAAATTTTAAGTTTTTTGACTATATCTCGAGAAATAAGCGAGATAGCGCCTAAAAACGATAAAAATCATTAAATTTTTAGTTTTTTGACTATATCTCGAGAAATAAGCGAGATAGGGCCTAAAAACGAAAAAATCATTAAATTTTTAGTTTTTTGACTGTATCTCGAGAAATAAGCGAGATAGCGCCTTAAAACGAAAAGAATCATTAATGTTTTAGTTTTTTGACTATATCTCGTGAAATAAGCGAGATAGCGCCTAAAAACGAAAAGAATCATTAAATTTTTAGTTTTTTGACCATAACTCGAGAAATAAGCGAGATAGCGCCTTAAAACGAAGAATAACATTAATTTTTTAGTTTTTGACTATATCTCGTGAAATAAGCGAGATAGCGCCTTAAAACGATAAAAATCATTAAATTTTTAGTTTTTTGACCATAGCTCGAGAAATAAGCGAGATAGCGCCTTAAAACGAAAAGAATCATTAAATTTTTAGTTTTTTGACTATATCTCGTGAAATAAGCGAGATAGCGCCTAAAAACGATAAAAATCATTAAATTTTTAGTTTTTTGACCATAACTCGAGAAATAAGCGAGATAGCGCCTAAAAACGAAAAGAATCATTAATGTTTTAGGTTTTTTGACTATATCTCGAGAAATAAGCGAGATAGGGCCTTAAAACGAAAAGAATCATTAATGTTTTAGTTTTTTGACTATATCTCGTGAAATAAGCGAGATAGCGCCTTAAAACGAACAGAATCATTAAATTTTTAGTTTTTTGACCATAACTCGAGAAATAAGCGAGATAGCGCCTAAAAACGAAAAGAATCATTAAATTTTTAGTTTTTTGACTATTTCTCGAGAAATAAGCGAGATAGCGCCTAAAAACGTTAAAATCATTAAATTTTTAGTTTTTGACTATATCTCGAGAAATAAGCGAGATAACGCCTAAAAACGTTAAAAAATCATTAAATTTTAAGTTTTATGACTATATTTCGAGAAATAAGCGAGATAGCGGCTTAAAAACGATAAAAATCATTAAATTTTTAGTTTTTTGACTATATCTCGAGAAATAAGCGAGATAGCACCTTAAAACGAAAAGAATCATTAATTTTTTAGTTTTTGACCATAACTCGAGAAATAAGCGAGATAGCGCCTTAAAACGAAAAGAATCATTAATGTTTTAGTTTTTTGACTATATCTCGTGAAATAAGCGAGATAGCGCCTAAAAACGATAAATATCATTAATTTTTTAGTTTTTTGACCATAACTCGAGAAATAAGCGAAATAGCGCCTAAAAACGAAAAGAATCATTAAATTTTTAGTTTTTTGACTATATCTCGTGAAAAAAGCGAGATAGCGCCTAAAAACGATATAAATCATTAAATTTTTAGTTTTATGACTATATCTCGAGAAATAAGCGAGATAGCGGCTAAAAACGATAAAAATCATTAAATTTTTAGTTTTTTGACTATATCTCGAGAAATAAGCGAGATAGCACCTTAAAACGAAAAGAATCATTAAATTTTTAGTTTTTTGACCATTATATCGAGAAATAAGCGAGATAGCGCCTAAAAACGAAAAGAATCATTAAATTTTTAGTTTTTTGACTATATCTCGAGAAATAAGCGAGATAGCGCCTAAAAACGATATAAATCCTAAAATTTTAAGTTTTTTGACTAGATCTCGAGAAATAAGCGAGATAGCGGCTAAAAACGATCAAAATCATTAAATTTTTAGTTTTTTGACTATATCTCGAGAAATAAGCGAGATAGGGCCTAAAAACGAAAAGAATCATTAAATTTTTAGTTTTCTGACTGTATCTCGAGAAATAAGCGAGATAGCGCCTTAAAACGAAAAGAATCATTAATGTTTTAGTTTTTTGACTATATCTCGAGAAATAAGCGAGATAGCGCCTAAAAACGAAAAGAATCTTTAATTTTTTAGTTTTTTGACTATATCTCGAGAAATAAGCGATATAGCGCCTAAAAACGAGATAAATCATTAAATTTTTAGTTTTTTGACTATATCTCGAGAAATAAGCGAGATAGCCCCTAAAAACGCTTAAAATCATTAAAATTTTTAGTTTTTTGACTATATCTCGTGAAATAAGCGAGATAGCGCCTAAAACGAAAAGAATCATTAAATTTTTAGTTTTTTGACTATATCTCGTGAAATAAGCGAGATAGCGCCTTAAAACGAGAAGAATCTTTAAATTTTTAGTTTTTTGACCATATCTCGTGAAATAAGCGAGATAGCGCCTAAAAACGCTAAAAATCATTAAATTTTTAGTTTTTTGACTATATCTCGAGAAATAAGCGAGATAGGGCCTAAAAACGAAAAGAATCATTAAATTTTTAGTTTTTGACTGTATCTCGAGAAATAAGCGAGATAGCGCCTAAAAACGAAAAAGAATCATTAATATTTTTTAGTTTTTTGACTATATCTCGAGAAATAAGCGAGATAGCGCCTAAAAACGATAAGAATCATTAATGTTTTAGTTTTTGACTATATCCTCGAGAAATAAGCGAGATAGCGCCTAAAAACGATAAAAATCATTAAATTTTTAGTTTTTTTGACTATATCTCGAGAAATAAGCGAGATAGCGCCTAAAAACGCTAAAAATCATTAAATTTTTAGTTTTTTGACTATATCTCGAGAAATAAGCGAGATAGCGCCTAAAAACGATAAAAATCATTAAATTTTTAGTTTTTTGACCATAACTCGAGAAATAAGCGAGATAGCGCCTAAAAACGCTAAAAATCATTAAATTTTTAGTTTTTTGACTATATCTCGAGAAATAAGCGAGATAGCGCCTTAAAACGAAAAGAATCATTAATTTTTTAGTTTTTTTGACTATATCTCGAGAAATAAGCGAGATAGCGCCTTAAAACGAAAAGAATCATTAATTTTTTAGTTTTTTGACTATATCTCGAGAAATAAGCGAGATAGCGCCTTAAAACGTAAAAGAATCATTAATTTTTAGTTTTTTGACTATATCTCGTGAAATAAGCGAGATAGCGCCTAAAAACGCTAAAAATCATTAAATTTTTAGTTTTTTTGACTATATCTCGAGAAATAAGCGAGATAGCGCCTAAAAACGAAAAGAATCATTAATGTTTTAGTTTTTTGACTATATCTCGTGAAATAAGCGAGATAGCGCCTAAAAACGATATAAATCCTAAAATTTTAAGTTTTTTGACTAGATCTCGAGAAATAAGCGAGATAGCGGCTAAAAACGATCAAAATCATTAAATTTTTAGTTTTTTGACTATATCTCGAGAAATAAGCGAGATAGGGCCTAAAAACGAAAAGAATCATTAAATTTTTAGTTTTTTGACTGTATCTCGAGAAATAAGCGAGATAGCGCCTAAAACGAAAAGAATCATTAATGTTTTAGTTTTTTGACTATATCTCGTGAAATAAGCGAGATAGCGCCTAAAAACGATATAAATCCTAAAATTTTAAGTTTTTTGACTAGATCTCGAGAAATAAGCGAGATAGCGGCTAAAAACGATCAAAATCATTAAATTTTTAGTTTTTTGACTATATCTCGAGAAATAAGCGAGATAGGGCCTAAAAACGAAAAGAATCATTAAATTTTTAGTTTTTTGACTGTATCTCGAGAAATAAGCGAGATAGCGCCTTAAAACGAAAAGAATCATTAATTTTTTAGTTTTTTGACTATATCTCGAGAAATAAGCGAGATAGGGCCTAAAAACGAAAAGAATCATTAAGTTTTTTAGTTTTTGACTATATCTCGGGAAAAAGCGAGATAGCGCCTAAAAACGTTAAAAATCATTAAATTTGTAGTTTTTTGACTATATCTCGAGAAATAAGCGAGATAGCGGCTAAAAACGATAAAAATCATTAAATTTTTAGTTTTTTGACTATATCTCGAGAAATAAGCGAGATAGCACCTAAAAACGTGAAAGAATCATTAAGTTTTAGTTTTTTGACTATATCTCGAGAATAAACGAGATAGCGGCCTAAAACGATAAAAATCATTAAATTTTTAGTATTTTGACTATATCTCGAGAAATAAGCGAGATAGCACCTTAAAACGAAAAGAATCATTAATTTTTTGACCATATCTCGAGAAATAAGCGAGATAGCGCCTTAAAACGAAAAGAATCATTAATTTTTTTTGTTTTTTTGACTATATCTCGTTGAAATAAGCGAGATAGCGCCTTAAAACGATAAAAATCATTAAATTTTTTAGTTTTTGACCATATCTCGAGATATAAGCGAGATAGCGCCTAAAAACGAAAAGAATCATTAATGTTTTAGTTTTTTGACTATATCTCGTGAAATAAGCGAGATAGCGCCTTAAAACGATATAAATCATTAATTTTTTAGTTTTTTGACTATATCTCGTGAAATAAGCGAGATAGCGCCTAAAAACGCTAAAAATCATTAAATTTTTAGTTTTTTGACTATATCTCGAGAAATAAGCGAGATAGCGGATAAAAACGATAAAAATCATTAAATTTTTAGTTTTTTGACCATAACTCGAGAAATAAGCGAGATAGCCCCTAAAAACGCTAAAAATAATTAAATGTTTAGTTTTTTGACTATATCTCGAGAAATAAGCGAGATAGCGCCTTAAAACGAAAAGAATCATTAATTTTTTAGTTTTTTGACCATAACTCGAGAAATAAGCGAGATAGCGCCTAAAAACGAAAAGAATCATTAAATGTTTTAGTTTTTTGACTATATCTCGTGAAATAAGCGAGATAGCGCCTTAAAACGAAAAGAATCATTAATTTTTTAGTTTTTTGACTATATCTCGTGAAATAAGCGAGATAGCGCCTAAAAACGCTAAAAATCATTAAATTTTTAGTTTTTTGACTATATCTCGAGAAATAAGCGAGATAGCGCCTTAAAACGATAAAAATCATTAAATTTTTAGTTTTTTGACTATATCTCGTGAAATAAGCGAGATAGCGCCTAAAAACGATACAAATCATTAAATTTTTAGTTTTTTGACCATAACTCGAGAAATAAGCGAGATAGGGCCTAAAAACGAAAAGAATCATTAAATTTTTAGTTTTTTGACTATATCTCGAGAAATAAGCGAGATAGGGCCTAAAAACGAAAAGAATCATTAAATTTTTAGTTTTTTGACCATAACTCGAGAAATAAGCGAGATAGCGCCTTAAAACGAAAAGAATCATTAATGTTTTAGTTTTTTGACTATATCTCGTGAAATAAGCGAGATAGCGCCTTAAAACGATAAAAATCATTAAATTTTTAGTTTTTTGACCATAGCTCGAGAAATAAGCGAGAAAGCGCCTAAAAACGAAAAGAATCATTAAATTTTTAGTTTTTTGACTATATCTCGAGAAATAAGCGAGATAGCGCCTAAAAACGAAAAGAATCATTAAATTTTAGTTTTTGACCATATCTCGAGAAATAAGCGAGATAGCGCCTTAAAACGAAAAGAATCATTAATGTTTTAGTTTTTTGACTATATCTCGAGAAATAAGCGAGATAGCGCCTTAAAACGAAAAGAATCATTAAATTTTTTAGTTTTTTGACTATATCTCGTGAAATAAGCGAGATAGCGCCTAAAAACGATAAAAATCATTAAATTTTTAGTTTTTTGACCATAGCTCGAGAAATAAGCGAGATAGCGCCTAAAAACGAAAAGAATCATTAAATTTTTAGTTTTTTGACTATATCTCGAGAAATAAGCGAGATAGCGCCTAAAAACGATAAGAATCATTAAATTTTTAGTTTTTGACCATATCTCGAGAAATAAGCGAGATAGCGCCTAAAAACGAAAAGAATCATTAATTTTTTAGTTTTTTGACTATATCTCGAGAAATAAGCGAGATAGCGCCTTAAAACGAAAAGAATCATTAATGTTTTAGTTTTTTGACTATATCTCGTGAAATAAGCGAGATAGCGCCTAAAAACGATAAAAGTATCATTAAATTTTTAGTTTTTTGACCATATCTCGAGAAATACGCGAGATAGCGCCTAAAAACGAAAAGAATCATTAAATTTTTAGTTTTTTGACTATATCTCGTGAAATAAGCGAGATAGCGCCTTAAAACGATATAAATCATTAATTTTTTAGTTTTTTGACTATATCTCGAGAAATAAGCGAGATAGCGCCTTAAAACGCTAAAAAATCATTAAATTTTTAGTTTTTTGACTATATCTCGAGAAATAAGCGAGATAGCGCCTAAAAACGATAAAAATCATTAAATTTTTAGTTTTTTGACTATATCTCGAGAAATAAGCGAGATAGCGCCTAAAAACGATAAAAATCATTAAATTTTTAGTTTTTGACCATAACTCGAGAAATAAGCTAGATAGCGCCTAAAAACGAAAAGAATCATTAAATTTTTTAGTTTTTTGACTATATCTCGTGAAATAAGCGAGATAGCGCCTAAAAACGATAAGAATCATTAAATTTTTTAGTTTTTTGACTATATCTCGAGAAATAAGCGAGATAGCGCCTAAAAACGATAAAAATCATTAAATTTTTAGTTTTTTGACTATATCTCGAGAAATAAGCGAGATAGCGCCTTAAAAACGAAAAGAATCATTAAATTTTTAGTTTTTTGACCATATCTCGAGAAATAAGCGAGATAGCGCCTAAAAACGAAAAGAATCATTAATGTTTTTAGTTTTTTGACTATATCTCGTGAAATAAGCGAGATAGCGCCTAAAAACGATAAAAATCATTAAAATTTTTAGTTTTTTGACTATATCTCGAGAAATAAGCGAGATAGCGCCTAAAAACGATAAAAATCATTAAATTTTTTAGTTTTTTGACTATATCTCGAGAAATAAGCGAGATAGCGCCTAAAAACGAAAAGAATCATTAAATTTTTAGTTTTTTGACTATATCTCGAGAAATAAGCGAGATAGCGCCTTAAAAACGAAAAGAATCATTAAATGTTTTAGTTTTTTGACTATATCTCGAGAAATAAGCGAGATAGCGCCTAAAAACGAAAAGAATCATTAAATTTTTTAGTTTTTTGACTATATCTCGTGAAATAAGCGAGATAGCGCCTAAAAACGATAAAAATCATTAAATTTTTAGTTTTTTGACTATATCTCGAGAAATAAGCGAGATAGCGCCTAAAAACGCTAAAAATCATTAAATTTTTTAGTTTTTGACTATATCTCGAGAAATAAGCGAGATAGCGCCTAAAAACGAAAAGAATCATTAAATTTTTTAGTTTTTTGACTATATCTCGTGAAATAAGCGAGATAGCGCCTTAAAACGAAAAGAATCATTAAATTTTTTAGTTTTTTGACTATATCTCGAGAAATAAGCGAGATAGCGCCTAAAAACGATAAAAATCATTAAATTTTTAGTTTTTTGACTATATCTCGAGAAATAAGCGAGATAGGGCCTAAAAACGAAAAGAATCATTAAATTTTTAGTTTTTTGACTATATCTCGAGAAATAAGCGAGATAGCGCCTTAAAAACGAAAAGAATCATTAAATTTTTTAGTTTTTTGACCATATCTCGAGAAATAAGCGAGATAGCGCCTAAAAACGAAAAGAATCATTAAATTTTTAGTTTTTTGACTATATCTCGTGAAATAAGCGAGATAGCGCCTTAAAAACGATAAAAATCATTAAATTTTTAGTTTTTTGACTATATCTCGAGAAATAAGCGAGATAGCGCCTAAAAACGTAAAAATCATTAAATTTTTAGTTTTTTGACTATATCTCGAGAAATAAGCGAGATAGCGCCTAAAAACGATAAAAATCATTAAATTTTTAGTTTTTTGACTATATCTCGAGAAATAAGCGAGATAGCGCCTAAAAACGCTAAAAATCATTAAATTTTTAGTTTTTTGACTATATCTCGAGAAATAAGCGAGATAGCGCCTTAAAAACGAAAAGAATCATTAAATTTTTTAGTTTTTTGACTATATCTCGAGAAATAAGCGAGATAGCGCCTAAAAACGAAAAGAATCATTAATGTTTTAGTTTTTTGACTATATCTCGAGAAATAAGCGAGATAGCGCCTTAAAAACGAAAAGAATCATTAAATTTTTTAGTTTTTTGACTATATCTCGTGAAATAAGCGAGATAGCGCCTAAAAACGATAAAAATCATTAAATTTTTAGTTTTTTGACCATAACTCGAGAAATAAGCGAGATAGCGCCTAAAAACGCTAAAAATCATTAAATTTTTAGTTTTTTGACTATATCTCGAGAAATAAGCGAGATAGGGCCTAAAAACGAAAAGAATCATTAAATTTTTAGTTTTTTGACTGTATCTCGAGAAATAAGCGAGATAGCGCCTTAAAACGAAAAGAATCATTAATGTTTTAGTTTTTTGACTATATCTCGAGAAATAAGCGAGATAGCGCCTTAAAAACGTAAAAGAATCATTAAATTTTTTAGTTTTTTGACTATATCTCGTGAAATAAGCGAGATAGCGCCTAAAAACGATAAAAATCATTAAATTTTTAGTTTTTTGACCATAACTCGAGAAATAAGCGAGATAGCGCCTAAAAACGAAAAGAATCATTAAATTTTTAGTTTTTTGACTATATCTCGAGAAATAAGCGAGATAGCGCCTAAAAACGAAAAGAATCATTAAATTTTTTAGTTTTTTGACTATATCTCGAGAAATAAGCGAGATAGCGCCTTAAAACGAAAAGAATCATTAAATTTTTAGTTTTTTGACCATAACTCGAGAAATAAGCGAGATAGCGCCTTAAAAACGAAAAGAATCATTAATGTTTTTAGTTTTTTGACTATATCTCGAGAAATAAGCGAGATAGCGCCTAAAAACGATAAGAATCATTAAATTTTTAGTTTTTTGACTATATCTCGAGAAATAAGCGAGATAGCGCCTAAAAACGAAAAGAATCATTAAATTTTTTAGTTTTTTTGACTATATCTCGTGAAATAAGCGAGATAGCGCCTAAAAACGAAAAGAATCATTAAATTTTTAGTTTTTTGACCATAACTCGAGAAATAAGCGAGATAGCGCCTTAAAAACGAAAAGAATCATTAAATTTTTTAGTTTTTTGACTATATCTCGAGAAATAAGCGAGATAGCGCCTTAAAACGAAAAGAATCATTAATGTTTTTAGTTTTTTGACTATGTCTCAAGAAATAAGCGAGATAGCGCCTTAAAACGATAAGAATCATTAAATTTTTAGTTTTTTTGACCATAACTCGTGAAATAAGCGAGATAGCGCCTAAAAACAATAAAAATCATTAAATTTTTAGTTTTTTGACTATATCTCGAGAAATAAGCGAGATAGCGCCTTAAAAACGATAAAAATCATTAAATTTTTTAGTTTTTTGACTATATCTCGAGAAATAAGCGAGATAGCGCCTAAAAACGAAAAAAATCATTAAATTTTTAGTTTTTTGACTATATCTCGAGAAATAAGCGAGATAGCGCCTTAAAACGAAAAGAATCATAAATTTTTTAGTTTTTTGACTATATCTCGTGAAATAAGCGAGATAGCGCCTAAAAACGATAAAAATCATTAAATTTTTTAGTTTTTTGACTATATCTCGAGAAATAAGCGAGATAGCGCCTAAAAACGAAAAGAATCATTAAATTTTTTAGTTTTTTGACTATATCTCGAGAAATAAGCGAGATAGCGCCTAAAAACGATAAAAGAATCATTAAATTTTTAGTTTTTTGACTATATCTCGAGAAATAAGCGAGATAGCGCCTAAAAACGATAAAAATCATTAAATTTTTAGTTTTTTGACTATATCTCGAGAAATAAGCGAGATAGCGCCTTAAAAACGAAAAGAATCATTAAATTTTTTAGTTTTTTGACCATATCTCGAGAAATAAGCGAGATAGCGCCTTAAAACGAAAAGAATCATTAATGTTTTAGTTTTTTGACTATATCTCGTGAAATAAGCGAGATAGCGCCTAAAAACGATAAAAATCATTAAAATTTTTAGTTTTTTGACTATATCTCGAGAAATAAGCGAGATAGCGCCTAAAAACGATAAAAATCATTAAATTTTTAGTTTTTTGACTATATCTCGAGAAATAAGCGAGATAGGGCCTAAAAACGAAAAGAATCATTAAATTTTTAGTTTTTTGACTGTATCTCGAGAAATAAGCGAGATAGCGCCTTAAAACGAAAAGAATCATTAATGTTTTAGTTTTTTGACTATATCTCGAGAAATAAGCGAGATAGCGCCTAAAAACGAAAAGAATCATTAAATTTTTTAGTTTTTTGACTATATCTCGTGAAATAAGCGAGATAGCGCCTAAAAACGATAAAAATCATTAAATTTTTAGTTTTTTGACTATATCTCGAGAAATAAGCGAGATAGCGCCTAAAAACGATAAAAATCATTAAATTTTTAGTTTTTTGACTATATCTCGAGAAATAAGCGAGATAGCGCCTTAAAACGAAAAGAATCATTAATTTTTTAGTTTTTTGACTATATCTCGAGAAATAAGCGAGATAGCGCCTTAAAAACGAAAAGAATCATTAAATTTTTTAGTTTTTTGACTATATCTCGAGAAATAAGCGAGATAGCGCCTAAAAACGAAAAAAATCATTAAATTTTTTAGTTTTTTGACTATATCTCGAGAAATAAGCGAGATAGGGCCTAAAAACGAAAAGAATCATTAAATTTTTAGTTTTTTGACTGTATCTCGAGAAATAAGCGAGATAGCGCCTTAAAACGAAAAGAATCATTAAATTTTTTAGTTTTTTGACCATATCTCGAGAAATAAGCGAGATAGCGCCTTAAAACGAAAAGAATCATTAATGTTTTAGTTTTTTGACTATATCTCGTGAAATAAGCGAGATAGCGCCTAAAAACGATAAAAATCATTAAATTTTTTAGTTTTTTGACCATAACTCGAGAAATAAGCGAGATAGCGCCTAAAAACGCTAAAAATCATTAAATTTTTTAGTTTTTTGACTATAACTCGAGAAATAAGCGAGATAGCGCCTAAAAACGAAAAGAATCATTAAATTTTTTAGTTTTTTGACTATATCTCGAGAAATAAGCGAGATAGCGCCTAAAAACGATAAAGAATCATTAAATTTTTAGTTTTTTGACTATATCTCGAGAAATAAGCGAGATAGCGCCTTAAAAACGAAAAGAATCATTAAATTTTTAGTTTTTTGACTATATCTCGAGAAATAAGCGAGATAGCGCCTAAAAACGAAAAGAATCATTAAATTTTTAGTTTTTTGACTATATCTCGAGAAATAAGCGAGATAGCGCCTAAAAACGAAAAAAATCATTAAATTTTTTAGTTTTTTGACTATATCTCGAGAAATAAGCGAGATAGCGCCTAAAAACGATAAAAATCATTAAATTTTTAGTTTTTTGACTATATCTCGAGAAATAAGCGAGATAGCGCCTAAAAACGAAAAGAATCATTAAATTTTTTAGTTTTTTGACTATATCTCGAGAAATAAGCGAGATAGCGCCTTAAAACGAAAAGAATCATTAATTTTTTAGTTTTTTGACCATAACTCGAGAAATAAGCGAGATAGCGCCTAAAAACGAAAAGAATCATTAATGTTTTAGTTTTTTGACTATATCTCGAGAAATAAGCGAGATAGCGCCTTAAAAACGAAAAGAATCATTAAATTTTTTAGTTTTTTTGACTATATCTCGTGAAATAAGCGAGATAGCGCCTTAAAAACGAAAAGAATCATTAAATGTTTTAGTTTTTTGACTATATCTCGAGAAATAAGCGAGATAGCGCCTAAAAACGAAAAGAATCATTAAATTTTTAGTTTTTTGACTATATCTCGAGAAATAAGCGAGATAGCGCCTTAAAAACGAAAAGAATCATTAATGTTTTAGTTTTTTGACTATATCTCGAGAAATAAGCGAGATAGCGCCTTAAAACGATAAAAATCATTAAATTTTTTAGTTTTTTGACTATATCTCGTGAAATAAGCGAGATAGCGCCTAAAAACGATAAAAATCATTAAATTTTTAGTTTTTTGACCATAACTCGAGAAATAAGCGAGATAGCGCCTAAAAACGAAAAGAATCATTAAATTTTTAGTTTTTTGACTATATCTCGAGAAATAAGCGAGATAGGGCCTAAAAACGAAAAGAATCATTCAAATTTTTAGTTTTTTGACTGTATCTCGAGAAATAAGCGAGATAGCGCCTTAAAACGAAAAGAATCATTAAAATTTTTAGTTTTTTGACCATAACTCGAGAAATAAGCGAGATAGCGCCTTAAAACGAAAAGAATCATTAATGTTTTAGTTTTTTGACTATATCTCGTGAAATAAGCGAGATAGCGCCTTAAAACGATAAAAATCATTAAATTTTTAGTTTTTTGACCATAACTCGAGAAATAAGCGAGATAGCGCCTAAAAACGAAAAGAATCATTAAATTTTTTAGTTTTTTGACTATATCTCGTGAAATAAGCGAGATAGCGCCTAAAAACGAAAAAAATCATTAAATTTTTAGTTTTTTGACCATAACTCGAGAAATAAGCGAGATAGCGCCTTAAAACGAAAAGAATCATTAATGTTTTTAGTTTTTTGACTATATCTCGAGAAATAAGCGAGATAGCGCCTTAAAAACGAAAATAATCATTAATGTTTTAGTTTTTTGACTATATCTCGAGAAATAAGCGAGATAGCGCCTAAAACGAAAAAGAATCATTAAATTTTTAGTTTTTTGACTATATCTCGAGAAATAAGCGAGATAGCGCCTAAAAACGATAAAAATCATTAAATTTTTAGTTTTTTGACTATATCTCGAGAAATAAGCGAGATAGCGCCTAAAAACGATAAAAATCATTAAATTTTTTAGTTTTTTGACTATATCTCGAGAAATAAGCGAGATAGCGGCTTAAAACGATATAAATCATTAAATTTTTAGTTTTTTGACTATATCTCGAGAAATAAGCGAGATAGCGCCTTAAAAACGAAAAGAATCATTAAATTTTTAGTTTTTTGACCATAACTCGAGAAATAAGCGAGATAGCGCCTTAAAACGATAAGAATCATTAAATTTTTAGTTTTTTGACTATATCTCGTGAAATAAGCGAGATAGCGCCTTAAAAACGATAAAAGAATCATTAAATTTTTTAGTTTTTTGACCATAACTCGAGAAATAAGCGAGATAGCGCCTAAAAACGAAAAGAATCATTAAATTTTTAGTTTTTTGACTATATCTCGAGAAATAAGCGAGATAGCGCCTAAAAACGATAAAAATCATTAAATTTTTTAGTTTTTTGACTATATCTCGAGAAATAAGCGAGATAGCGCCTTAAAAACGAAAAGAATCATTAAATTTTTTAGTTTTTTGACTATATCTCGAGAAATAAGCGAGATAGCGCCTAAAAACGAAAAGAATCATTAATGTTTTTAGTTTTTTGACTATATCTCGAGAAATAAGCGAGATAGCGCCTAAAAACGTAAAAAAATCATTAAATTTTTAGTTTTTTGACTATATCTCGTGAAATAAGCGAGATAGCGCCTAAAAAACGATAAAAATCATTAAATTTTTAGTTTTTTGACTATATCTCGAGAAATAAGCGAGATAGCGCCTTAAAAACGAAAAGAATCATTAATTTTTTAGTTTTTTGACTATATCTCGAGAAATAAGCGAGATAGCGCCTTAAAACGAAAAGAATCATTAATATTTTATTTTTTTGACTATATCTCGTGAAATAAGCGAGATAGCGCCTTAAAACGAAAAGAATCTTTAATTTTTTAGTTTTTTGACTATATCTCGTGAAATAAGCGAGATAGCGCCTAAAAACGATAAAAATCATTAAATTTTTAGTTTTTTGACTATATCTCGAGAAATAAGCGAGATAGCGCCTTAAAACGAAAATAATCATTAAATTTTTTAGTTTTTTGACCATAACTCGAGAAATAAGCGAGATAGCGCCTAAAAACGAAAAAGAATCATTAATGTTTTTAGTTTTTTGACTATATCTCGTGAAATAAGCGAGATAGCGCCTAAAAACGATAAAAAATCATTAAATTTTTAGTTTTTTTGACCATAACTCGAGAAATAAGCGAGATAGCGCCTAAAAACGATAAAAAATCATTAAATTTTTTAGTTTTTTGACTATATCTCGAGAAATAAGCGAGATAGCGCCTTAAAACGAAAAGAATCATTAATGTTTTAGTTTTTTGACTATATCTCGTGAAATAAGCGAGATAGCGCCTAAAAACGAAAAGAATCATTAATTTTTTAGTTTTTTTGACTATATCTCGAGAAATAAGCGAGATAGCGCCTTAAAAACGAAAAAAATCATTAAATTTTTAGTTTTTTGACCATAACTCGAGAAATAAGCGAGATAGCGCCTTAAAACGAAAAGAATCATTAATGTTTTTAGTTTTTTTGACTATATCTCGAGAAATAAGCGAGATAGCGCCTAAAAACGATAAAAATCATTAAATTTTTTAGTTTTTTGACTATATCTCGAGAAATAAGCGAGATAGCGCCTAAAAAACGAAAAAAAATCATTAAATTTTTTTAGTTTTTTTGACCATAACTCGAGAAATAAGCGAGATAGCGCCTTAAAACGATAAGAATCATTAATGTTTTAGTTTTTTTGACTATATCTCGAGAAATAAGCGAGATAGCGCCTTAAAAACGAAAAGAATCATTAAATTTTTTAGTTTTTTGACCATAACTCGAGAAATAAGCGAGATAGCGCCTAAAAACGATAAAAATCATTAAATTTTTAGTTTTTTGACTATATCTCGAGAAATAAGCGAGATAGCGCCTAAAAACGAAAAAGAATCATTAAATTTTTAGTTTTTTGACCATAACTCGAGAAATAAGCGAGATAGCGCCTTTAAAACGAAAATAATCATTAAATTTTTAGTTTTTTGACTATATCTCGTGAAATAAGCGAGATAGCGCCTAAAAACGAAAAGAATCATTAAATTTTTAGTTTTTTGACCATATCTCGAGAAATAAGCGAGATAGCGCCTTAAAAACGAAAAGAATCATTAAATTTTTTAGTTTTTTGACTATATCTCGAGAAATAAGCGAGATAGCGCCTTAAAAACGAAAAGAATCATTAATGTTTTAGTTTTTTGACTATATCTCGAGAAATAAGCGAGATAGCGCCTTAAAACGAAAAGAATCATTAATGTTTTTAGTTTTTTGACTATATCTCGTGAAATAAGCGAGATAGCGCCTAAAAACGATAAAAATCATTAAATTTTTAGTTTTTTGACTATATCTCGAGAAATAAGCGAGATAGGGCCTAAAAACGAAAAAAATCATTAAATTTTTTAGTTTTTTTGACCATAACTCGAGAAATAAGCGAGATAGCGCCTTAAAAACGAAAAGAATCATTAATATTTTAGTTTTTTGACTATATCTCGAGAAATAAGCGAGATAGCGCCTAAAAACGATATAAAATCCTTAAATTTTAAGTTTTTTGACTATATCTCGAGAAATAAGCGAGATAGCGCCTTAAAACGAAAAGAATCATTAAATGTTTTAGTTTTTTGACTATAACTCGAGAAATAAGCGAGATAGCGCCTTAAAACGATAAAAAGAATCATTAAAATTTTTAGTTTTTTGACTATATCTCGTGAAATAAGCGAGATAGCGCCTTAAAAACGATAAGAATCATTAAATTTTTAGTTTTTTGACCATATCTCGAGAAATAAGCGAGATAGCGCCTAAAAACGAAAAGAATCATTAAATTTTTTAGTTTTTTGACTATATCTCGAGAAATAAGCGAGATAGCGCCTAAAAACGATAAAAATCATTAAATTTTTTAGTTTTTTGACTATATCTCGAGAAATAAGCGAGATAGCGCCTTAAAAACGAAAAGAATCATTAATTTTTTAGTTTTTTGACTATATCTCGAGAAATAAGCGAGATAGCGCCTAAAAACGAAAAGAATCATTAAATTTTTTAGTTTTTTGACCATATCTCGAGAAATAAGCGAGATAGCGCCTAAAAACGTTAAAAGAATCATTAAATTTTTAGTTTTTTGACTATATCTCGAGAAATAAGCGAGATAGCGCCTAAAAACGATAAAAATCATTAAATTTTTAGTTTTTTGACTATATCTCGAGATATAAGCGAGATAGCGCCTAAAAACGAAAAGAATCATTCAATTTTTTAGTTTTTTGACTATATCTCGAGATATAAGCGAGGATGCGCCTAAAAACGATAAAAATCATTAATGTTTTAGTTTTTTGACCATATCTCGTGAAATAAGCGAGATAGCGCCTAAAAACGATAAAAATCATTAAAATTTTAGTTTTTTGACCATATCTCGAGAAATAAGCGAGATAGCGCCCTAAAAACGAAAAGAATCATTAAATTTTTTAGTTTTTTGACTATATCTCGAGAAATAAGCGAGATAGCGCCTTAAAAACGAAAAGAATCATTAAATTTTTTAGTTTTTTGACTATATCTCGTGAAATAAGCGAGATAGCGCCTAAAAACGATAAAAATCATTAAATTTTTTAGTTTTTTGACCATAACTCGAGAAATAAGCGAGATAGCGCCTAAAAACGAAAAGAATCATTAAATTTTTAGTTTTTTGACTATATCTCGAGAAATAAGCGAGATAGGGCCTTAAAAACGAAAAGAATCATTAATGTTTTAGTTTTTGACCATATCTCGAGAAATAAGCGAGATAGCGCCTTGAAAACGAAAATAATCATTAAATTTTTTAGTTTTTTGACTATATCTCGTGAAATAAGCGAGATAGCGCCTTAAAAACGATAAAAAGAATCATTAAAGTTTTTAGTTTTTTGACCATAACTCGAGAAATAAGCGAGATAGCGCCTTAAAAACGAAAAGAATCATTAATGTTTTAGTTTTTTGACTATATCTCGTGAAATAAGCGAGATAGCGCCTAAAAAACGATAAAAATCATTAAATTTTTAGCATTTTGACTATATCTCGAGGAATAAGCGAGATAGGGCCTAAAAACGAAAAGAATCATTAATGTTTTAGTTTTTTGACTGTATCTCGTGAAATAGGCGAGATAGCGCCTTAAAAACGATAAAAGAATCATTCGATGTTTTAGTTTTTTGACTATCTCGAGAAAAAACGAGATAGCGCCTTAAAAACGAAAAAGAATCATTAATGTTTTTAGTTTTTGACCATATCTCGTGAAATAAGCGAGATAGCGCCTAAAAACGATACAAATCATTAAATTTTTAGTTTTTTGACCATAACTCGAGAAATACGCGAGATAGCGCCTAAAAACGAAAAGAATCATTAAATTTTTAGTTTTTTGACTATATCTCGAGAAATAAGCGAGATAGCGCCTTAAAACGAAAAGAATCATTAATTTTTTAGTTTTTTGACTATATCTCGTGAAATAAGCGAGATAGCGCCTTAAAACGAAAAGAATCGTTAAATGTTTTAGTTTTTTGACCATAACTCGCGAAATAAGCGAGATAGCGCCCTAAAAACGATAAAAATCATTAAGTTTTTAGTTTTTGACCATAACTCGAGAAATAAGCGAGATAGCGCCTAAAAACGAAAAGAATCATTCATTGTTTTAGTTTTTTTGACTATATCTCGAGAAATAAGCGAGATAGCGCCTAAAAACGATACAAATCATTAAATTTTTAGTTTTTTGACTATATCTCGAGAAATAAGCGAGATAGCGCCTTAAAACGATAAAAGAATCATTATTTTTTTTATCTCTGAAATTGAGATAGCCCTTAAAACGAAAAACCAAAAATTTTTAGTTTTTTGACCATAACTCGAGAAATAACCGAGATAGCGCCTTAAAAACGATAAGAATCATTAATGTTTTAGTTTTTTTGACCATATCTCGTGAAATAAGCGAGATAGCGCCTAAAAACGATAAAAATCATTAAATTTTTAGTTTTTTGACCATAACTCGAGAAATAAGCGAGATAGCGCCTAAAAACGAAAAGAATCATTAATGTTTTAGTTTTTTGACTATATTGTGAGATAGGTAAAACGATAAAATTTAATTTTTCTCGAGAAACAAGCGAGATAGCGCCTTAAAACGATAAAAGAATCATTAATTTTTTAGTTTTTGACCGACAACTCGAGAAATAAGCGAGATAGCGCCTTAAAACGAAAAGAATCATTAATGTTTTAGTTTTTTGACTATATCTCGTGAAATAAGCGAGATAGCGCCTAAAAACGATACAAATCATTAAATTTTTAGTTTTTTGACCATAACTCGAGAAATAAGCGAGATAGCGCCTTAAAACGAAAAGAATCATTAATGTTTTAGTTTTTGTACTCTTCCAACGTCTCGTAAATAGCGAGATAGCGCTAAAACGAGTTTTTTTTTTTGACCATAACTCGAGAAATAAGCGAGATAGCGCCTTAAAACGAAAAGAATCATTAATGTTTTAGTTTTTTGACTATATCTCGTGAAATAAGCGAGATAGCGCCTTAAAACGATACAAATCATTAAATTTTTAGTTTTTTGACCATAACTCGAGAAATAAGCGAGATAGCGCCTTAAAACGAAAAGAATCATTAAATTTTTAGTTTTTTGACTATATCTCGAGAAATAAGCGAGATAGGGCCTAAAAACGAAAAAATTAATCATTAATTTTTTATTATTTTGACCATAACTCGAGAAATAAGCGAGAAAGCGCCTAAAAACGAAAATAATCATTAATGTTTTAGTTTTTTGACTATATCTCGTGAAATAAGCGAGATAGCGCCTTAAGACGAAAAGAATCATTAATTTTTTAGTTTTTTGACCATATCCTCGTGAAATAAGCGAGATAGCGCCTTAAAACGAACAGAATCATTAATTTTTTAGTTTTTTGACTATATCTCGAGAAATAAGCGAGATAGCGCCTAAAAACGATAAAAATCATTAAATTTTTAGTTTTTTGACTATATCTCGAGAAATAAGCGAGATAGCGCCTTAAAACGATCCAAATCATTAAATTTTTAAGTTTTTTGACCATAACTCGAGAAATAAGCGAGATAGCGCCTTAAAACGAAAAAGAAGAATCATTAATGTTTTAGTTTTTTGACTATATCTCGTGAAATAAGCGAGATAGCGCCTTAAAACGAAAAGAATCATTAATTTTTTAGTTTTTTGACCATATCTCGAGAAATAAGCGAGATAGCGCCTAAAAACGCTAAAAAATCATTAAATTTTAGTTTTTGACTATATCTCGAGAAATAAGCGAGATAGGGCCTAAAAACGATAAAAGAATCATTAAATTTTTTAGTTTTTTGACTGTATCTCGAGAAATAAGCGAGATAGCGCCTTAAAAACGAAAAGAATCATTAATGTTTTAGTTTTTTGACTATATCTCTCGAGAAATAAGCGAGATAGGGCCTTCAAAACGAAAAGAATCATTAATGTTTTAGTTTTTTGACCATATCTCGAGAAATAAGCGAGATAGCGCCTTAAAAACGAGAAGAATCATTAAATGTTTTAGTTTTTTGACCGATATCCTCGTGAAATACGCGAGATAGCGCCTAAAAACGATAAAAATCATTAAATTTTAGTTTTTTGACCATAACTCGAGAAATAAGCGTGATAGCGCCTAAAAACGTTAAGAATCATTAAATGTTTAAGTTTTTTTGACTATATCTCGAGAAATAAGCGAGATAGCGCCTAAAAACGATAAAAATCATTAAATTTTTTAGTTTTTGACTATATCTCGAGAAATAAGCGAGATAGCGCCTAAAAACGAAAAAAGAATCATTAAATATTTTAGTTTTTTGACCCCATAACTCGAGAAATAAGCGAGATAGCGCCTTAAAAACGATAAAGAATCATTAATGTTTTAGTTTTTTGACTATATCTCGTGAAATAAGCGAGATAGCGCCTAAAAAACGATAAGAATCATTAAATATTTTTAGTTTTTTGACCCATATCTCGCGAAATAAGCGAGATAGCGCCTAAAAACGATCCAACAATCATTAAATTTTTTAGTTTTTTGACCATATCTCGAGAAATAAGCGAGATAGCGCCTAAAAACGATCAGAATCATTAAATTTTTAGTTTTTTTGACTATATCTCGAGAAATAAGGCGAGATAGCGCCTTAAAACGAAAAGAATCATTAATTGGTTGGTTTTTGGCCCTATATCTCGAGAAATAAGCGAGATAGCGCCTTAAAACGAAAAGAATCGTTAATGTTTTAGTTTTTTGACTATATCTCGAGAAATAAGCGAGATAGCGCCTTAAAACGATAGAAAGAATCATTAAGTTTTTAGTTTTTTGACCATACTTTCGAGAAATAAGCGAGATAGCGCTTACAAAAACGAAAAAGAATCATTACATGTTTTAGTTTTTTGACTATATCTCGAGAAATAAGCGAGATAGCGCCTTAAAACGGATATAAAAACTAAAATTTTAAGTATTTTGACTATATCTCGAGAAATAAGCGAGATAGGGCCGTAAAAACGGCAAGAATCATTAAATGTTTTAGTTTTTTGACTATATCTAGAGAAATAAAGGAGATAGCGCCTTAAAAACGAGAAAAGAATAATTTAATTTTTTAGTTTTGCATTACATCTCGTGAAATAAGCGAGAGATAGCGCCTAAAAACGCTTTTTTTAAAAAATCATTAAAATTTTTAGCTTTGACTATATTTGGAGATATAAGTGAGATAGGGCCTAAAAACGATAAAAATCATTAAATTTTTAGTTTTCTGACTGTATCTCGAGAAGTAAGCGAGATAGCGCCTTAAAAACGAAAAGAATCATTAAAATTTTTAGTTTTTTGACCATAACTCGAGAAATAAGCGAGATAGCGCCTTAAAACGAGAAGAAAAATTACAATACTTTAGTTTTTTGACTATATTTCGAGAAATAAGCGAGATAGCGCCTGAAAAACGAAACAGAATCATTAAATTTTTTAGTTTTGACTATATCTCGGAAATAAGCGAGATAGCGCCTAAAAACGTTAAAGAATCATTAAATCTTTAGTTTTTTGACTATATCTCGAGAAATAAGCGAGATAGCGCCTTAAAAACGATACAAATCATTAAATTTTTAGTTTTTTTGACTGTATCTCGAGAAATAAGCGAGATAGCGCCTTAAAAACGAAAAGAATCATTAATGCTTTTAGTTTTTTGACTGTATCTCGAGAAATAAGCGAGATAGCGCCTTAAAAACGAGAAAAGAATCATTAAATGTTTTAGTTTTTTGACTTTATCTTCGAGAAATAAGCGAGATAGCGCCTTAAAACGAAAAAAGAATCATTAAATGTTTTAGTTTTTTGACTATATCTCGTGAAATAAGCGAGATAGCGCCTAAAAACGATAAAAATAATTTAAATTTTTAGTTTTTTGACCATAACTCGAGAAATAAGCGAGATAGCGCCTAAAAAACGAAAAGAATCATTAAAATTTTTAGATTTTGACTAGAGCTGGAGAAATAAGCGAGATAGCACCTTGAAAACGAAAAGAATCATTAATCTTTTTAGTTTTTGACCATAACTCGAGAAATAAGCGAGATAGCGCCTTAAAAACGAAAAGAATCATTAAATGTTTTAGCTTTTGACTATATCTCGAGAAATAAGCGAGATAGCGCGCCTTAAAACGATAAAAATCATTAAATTTTTTAGTTTTTTGACCATAACTCGAAAGATATGCGAGATAGCGCCTAAAAACGAAAAGAATCAATAAAATTTTAGTTTTTTTGACTATATCTCTTGAAAGAAGCGAGATAGCGCCTTAAAAACGAGCATACAAATCATTAAAAATTTTAGTTTTTGACCATAACTCGATGAAATAAGCGAGATAGCGCCTAAAAAACGATAAAAAAATCATTAAATTTTTCTGTTTTTTGACCATAACTCGAGAAATAAGCGAGATAGCGCCTTAAAAAAGAGAAAAGAATCATTAAATGTTTTAGATTTTGACTATATCTCGAGAAATAAGCGAGATAGCGCCTTAAAAACGTAAAGAATCATTAAAATCTTTAGTTTTTTGACTATATCCCGTGAAATAAGCGAGATAGCGCCTAATAAGGATACAAATCATTAAAATTTTTAGTTTTGACCATAACTCGAGAAATAAGCGAGATAGCGTCAAAAAACGAGAAAAGAATCATTAAATTTGTAGTTTTTTGACTATATTCGTTGAGAAATAAGCGAGATAGGGCCTAAAAAACGAAAAGAACTATTAAATGTTTTAGTTTTTGACTATATCTCGAGAAATAAGCGAGATAGCGCCTAAAAACAAAAATAATCGTTATCGTTTTAGATTTTGACTATATCTCGTGAAATAAGCGAGATAGCGCCTTAAAACGATAAAAAAATCATTAAAAAGTTTAGCCCCCTTGACCATAACTCGAGAAATAAGCGAGATAGCGCCTAAAAATGAAAAGAATCATTCAATGTTTGGGGTTTTTTGACTATATCTCGTGAAATAAGCGAGATAGCGCCTTAAAAACGAATATAAACTTTAAATTTTAAGTATTTTGACTATATCTCGAGAAATAAGCGAGATAGCGCATTAAAACGAAAAGAATCATTAATGTTTTAGTTTTTTGACTATATCTAGAGAAATAAGCGAGATAGCGCCTTAAAAACGAGAAAAGAATAATTTAATTTTTTAGTTTTGACTACATCTCGTGAAATAAGCGAGATAGCTTCCAAAAACGCTAGGAAAAATTACGAAAGGTTTAGTTTTTTGACTATATCTCGAGATATAAGCGAGATAGGGCCTAAAAACAAAAAGAATCATTAAATTTTTAGTTTTCTGACTGTATCTCGAGAAATAAGCGAGATAGCGCCTTAAAACGAAAAGAATCATTAAAATTTTAAGTTTTTTGACCATAACTCGAGAAATAAGCGAGATAGCGCCTTAAAACGAAAAGAATCATTAA
>JAEIGR010000183.1:0-96049 GCA_018904305.1 Scaptomyza montana
AGCGCCTCACAAAAAGCGATTGCCTTTATAGCCGCAGCCGGACCTGAGCTGCGGCGGATTCGCGAATGCTGTCGCGCTCTGACACAGGATGTCAGCGCTAAGGTACGTGTTTGGCACATGGGAGCCGCAAAAACACGTACCGCAAAAGTCGTGGCAAAGTGCCGTTGGTGTGTGAGCGGTGCATCCACAAAATATAGTGATCACCGTCACACCAACGACAGGTGTGATCAGCAACGAGGAACCGTTGTTGCTAGGCCAATCTCACTGGAACGATCACGCCACCTTTGCCCTTGGCGCGACATTGGCAGCGCTGACAGGCCCCGGTCCAGCGAGACAGCAGAAGACTATAAAAGGAGCCGCCTTGGACAGAGCGGCAAGTCAGTTCAAAAGTTAGTTGCGTACAAGTCAGTTCAAGAGTCAATTGAAGAGTCAGTTCAAGAGCGAATACAAAGTTAGTGTGAGAGAAAGTGGAACGTCAACGCGAAACATAAAGTGAACACAGGACTCAGAGGGCGAGAAATCCTACGCGAAAGGATAATTTTTAAGAAATTAAAAGGATTCATATCGTAATAAAGACAAAGCAGATCGTGTCCTTAGCGATTAACAAACATTGTACTGAGAAATCGATACGCGAAAGTTGTCAAGTCTTGTGCCGCGTTGCATTTGCAAAGCAACCTCGAATTAAAACCAAGTATCAGACAAGTGAGCCTGGCGAAGGACAGGTGAAGCTAAAGCCAGAGCTTGAGAGTAGGCGAGACTATTGGCGAAATCCTTGTGGTAACAAGGAGGCCATAGTAGAGCCTGGCGAATTCAGGCGTTGCTAGCTAAAACCTCGTTTAGTAGGCGTAACATTGACTCTGAATATTTGGTGCAACGAGAGCGCCAGCATTGCAAATAAAACCCCGACACAAGATCCGTGCGATTTCCTAAACTCATTTTTTAAGAAATATCATTAAGTGCACAACTAAATTGTAAAAACCCAACGTGAAACTAGCAGAGAGTGCAGTTAAATATATGTATAAAAAGTCAAACTAAATTGTGTTATTATTGCCGCAGCCGCCACAAATATAAATTTGTTGGCACGTACCCTCAGCACCGCGAGAGTTAGCCCAGCTAAAAACCGCGTAACTTTAGGTTCGTTACACTGTATTATTGGGATGAATAGTGTAAACTTTTCCCAAAGCTGAATCTCTTTTAACTCCAGGAAAATTTGGCACATCATGCCCTCGTTTTCTTTTTTGAAATTTTTTATTGTTCCATGTAAAATACGATGGAACTTCACGATATAGAAGCGTTCTTGCAAACTCATCACGTGTGCTTAGCTCAAAGAAGGCTAGCAAAGTGGTTTTGGGTGTAGTGCTTAATCTGTCAAGTAACTGTTGCAGATTATTGGGGTTAAAATATATCCGTTGACCATTTTCTAAATGAACAGCTAAGTGTGTAATAGCCGGAAAACGTTCATGTATGGGAAATGCAAGGATTCTCCATAGCGCTTCTGAGCTACTTAAATAACGGCCACTTTCGTACATGTTAATTTCATTACGTTGGTCTTCAAGAGTAAATGATGCTTGATCACTGCCCTTGTTAACATATTTACAAATGTATTTAATAGACTTTACAGAACTATAATACTCAACATTTATGTGAGCTCCAAATGTTCTCAAAAGTACACAGTTGTAAGGCACAACCCAACGATTATCTATGCAATTACCATTTATATTAATTGCATTACCACCATCTTCTATCGCTCTTCTACGATATAGAGGGTAACTATCTTTTCCAGTCACAGTTTCTTTAAGTAATTGCCGAGGAAACCTTTTGGTACATTTTCCATTTTTCATGCATGGCAATTTATTATTAAATGCACCGCAAGGACCATCAATCATATTTGACTTAACAATGTTAAATAATCCTCAACTGCGTTTGGTATTTCGGCACAGATAATCTTATCGATTTTATCTGGTCTTATTTTATTTTCTAACCAAAGTAGAATATGTATATGTGGTAAACCCCGCTTTTGCCATTCCACAGAGTACATGAAATATTGCATGAAAAACTCAAGCTATAATATCGTGACGATCATGCACTTTTTGACCCGGTAATAAAACACTTTTTAATCGTTTGTCTTTCGTTGGTGATGGTTGTTTTTTTGCGTGGCCTTAACAATTTGTTATTATACTCGATACCGAAGGTAAAGAGCATATTGAGTTTGTGCAATGTCCGTCATGGTGTCTGTCCGTCTGTATGAACGCAACTTTTTTCCACACCCTTCAAGCTAGAGATTTGAAACTTTCCAATTCTCTTTATCTATGGGATAGTAAATTAAAGTGTCAAGATGGGGGTTCTACGATAACTGGGAGGCTGGCAAATCGATAAATTCGATAATTCAAAACCGATAAATCCACATATTTCGCACATCCTTACAGCTAGAACTACCAAATTTGGTGAGAAGATAGCTACTAGAAACCCCCAAAAAACTGCATCAAAATTCTTGGAGCCACGCCCACCCATTCCGCCCCAGCCCCCCCCGCATTTTGAAATCAAAAAAGCCTATATCTCCCACAGTTTTTGAGCTAGAGTCACCAAATTTGCAACCAAGATAGGTGATGATGACCCACCAAAAACTGCTTTAAAAGATTGAATGCCGCGCCCACCAATACCGCCCTAGCCACCCCCATCTGCCCCAACGCTTCGTCAAAAACGGGAATGCGTGTATCTTCCAGAGTTGTTGAGCTAGAGCCACCAAAATTGATAGTAGGAAGATAGCTGGCAACGACCCCCATCAAAGTTTTGGAGCCAAGCCCACCCATTCCGCCCCCCTTCCCCACCATTTACAAACTTTGAGCTAGAATCACCAAATTTGGTATGAAGATAGCAATTGACATTCCACAAAGATCTGCATCAAAAATTTGGATGCCACGCCCACCAATACCGCCCCAGCCCCCCCATTCCCCACATATTACAAACTTTGAGCTAGAGTCACCAAATTTGGTATTTAGATAGCAATTGACATTCCACAAAGATCTGCATCAAAAATTTTGATGCCACGTCCACCCATACCGCCCCCAGCCCCCCTTTCCCAACTTTTACAATTTTCGAGCTAGAGTCACCAAATTTGTTATGAAGATAGCAATTGACATTCCACAAAGATATGCATCAAAAATTTTGATGCCACGCCCACCCATACCGCCCCAGCCCCCCTTTCGCCACATTTTACAAACTTTGAGCTAGAGTCACCAAATTTGGTATGAAGATAGCAATTGACATTCCACAAAGATCTGCATCAAAAATTTTGATGCCACGCCCACCCATACCGCCCCCAGCCCTCCTTTCCCTACATTTTACAAACTTTGAGCTAGAGTCAC
This sequence comes from Scaptomyza montana, assembly GCA_018904305.1. Taxonomy (NCBI): domain Eukaryota; kingdom Metazoa; phylum Arthropoda; class Insecta; order Diptera; family Drosophilidae; genus Scaptomyza; species Scaptomyza montana. The sequence continues at coordinate 3,366 of JAEIGR010000183.1, forward strand.
CTAATTTGCAACGAAGACAGCTGCTGACATCCCCATCTGCATCGGAGAATCTTTAAGGCAGCGTACACCTCTGCCGCATCCGTACCCTTTTGCAATCAGGCCTCTTTTTACCGGTTTTAATACTGGTATCGAGTATACCGCAGTCGGTTGCGTCCGACTGCAACGTTTCCACTTGTTTTTCTTGTGTTTGTGTACGATATAACTCAGTTTATTTGGTTTGTAATACTAACAGTGATCGCAAATATACGTGGTATTAATTTCCGTGTGCGGATTCTAATTTTGCCGAAAAATTACTGATTTTAAGTCGCAGTCAAACTGACGCTGCAGTGCCTAACAATATAAAAAACAAACATACATACATAAGTATATTGGCTTTGCATATTGTGCTTTGCATATTTTGTGATTTCGTCCACAAACAACAAGCAGATTATCTATTTTCTGGCTCTCTCTCGCTCTCCTGCACCTCTCCCGCTTTTGTCCGCTCTTGACCAACGTAATTGCGGTTCTATCTGCTCACGCTCTCTACGCGCTCTCTTTATTTTTACCTTTTCAACGTACTTATTGCATTGAAACGTTAATACATACATACATACTTGCACTCTTCATTGTTTTGTTTTAGCATTTCGATTTGCTTATTTCTTTGTTAAAGAAATTTTCTATGTATGTTGTTGTTGCGAGACGTTTCAACTTTGAAACGTGAAACGATGAAACGAGCTGTCGAACACCCCAATTGTTATTATAAATATTATATAATATATATTCTAATAAATATAATAATAAATATTTGTATATACACAAAATAAGTGTGTTTGTAAAGGGTGGTCCATCTAGAGTTTGGATTTTGAAATATTCATAATTTGAATTTAAAAACGTCAAATGTCATTCGGAAAGCGACTAATATTTAGTAAAAACTTTGACATTTACGAAATGGGTCGCTATTCGCTCGAAGAAAGTTGGGAAATATTTAAAACATCTTTCCAAAGTGGTGAGTCCTCGACTCAAACTGTGCGAAATTTGAAAAAAAACATTAGTTTTTATATACACATATGTGTAAGTGTATATTTTTAATATTTATAATATTATAATGTTATTGTTTGTTTTAATCAATATAGTTTTTAATAATAATACTTAGTTTTGTTGGTCTATTTTGTTTGTTTTTGCCGGCGTTGTACTACTTTTCACACTTCAAGCTGAACAATAAATAACACGTGCTAAGGAAGAACAGAAATGTGCGCATACACATTAATGATCTTCTTCTTAGTCATTCGACGAAACGCACTAACACAAAGACAAGATCATCGAATTTACTTCACGAACGCTTCGCGTCGTTTCGAAGGTATAGACAAAAGTAGCGGTAAATTTTTCCTGATTGCAACTGTGCAGACAAAAGTTGGCAAGTGTAATGCATAACTTTTACTGCAGCGGTAATGCATACTGTGGCCAGGCGTCATTCTGCTCTGCGCCACTGGGTAATTGCGGTTCTATCTGCTCACGCTCTCTACGCGCTCTCTTTATTTTTACCGTTTCAACGTAGTCATTGCATTGAAACGTTAATACATACATATATACTTGCACTCTTCATTGCTTTGTTTTAGTATTTCGATTTGCTTATTTCTTTGTTTACATTTTCAAAATGTTTACCTGCTGCAGCAAGAATTGTAAAACGGTTGGTACAACCAACCAAGACTTTATTTTATGTAGATTGTGTGACAACGCAATCCACATGAAATGTGCTGGCTTTACAGCCAAAATAAGGGACTGCTTAGTCGCAGACTCTGGCCTAAAATGGTATTGTGAGTCCTGCAATGAGGTCGAGAAGGAAACCGCTCAATTCATAAGGCAGACTCACCTAAGCTTTTTATATGTGAACAAAGCTTTTAATAATCTGCATACGGCTTTCAAAGAGCTTGAGGAAAATTTTACAAACGGCAAGATTATGACCGAATCTCCGAAGCGCAAAAAGACTTGGGGTCCTTCTCCACCTAGCGTCCCACCTGTCTTGTCAACCAAGCCACTACTGGTGCCAAGCAATAATCCCACAACGGGTCCTATTGCTGGCCCATTAATGGTTTTTAACTCGCCAGCTAGAAATCCTAGTAATAATTCTCTACCAGCTAACAATCCTTTACTAGTGCCCTCCGATGTGACAGCTTGTGTGCCTAGTAATCCTACTGTAGGTACAGTCGGGGCTCCCAAGCCTCTTGTTGTTGTGCCACTTAATAAATTTATATTTGTGTCCAGGCTGGCATCCGATGAAGTCCGATGAAGTCATCGGATGATGTTTCAGCTTATGTTAAAAGTAAAATTGATTCTCCTCTTATTATTGTTGAGAAGTTTAAATTTAAACACGCCCGAAGTATATCTTCTTTCAAGCTGAGCGTGCCGCCTGAACTTTTTTCGACAATTTGTTCGGAAAAGTTCTGGCCGCAGCAACTTGTTGTAAAGGAGTATGAGAATAGGCGAGTTAATAATAATAAAGGTACTAGGATTAGTAGTGCACCGCCTGTTAGCCACCCAGTTGCCTCCACCTCGGTGGCAAAAAACTAACAAAACTACTTAGTTTGGCCTATCAAAACGTTAGAGGCCCTAACACTAAACTTTCTAAATTATATGTTAACAGCTTATCATTTGATTCACATATAGTTGCACTCACTGAAACCTGGTTAAAACCCGATATTTCTGATTATTCCGTTTTTCCTTCAAAATATAACTTGTACAGATGCGATCGTGCCTCCCGCAAGGGGGGGCGGGGTTCTCATTGCTGTTGACTCTTGTTTTTCCTCTGAACAAATTCATTCTCATGATCTTCCGGACTTAGAGTTTTTATGTGTTAAAATATTACTAAACGGCCGTTCACTTTATGATACTTGTTCTTATATTCCTCCTCATTCTGATACTAACATTTACTCATCCCATCTTAGTGCCCTGCAACTAGTTTCGTCATTGTTGACAGATATAGATAGTCTGATAGTGGTTGGTGATTTTAATCTGCCACATGTTGTATGGTCTGTGAATGACACATCTTCGGCGGTATTACCAGTCACTTCTGATGATTATATCGATGGCCTACTGGAGTTAGACCTATCGCAAGTTAACAGGGTGCTTAACTGTAGTGGTAGAATGTGGGACTTAATATTTGTTTCGGACTCAGATTGCAGCAATGCTTGTAGAATACCCCCTATAGTGCTTCCGGAAGATACCTACCATCCAACCTTAGAACTATCCATCGAAATTCTTAACCCTAGTTCAGTATTTAATAATACTTTAAAAACCCGTTGCTTTCGTAAAACTAACTTTACTAAATTAAATTATCTTCTTCAACATACTAATTGGTCTCACCTTTATTCTTGTAGTGATATAGAAACTGCCATTGCCATATTTTATAGGACCTTGAATTCGCTTTTAGATATTTGTGTTCCCCTCACTTGTTCTTCAAGTGATAATAAACCACCTTGGTTTACGAGGGAACTATCGAAATTGAAAAACGCGAAGACAAGATCATATAAAAATTTAAAAAATCGGGAACTACTTTAGATTTATCTTCGTATTTAGTAGCTAAATCTAGTTTTCTTTCTGTTAACACATCTTGTTATAATAATTATCTTAATCGTTGTAGACTTAACTACTCACGTGACCCTAAACAGTTTTATAAATTTGTTAACTCTAAACGTAAGTCTTCTTGCTTGCCGTCTTCAGTATACCTTGATAATACAAAAGCACGTTCTGATCAGGCAGTAGCCGATCTATTTTCTGAGTATTTTCAAACACTATATTCAACGAACTTACACAGTTGCAGTAATTCCTATCGTTTTCAAGTTCAATCGTCAAATTGCATATGTATCCCAGTTTGACTGAATGTACGCTTCTAAGTGACCTTAACTCTATCAAACCAGGCTATCTGCCTGGTCCTGATGGAGTGCCAGGTTGTATACTTAGATACTGTGCGGATTCACTTTGTAAGCCCTTACTTAAATTATTTAACTTGTCGGTTGACTCTACGGTGTTTCCTGCTTTATGGAAGGCATCTTTTATCATTCCACTCCATAAAAATTCTTCTAAGTCTAACGTTAAAAATTATAGGGGTATATCCAAGTTGTCCGCCATTCCTAAAGTCTTTGAGAAAATTATATGTTCTCAATTGCAACACACATGTAGTTCAATTATATCGCCTTATCAACACGGTTTTGTTAGGCGAAGATCTACTGCCACTAACCTTCTTGAATTCACTTCGCTTGTTATCAAAGGTTTTCAGGAAAAAATGCAAACTGACGTTGTTTACACCGATTTTGGTAAGGCATTTGACTCTGTTAGTCATTCTCTGTTGCTTCAAAAATTGAATATTATTGGATTTTCATCAAAACTCTTATTGTGGCTTTCGGAGTACTTGTGTGGTCGAACACAATAAGTAGTTTTTAAATCGTCGGTATCTAAACCTATTTTTGTTACCTCTGGTGTTCCCCAGGGGAGTCATCTTGGACCTTTGCTATTTAATTTGTTTATTAACGATCTTCCAGCTGTTATTACTAACTCTTTTGTATATATGTTTACTGATGATGTGAAGCTATGTTTCACCTATAATGATGCTTCCCTGAGTAATTTACTACAGTCGGATTTGGGTGCATGGTCGGCCTGGTGTCGTTTTAACTTACTCAATTTAAATTGTTCTAAATGTAAGATCATGTCTTTTTGTAGAAGTACCCCTTATACTGCTCACTACTTGCTTGATGATTCACCACTTGACCGCGTCTTTGAAATTAATGATTTAGGCATTATTCTTGATCGAAAATTTAAGTTTGATTCTCATATAGCGTCGATGGTCAATAAGGCCATTAATGTCATTATATCCTTATCCTTATACCACTAAAACGCTTTATACATCCCTAGTTCATTCCATCCTTGAGTATGAATCTTGTGTGTGGTTTGTTGTCTACCCTGATGTAGTTTTTGTTGAAATTCATTAAATGTTTGTTTGTTATTTTGTGGACTGCCTGCACGTGAGTTATTGTAATTATTGTTTTGATAGTTGTGATTAACTTGGTTAGTGGGATAAGTAGGTGTACTTTGGTTAAAATTTGCTTGATATTTTTGACCTGAATTAGTTTTATTTGCATATTGATATTTATTATTTTTTGTTGTATCAATCACACTATTTTCGTATAATCCCTCCCGTTGTGCTGCTACTTTAAGTAAGTGGCTGGTTGCTATATCATATCTGGCTAATATCATAAAAATTCTATCCGGAATATTTCTTTTAATTACATCTTTAATAGTGTTATTCATTGCGTTTACATACACTTGCATATTTGCTTGGTTGTTTTCTAAAGTTAACTTATTTGTTATAACATATGATTTTCGTTCTAACTCTTCTATGAACTTACGTAGATTTCCGTTGTAGTGTGTGTTGTATAGCTGTCTCAGTAGTTCCTCGATCGGTGTTTGTGTTTTATATTCCTCCGTTAATGCCCTCTTTAGTTCTGTCCAGTTATTGGCGAATGATAATTGTGAAATCCGTTGTGCCTCCCCGACGACTTGTACTTCTATGGCTCCATAAATAATGCTTTGTTGACGTGGATTTGTAGTTGGATAAAGGTGTATTATATATTCAATCCTCCTGATGAATGCGTTTAATTCGTCATGATTTCCATTAAACTGTGGCACTTGCCTGATTTGCGACAAGGCCTGATTAACCTCTACGTCACTTAGTACGGCTTTCATTTTAAATTTTTGTTTGATTGTTTTTAAAGTCTTCAAATACTTTACTATTTTTGCGTGTATTGGTTTTTTATTATTTGAACACTATTAACTGTGTTAAGTTTACAATGTTCTTTTGCGGATCAGTGTGTTTTTCAATTATTGGTTTTTAATTATTTGAACACTTTTAAGTGTGTTAAGTTCACAATGTTCTTATGCGGATCAGTGCACGTTCTGCAAACCATTCGAGTGATTTTGCAGAGATATTTGTAATATCCGAAAATATTTTAAGAGTTAGTTCTTCAATACTTTCCACAACATGACACAAAGTTGGAAATAATCCATTTCCTATATTAAAAATCCTTTCTGCAAATTCACCAGCTATGCTATCACCTTTTAAGTGCACTCGCATATTTTTCGTTAATGCAATTTTCTATACTTTGGACCACAAAATTGATGACTTTAAGCACGCATTTATTTCATCAGCTCATGTTCCTCTGGGGATCACTGGTAAAGTAGGTCGAAAATCACCAACTAAGAGAACAGTTATGCCACCCATTATATATATTATTCACTATCTCGAATGTCTTTCAAAGATCGATCTACAGCTTCAAAAGCATCCCAAGCAATAAGCTTTCAATCTTTGAGCACAGCAGCAATATTACATAGTTTTGAAATTGAGAAATGTGGTGTTTCTAAATGAATCAAATTAAATGGAATCTTAAGTGTAGAATGCGCTGTGCGACCACCATATAGTAAAGTGGCTGCGATACCGGAAGAAGCAAAGGCCAATGCAATTTGTTTACTTTGCCGTGCCTTTGCCAATAATAAATTTAAAAGATACGTTTTACCTGTTCCACCAGGTGCATCTAAAAAATAGATTTCTCCCTTTTCTGCTTCAACGCTATGTAGTATCTTTTCGTATACTTGTTTTTGCTCAGCAGTAAGGAGTAGCTCATTATTAACAACAGTGAAAAATCTAAGAATTTTTAGAATTTAAATATTACAAATAATGAGACGCGGTTTTTCTTTATGTAAATTCGCTTTAATGCGGTGACTTCAAAAGCTTGACAACCATTGAAATGCTTAGCCTAACAAAGGTGTGCGAAAGCCACAAGCGGCCGCACTTCAGTGAATTCGCCGTCGGCAATTGCCGATCGGCTTATAAGACGACTACAACTAAGAGAATAATATAGTATACTAATACTTATGCTTATTGCTACAATTAAGAGTACATACTTCAATTTCTCTTAACTAACTTACAACTAACAATGCAATCTAATATGAGTGACAACTTCTGCTTCAACATTCCGGCCCCGTTGATGAGCTCCGGTCTTCAACACTCCTCGATAGGCAGCGCACAGTGGTCGGGCTTGTATGGAGCCGCGGTCATAAATACTTCTAGTGGACCAATCGTTATAAAATTAATACCAAAAATCTAGAAAAATATTTTAAATCTATAATGAAAAAATTGGCCATATCGAACGTCTATATCATATAGCTGCCATAGGAACGATCGGTTAAAAATCAACATTTTGTATGAAAAACTTTTTGTTTTTCAAGATATCTTAACCAAACTCACAGATTATGTTTTTGGTGCAGGTTCACGAATCCTTACCAAATTTGGCTAAAATCGGAAAAAAAATAAAACAAAATTTCAAAACCTAAATTTAATATTTGACCTCTTAATGAGAACGTTGGCGAAATCTTAGTCCCCAAAAGTAAAAACAATCACAGATTCATATATTATGTTTTTTTTATTCTTCAAGCAACAAATGCACACCGCCTAACAATTTTGTTTTTTTTGTGCACGGTAATATTCTTTGCCCAGTTATGAAAGGGTCTGAGCTTAAGAGCAATCTCTTCAACAAATTCTTATTTGTGTCAACTCGTGACATTTTTCTTGTGTGGAACTCTCTAAAATTTTTTATATCTTTGTTTTTTGACTCGGCAGCTTCTTCAGATAACTCTCCTATGGAAACAAGCGCATAACTTATAATTTCAGGACCGTGTACTAAAACTTTGTGAACTGAAGGTGGAAGGTAATACCATGGGTACAGTTTAATTAGCATTTTTGCGGTGTCAAGTGCAAAGCTTCCAAATTTTTCTGTTTTTATTTTATACCCAGATGCCATGCATTGCAGTAATGTCGCACACCTAATTAAAACATTTTCATCCAATCCTGTTATACCAGCAGACAACTTCGTATCGCTAAAAAATCTTCTTGCCGTATTACCATCATTTGAAGTTCCACTACCTCTACTCCTTGGTTGGTCGACATGTAATCCCATTAGGGCGCGGAAGTCTGCTTGAATTTGTGTTTTCCTATGCTTAAAGGCATTTTTATCTTCTGTGGTACAAATTCGCCAAGTTTTCAAATGCAATAAAATAAAATAAAATATTAAAAAAACCGAATATATGAGTGCAATGGAGACAACCCAAACTCATAATTTTCTTCGTGAACTTTTTTGCTTAAGCATTTTTCGAAGTCATTCATTTCGCTCGGGTTTGCGTCACATATGAAGCATTTACTAGTAGATGTTTCACTTAAAGCACTACAGACTTTTCCGTCAACCATTGTTAACTGCAAACAATGTGTAATTGTAATATTTTTGGTTAGTGCTTTACATGTATATGGCTTCAGCGCAGAAATTTTGTCCCTAAAGTATTTAGCCTCATCTAAAGTCAATTGGGTTGCTTTTTTTTTGAATTGAAACCTTATTGGTCTGCAGTAACGTTGATGTTTACTCATATTTGCATCAAGAAAGAGTGACAAGACTTCATCCACATTAAATTCAGTAAGCGTTAGTTGAGATGAGTTGCATGAGCGTAAGACAGTACCCATAGATTCGTCAGTTTTTGTCAGCTCAGCAATTCTTCGTCGTTTTGTCCGCTGAGAAGCTTCCATAAAATCTGTTCTCGGTCGTCCACGGCTATAACTTTTGGATGTGGATGGGGTCACATCTTGGGCACAGCTTAACGGAATTCTTTCTTTTTCATTCATCCAATCAGATTGATTTTGGAGATTTAACGATTTCATGCGTTTGTGCTTTACCCAAAACGCTACAATCCTTTTGCATATGTATCCGATTCGGTTTGCTAGCTCACTTATGTCAGCAATATACCCTTTTTTTATGATAATCGCTTCCATGTCTTCAATCAATTTTTTTTGTCGTTCTACTGCGCTTCCCTTTTCGCCGCACCATAAATTGAAAACATAGGAACGTGCAAACACAAACTTATAAGAAGAACCTATTCAAATTTAATGCAAGGGAATATCAAACAAAATAAAAACTATAAATAAATGAACAAATAGTTTTGGAAAGTTAAACACAAGCACGACTTACGAAAACAGAGCAACAGCACAAGTAGATAAACGAAAAACATGTTTGTGCGGCCAAACTGACCCTGAAAAAGTTAAGACGGTGTTAGTATTTTTACGATTTTAGGCAAATATGCAAATTTATGCAGAAAATTTTTGCACATTTATTACCTTTAAAGTCAGACAAACACATTGGCATACACACTTATTGTGGATCTTTGTGGGGTCACAACTAAAACTCCAGCTAAACATAGAAAAGACGTTCACAATATAGACAAAATACATGTATTACTTCAAATTTATATAATAATAATAATAATAATTATTAATAAGTCAAATTATATCACATTTTATAGTAAATACCTTCAACTTCAAAATCCATTACAAAGAATTTTAATTTGGGCACGTAAATGATGAACTGATCACTTTAAAGTTCGGTTTTGTTGTGAAGCATTCGCGATGCGCGCAGCTGCGCTGTGAAAATGAACACGTGTTCACAGCTTTAATTCTATTTTTTTGAAAGTCCCGTTAGATTTACAGTAAAATCTGGTTTGCAATGAAGAAACTTGGACATTTTAGAGGCGGTTTGTTTACTTTTCGTAAATTTTTGTTGTTATGAATTTTTTGATTTTTGGCCTATGGGCGCAACCATTTGAATGAAAAATAATCACAACTTTTCCGTTCCATCAGTTTTATAGATTAATTGCCTTCCGTTTTTAACAGCTTACCGCCACCCAGCTTTTGTCAATTAAAGGGCGATTGAATATAAATTAGAGGAAACATATGATAAATTATTAAAGTCAGTATAGAAGTGAAGCGAAAAAAGAAACATAAGAGAAAAATACTATATGAGATGTAAAAGAAATAAATAAACAAAATAATAATTAACAACAATAATCAGCAAACAATCAGGAACATACAGCACATTCCATTAAGTAATGTTATAATCTCAAAGTGCGTGAGAATAAGCGATAGGGAAAGAAGCAACTAATAATGTATAAGAAATTCTATAAGACAGTTCCATCTTTCCACTAATTGTTTTAACTGTATAACCTACCAAGCTCAGGCAAGCAAATTGTTCTTAAAAGCGTCAAATAGTAAACTCTTTAAAACGAAAAGATCTATTGCTCCTTAAGTGTGAAAGTTGTAACACTCATGTGTTTAAGGCAGCGATTAGATTCTGAGCAAAATTTAATCTCGATACCTAAAAGCTGATAAAATAGTTTGCATAGATACAGACACACAGATCTAGGAAGCCTACGGTGCTGATCTAAATATTGATCAAGAATAAACATACTATCTGGGATCAAGGATGCTTAAAAATACTATGTCTCGGTTCAAAAATTGAGAGGCAAAACCCTTAAATTTAAAGGCAATATATAAAGTCAAATCAAAATGAAAAATCTAAGAATTTTTAGAATTTAAATATTACAATAATGAGACGCGGTTTTTCTTTATGTAAATTCGCTTTAATGCGGTGACTTCAAGAGCTTGACAACAATTCAAATGCTTAGCCTAACAAAGGTGTGCGAAAGCCACAAGCGGCCGCACTTCAGTGAATTCGCCGTCGGCAATTGCCGATCGGCTTGTAAGACGACTACAACTGAGAGAATAATATAGTATACTAATACTTATGCTTATTGCTACAATTAAGAGTACATACTTCAATTTCTCTTAACTAACTTACAACTAACAATGCAATCTAATATGAGTGACAACTTCTGCTTCAACATTCCGGCCCCGTTGATGAGCTCCGGTCTTCAACACTCCTCGATAGGCAGCGGTGCCAGTTTGTGCACCGGTCGTTTAATAACGCCGGCCGGCGTTCTGACCTCGGCCACCCGCACCTTGCCATCCTCTCCCACGATTGCGCGTGTCACGCGCCCGGTGATCCACCGTTGCGGGGGGGTGTTGTCGTCGTGCACGAGAACGACCGCCCCTTCGACCAGATTGGCCTCGCCTTTGCTCCACTGGGCGCGCTGCTGCAGGCTGAGCAGGTAGTCTTTGGACCACTTGCGCCAGAAGCTCAGTTTGAGCCCCCACAACTGTCGCCACCGCTTCAAGTATGCGGGTACGCGCTTGTTGTTGGGCTCCTCGGGCGTGGATCCGATGGGCAGCCCCAGCAAAGGCTGGCCGATGAGCAAGTGCCCCGGAGTTATTGGCTCCCCGTCGTTGGGATCGCTGGTGTCTGCCACGAGTGGCCTGGAGTTGAGCAACGCTTCGACCTCCACCAGATGCGTGCACAACTCGTCCGGCGTCAGCTTGGCGTCGCCTGCCCCTCGAACCAGCCTGTGTTTGGCAGCCTTTACTGCTGCTTCCCACAGTCCGCCAAAGTGTGGTGCCCTCGGAGGGATAAACTTCCACTGCACAGCTCGCTCCGCTGCGTACTCCTGCAGCTTTCCCTTGCTCCGGTGAAACGCTGCTTGCAACTCCATCAGCACGTTGCTCGCTCCGACAAAATTTGTCGCGTTGTCGCTGTACATCGTCTCCGGCAGCCCTCGTCTCCCAATGAACCTTTTAAAAACATTTAAAAAAGCATCAGTGGACAGATCTGTGACCAGTTCCAAGTGGACTGCCTTTGAAGCGAAACAAACAAAAACGGCAACGTACATTTTAACTGGTGGTCTACCTCTAATCCTGTAGCTTACATAAAAAGGCCCACAGAAATCTACGCCAGATACCTTAAATGGACGACCTTCACGAAGGCGATCTGCTGGCAGATTTCCCATTATTTGTCCCAATAATTTTGGCTTATAGCGAAAACAGTGTACGCAGCTTCTAACAATTGCCGTGCATGCACTGCGAGCATTGACCACCCAAACTTGTTGCCTTAGCAATCCAACAAGAACCTTTGCACCAGCGTGGTAGTGCCTAATGTGCAAATACCTGATAAAAAGGCTGACGAATTCAGCACGCTTTGGTAACAACAAAAGGAATTTAGCATCATATGAGATAGGGCCATGCAGCAAACGCTACTCGAATTAATTCAAATTTAATACCATTTTCCTCAGCTTCGTGGATGAATGGGTTTAACGATTGCAGCATTGGGGCTAATACTGCCGATTTCCTTAATAATTTGAATTCACCACTGTATGTTGTGCGTTGCACAACTGCAATCAGTTTCAAGAATCCAATTTTTCTTTCTGAAGCAGATACAACGAGGGAATCACTTCTAAGTTGCTTGAAACAAAATCGAAGCACATAAGCCACTATTCGGACCAGCTTAGAGAATTTCGATTGTCGGCCAATCAGCTGCAAAATGCAATTAGATTCAGCCTCAGATACCCCTAATGCACACACAACTGCACTTTTTTATCCTCAGAAGTTTTGACTTCTGAAGCTATCTCGAACTGATGCAGTTGAGGCCATCGATCCCTTTCTGCCATTAAAAAACTTGGTCCATTGAACCACAAGGAACTCACAATCTCGTTAATATCGGTTCCCCTTGAAACCAAGTCTGCTGGATTAGAATCCGTTGGAACGTGACGCCACACGACTCCAGTTGACAACTCTTGAGCTTCTGCGACTCGATTCGCGACAAATGTACCCAATGTACCCGAATCACGCTCCAACCAATATAATGCGACCTGCGAATCTGACCAGAAATTCACGCTTTCTATCGTGAATTTGGTCAATGTGCTCGACACTTGTTGCCAAAGTTTGGCCAGCAAAAGTGCTGCACACAGCTCTAACCGGGGTATTGTTTTAACATGAAGCGGAGCTACCCTAGATTTCGCCGTGAGCAAAGAAACGCCAACATCTTTGTTGTTGACTGTTCTCACGTATATTCAACAACCATAGGCTTGACTGGAGGCGTCAGCAAAGCCGTGGATTTGAATATTTTGGTACAAAGTCAAACAAACGTACCTAGGGATCGAAATTTTGTGCAAATCTCGCAAAGTAGTGGTAAACTTATTCCATGCAGTGTGTAAACTCATAGGAATTGCCTCATCCCAATCTATCTTTAGCCTCCATAACTCTTGCAACAACATTTTTGCCTTAGTGACAATTGGACACAATAAGCCAAGAGGGTCAAACAAACGAGAGGCTATTGACAAAATATTACGTTTTGTTGGTTTTAAGGAGGCAAAACTATCCAAGTCAAGATGATATTTAAACACATCCTAATGAACGTTTTTTTTACCTTTTTTTCTGTTTTGCCGGTGAACCGACTACGTCTTTTAACAGGATTTTTAACATTTTCAGTTATACATTCACTTGACGTATCAGAATCTTGAGTTAATACTTCCTCTAAAGGAATATAAACATCAAAATGTCCATTCATTAATGGACCGGTAAAACGCAATCTTTTTACAGGATGCATATTATTTCCGAATGCTTGTAGTAAATTTCCATTTTGAAAAACTTGGAAATTTACAGCAAAAATTTCTGCTGCTGCTTGAAGCTCACATGCAGTACCATAAGTATATGAGTATGACATAGCGCACTCATATTGTTCAGAAGAGCTATAACACTCTCCATTTAAGTTTATGCTAAAGCAAGCAAAAGTTTGCCAGTTGGTTACAACATGTTCAACCATATTTTGGCGTATGGTGCCATGGAAGCCTTGCCTACCAAATAAAAGGTAGGAAATAGATCTAAAAAGACAGGCTCCATCACCAATTATGGCAACAACTGAATGCGGCACCAAAACACCACTAATATGTTAAGCTTCAATAGACATATTTTAATTTGGCTGTGAGTCAATTGACTTCACTGTAAAACGATTGTTACAACGTTACAGTGTCTATACGTTAGTATAGAATTCAATAAAATTGAATATACCAACTTATATTAATTTAATAGAATATTCAGACTGCTTAGTTTTATTTGATTTTTAAATGCACTAAAGCAGCGTCTATATAACTATTATATAATATGCAAAATAGAATACAACTATATATAATGTTGCTTCAATTATTAAATCTAAAATCGACTTATTAATTTTGTTGAAAAAAAAAAAACAACAAAACAAATTAACAACTTAATTTAAAGTAAGTATTATAAATAAATAAATACTTCAAAATAAGTCAAAAATTGACTTCACTGTACAACGTTACAGCGTCTATACAAAGTATAGAATTCAATAAAATTGAATATACCAACTTATATTAATATAATAGAATATTCATACTGCTTAGTTTTACATATTTGATTTTTAAATGCACTAAAGCAGCGTCTATATAATATTATATAATATGCAAAATAGAAGACAACTATAAATAAGGTTGCTTCAATTATTAAGTCGAAAATCGACTTAATTTTCTTGTGTTTAAAAAACAACAAAAGAAATCAAAATACGTTGATCGTTATTTAAATATTTAAATAATAGCAATTAAATTTTATTATAACTTATCATAAAATACGTATTTAAAATGATCTTATATATATACGTAATTTTAAAGGAATGTATATATATGTATATAATACGAAAATCAGAATATTGAAAAACTCACTGATTCAAAAAGTAACTTTCGATTTTATTATTATCCTTAATATAAACAATATTAAAAAATTCACTGAAACGAAAATTAACTTTCTTTGTTCACATTAAATATGAACTAAAATGCATAACTGTTATATTTAGTGTTCCATTCCGTTGTAAACATTGCACAAACACAAAGTAGCGATCTGGCAGCACTAAGTTTATATGTACACTGCTATATTGAATTCCTTTATGTTACTTACTTCTTAAAATACTCTTCGAGTGAGTAGACGTACACGTTTTGTAAGCGACGAATAAAACTTAAAACCCAATAGGTTATGGGCCCAGCCCCAGCCACAAGTTACTTGTTGAAAACAATTATAAAGAAAGTTTAATTAGAAAGCCGTGAAAAATGGCTAATGGACATATCAGAATTGAGCCGCTAAACGCGAACAATTATGATACGTGGAAGTTGCAAATGCGTGCAGTTCTTGTGAAGAACGAATTGTGGAAATACGTCGAAGGCACAAAAATTTGTCCTGATGAAACTGCAGCAAAACTCGCTTGGGAAAACCAAGACGAAAAAGCGCGTGCAGATATTTTGTTGTCAGTAAGTCCATCAGAGCTGGCCATAATAGAGAATTGTGTGACATCAAAAGATTGCTGGTCAAAATTGCAAGAAGTATTTCAGTCAAAAGGGCCTGTGCGCAAAGCAAGCCTTCTGAAAAAAATAGCGCTGTCTCGCATGAATGCAGGCGACGACGTGCGACATCACTTAAATGAGTTTTTCGATGCGGTGAAAAAACTAAAAGAAATTGGTGTTGCGATTGGGGACGATTTATTAGCAATTCTATTACTATACAGTTTGCCAGACTCATACGAAACCTTTCGATGTGCAATGGAGACACGGGATGACTTACCACATCCCGATGTATTGCGAGTGAAGATTCTAGAAGAATCAGAAGCACGTAAATCGAAGGAAGACCGTGGAGAGCAAAAAGCAATGTTCGTTAACCGTCGAAAAGACAAGCAAAACGGCAAAAGCGACAAGAACGGTAAATCCCAAAAGGAGACTAGAATATGTTTTGTGTGTGGTAAAGCCGGCCACATAGCAAAAGAATGCCGAAACAGAAACGGTACTGTACAGAAAAATAATGAGAGAGCAACTAATGAGAGTATGCTAAGCGAAATTCAAAGCATGTACGCAGAGAGGCATAACGGTGGATCATGGTGTCTAGACAGTGGCTGTTCGGCACACATGAGCTCGAGTAAAGGCGAATTCCGTAGCATGAAAAATATCGAGAAAACCTTACACTTAGCGAACAACAACACAACAAGAATCAACGGCATCGGCGAAATAACAATGACTGCAATTAAAGGAAACAACCAAAGAGAAAATATAGATCTCAAAGGAGTGTTCTATGTCGAAGATTTACGTCAAAATTTATTGTCCGTTTCCAAAATCACAGACCATGGCTTTGAGGTGCATTTTAGAAAAAATGAAGCAGTAATTGTGAAAAACAAAGGAGAAGTCTGGCTGAAAGCAAAAAGGTACGGCAACCTCTATTACATAGATAGTGAAGAACATCATGTTAACAAGGCAGAGGTGAGCGACATAAATGACATAAACATGTGGCACTACCGTATGGGACACGTTAATGAGAACGATTTAAAGAGAATGGCTACAAGTGGAAAGGCCTACGGCATGAGCTTCGATAAAAAGGCGCAATTATCAAAATGTGAAATTTGTATACGCGAAAAGCAAACTGCAAACAATCACAAGAGCACCAACAGACAGCGAACCAGTGAACTGCTTGAGATCGTGCACAGTGACGTGTGCGGCCCGATGAGAACTGAGTCAATGAACGGTTCTAAATATGTAGTAACTTTTATTGATGACTACTCGAGATTCTGCGAAGTATACTTCATTAAACAGAAGTCAGAAGTTTTTGAAGCTTTCAAAACTTACAAAGCAAAAGCGGAGACCTTCACCAACAAAAAAATAAAAGCTCTACAATCGGATAATGGTACCGAATACTGCAACAACGAATTCAATGATTTTTTGAGGAAGCACGGAATTGTACGGAGGCTGTCCACACCACATACTCCGCAGCAAAATGGCTTAGCAGAGCGACACAATCGTACGTTAATAGAAATGGCAAGGTGCATGATGCGGCAATCTGGAGCACCACCATCAATTTGGGCAGAAGCAGTCAACACAGCAAGTTACATACGAAACCGATGCGTTACAAAAGGGTTAAACGGAGAAATACCATTCACATACTGGACGAAGAAAATTCCAACAGTGGCTCACCTACGCATTTTTGGGACAAAGGCATATGCAATTATAAAAGGTGGCAATCGTAGCAAGTTTGAGACGAAATCTGAAGAATGTGTATTGGTCGGCTACTCAACGGAATCAAAAGCCTATCGACTATGGTCCCCGGAAAGGCGCAAGGTAATAATTAGTAACGACGTCAAGTTCTTGAATATTCCAGGGTTCAAGAGCGAATACCAGGATTTCTTCAGCACTGAAGTTATCGTAGAGGATGGCATTTCAAACAGCGAGATAAATGAACGGCAACAACAAAACGAGAGTTCATCCAGCGAAGATGACTCCAATGACAAAGTGCAACGACATGGCAGAGGGCATCCCAAACTTTTGAGGACAGGCCAAAGAGGTAGACCACGCAAGGTGTACCAACCACTAAATCCAAGGGTGAGCGGCGACAGCGTTAGCGAGCAATATTCTAACTCATCGTCTGAGAATGAATTTGAGGAATGCGAGATGGCATTTACAGCGACAGCAGGTGACCCCATCACAATCAAAGAGGCGGAAAGTTCGAGTGATGCTAAATACTGGATCAGAGCGATCGAAGACGAGTTCATGGCGCATGTACAGAGTGGTACATGGAAAATAGTGGAACGCCCTGCTGATAAGAAAGTTATTGGTAGCAAAATGGTGTTTCGCACAAAAGAAGCTGGTACCTTACCGGGCAAAAAGAAGGCGAGGTTAGTCGCAAAAGGGTACTCGCAGAGACCTGGTGAAGATTTCCATGAAACGTATTCACCCGTAGTGCGATTTACATCGGTCAGAATGCTAGCAGCGTTGGCAGCAGAGTCTGACATGGAAATACATCAAATGGACGTGGTGACAGCATACCTAAACGGAGAGCTGAAGGAGAGCGTCTACATGGAAATACCAGAGGGATTGGAGGATTTCATAGGCAAATTGAAATCAGGTGCAGCCATTGGTTCGAAGCAGGATCCAATTAACAAAGAACACGTGAAAGCGGTAAAGACATGGCGAAAGGCGTTGATCGAGACGAAAAGTCCCGTTTGCCTACTGGAGAAAGCCCTGTATGGATTACGTCAATCTGGTTTGCAATGGTACCGCAAACTAACGGAGAAGCTGCAAGAGATGGGTCTGGAGGCAACTATACAAGACCCTTGCGTATTCGTGAAACAACTGGAGGATAAGATTCTCTTAATCATGATTTACGTTGATGATTTGCTGCTAGCGTCAAATCATCCAAAGTGGCTACAGCAAACGAAAAGTTCCCTTGGAGATGCGTTCGATATGAAAGACATCGGTTCAGTGAAAACGTGCCTGGGCATAGATTTCCAACAAAATTTGGAAAAACATCAAGTCTTCATCTCACAAGAGCTGTACACTAATACCATTTTAAAGAGATTTGGTATGGCAGAATGCAAGCCTGCATTGACCCCCATAGAAGCGAAGTGTACCTTGAGGCGATCTGAGTCCCCCGACGAGGAGGAAATGAGAAGGTATCCTTATCAGAGCTTAATAGGTGCTTTAATTTTTCTTTCAGTAACAACCAGACCGGATATTGCTTATGCCGTGAACTTCCTGAGCCAGTTTAATTCATGTTATGAAGCGGAACACTGGAAAGCGGCAAAACGCATACTGCGATATCTAAGCGGTACGAAGCAGCTTGGTCTGTTGTACAGAAAAACAGGCGAAAATCTTTACGGCGTAGTAGATGCAGATTGGGGTGCAAACTTAAGCGACAGGCGCTCCTATACTGGTCTAGCATTCGTCATGGCTGGCGCAGCCATAAGTTGGGAAGCGCGAAAACAGCGTACTGTGGCACTATCCAGCACAGAGGCTGAATATTTGGCCATGTCAGATGCAGCAAAGGAAGCCTTATATCTGAAGGAGCTTCTTAGCAAGGTGGGCAGGAAATGCCCATCCGTGGTTCTCTTCAACGACAACCAGAGCGCTCAGAGATTAGTAAAAGGATTCGGCTTCCATCCACGCACGAAGCACATCGATGTGCGCCATCACTTCATACAGCAGAAGCACCAAAACGGCGACATCACCGTGGAATATATGCAGACAGAACACATGCCGGCAGACGTCCTAACGAAGGGTCTGAGCAGCACTAAGCATCAAGAGTGCATATTATCATTGGGCGTCACTTATATATAATCTGTAGAATAGCTACTTTGAGGGGGCGTGTTATATTTAGTGTTCCATTCCGTTGTAAACATTGCACAAACACAAAGTAGCGATCTGGCAGCATTAAGTTTATATGTACACTGCTATATTGAATTCCTTTATGTTACTTACTTCTTAAAATACTCTTCGAGTGAGTAGACGTACACGTTTTGTAAGCGACGAATAAAACTTAAAACCCAATAATAACCAATTCTCTTACCATTGTATGCAAAAACATAATGTTGGAAAGAGCATTACAGTTATTCCTCTAAGCAACAGACACCGAGCTCTAACATACAACGCTTGCACTTAAGAGCTAGGTATGGGTGGTGCAAATTAGGCAAGGCCATTCCCTTAACTGCAGCCTCTTAGCAAGCTTAGCTAAGTGAGCGCGGAGGAGATAGGGATATTAAGATTTATGTTTGACATGCAGAGCGCGCGCATAAACAAAAGAGTGAGCGTAAATAACAACAAAGACGCATGATTGCATTCAAATTATTTTATATCTAGCGGCAGTCATAAGAGCGACGCGCGCGCTGATTAAGCTTTAAGCCGCTCTTTGTGATGCAGACATGCATATATTCCCTCAGCTGTGCATGCTGCTTGCAGTGAGTACCATGAACAGTCATATTTCTTCTTCTTTGTTCTTCTCTCTGTTATCTTACTGTGGCTACAAAATATAAGAAAACTTTGTTTTGAAAGCAATCGATGTGTAAAATATTAAATTTTTTTATACCCTGAACCATGAAATGGGTAAAAAAAAGGGTATAATTGTTTTGAGCAGGCAGAAAGAAGCATCTCCAACCCCATATAAAATATATATATTCTTGATCAGCATCAACAGCCATGTCGATATAGCCATGACCTTCTGTCCGTCTGTCCGTCCGTATGTATGAACGCGTCAATCTCAAAGACTAAAAGAGCCAGAGACTTCAAATTTGGAACATAGCTTCTCCTAAGCCATAGGCAGAACTACTTTATTTCAAACTATCGATAACTATTCTTGCTTTCGATATACATATGGAATCGATAACGAAAAAATCTCGAATTAAGAAAGTTTAAAAATAGAAGTTGAAACTATGCATAACTTCATAACTTCCATGAAAATTTTTATCCAAATCGGTTAAGAAACACTGGAGATATTTTATATTAAAGTTAAAGTCAAGAAAAACTCACTTCTGCAAGTCATTTTAATACACGGGTTCATGGTATCTTTTAGTCGGGATTTCTCGACTAAAACCTTCTTACTTGTTTTCAGATTCGCTCGCGCATCGCTCTTCATGTTCGGCGCTAGATGACAAATTATTTTTAAATCGCGCCTTCGTTGTTGGCTATTTCGGCTAACTCTCTTATCTATGCGCGCGCTCTGCAAGTCAAACAAAGAGCGTAGTATCGCTACCTTCTTCACACGCACTGAATCAATGCAAAACATATCTAAGAGGCTGCAGTTAAGTGAATTGTATATTGCCTATAGATTTAATTTAGTGTGTGTGCGGAGGAGCTAGGGTTATTAAACTTTATGATTGACATGCTAAGCGCGCACATAAAATAGAGAGTGAACGTAAATGAGCAACAACAAAGGAGCATGATCGGAGCGAGATTTCAAATTATCTGATTATCATAAGAGCAACACACGCGCTTATGTGAACGCCCTTTGCTTATTCGAAATTGTATATCAATAATATATCAATAAATGTTAGTGTGTTACGTTTTGTCTAAGTTATATAAGCATCAAGTAGGCGAATCCACCCCCATAACATATTCTGGTGTGGGAAATTTTTCTAGACGCACCAAGTTTTGTTATGTTGTTGTTGTTTTTTTTAAAATCAATGACACCAACAAAAAGTAGCAGTGCGGGCCCATCAACAAAACTGACAACAACAACAAACGCTACTTGGGTCGTAAATCAATTGTCAAAGGCACACAAATTTGAAAAAAAAGAATGTGCACTGTGCGAAGTGATACATGTACATAAAATTATGAAAATTATTTTCAAGCGCATTGTTACTTAATTGTGTATGCTTTTATTCATTAAGAAGCGGAAATCCGTTTCTTTTTTGCAAGTGTACGAACCTTTTTTTATGACTTTGCTTGTGCGACGCGAAGGCGTCACTGCGCATTTGTTTTGTTTTTGTATTCTCGCTCGCGATCAAACCCTCAGCTTGTGCGACAATCAGGCGACATTAGTGGAATGGGTACTTGTTGTAATTGTAATTTGTTTTTTAAAATGGGTAAAAAGTGCTCCAAATCGTATGGGAGGTACTTGAAGGAGTTGTCCAAGTAAAAATTCCCTTTTTAGTGTTCACCTCCTATCTGCATGGAAAATTGTGTGAAAATTTCAGCCTTCTAGCTCTTTTCGTTTAGGCTGTGGCTCTTCCATTCTAGTCAGGACAAACTCTTTTATATATATAGATATATAGTAAGATATCCATATCCACACCACACCACTTATGCATATATCAAACTTATTGTAAACAATATCTGTATCCACACCAAACTACTTATGCATATCTCAAACTAATTGTAAACAATATCTGTATTCACACCAACCCAATTATTAATAATTGTAAATAAATCATCCCAATCACGCCACAAGCGCGAAATTGTCAACATAAACATATTTCGGCTTCAGCATGGAAAAAAGCCAAAACATAAGTAAGCCACTTATGGTATATAAACTCATAGCAAGAACTTTGAGAGTCGAGTTTGATTTTAAGTTTAAAACGAGAAAGACGTCTTGCATTCGTAATCTTGTAAAACATAACTGTCAATACTTCAATATATTGATAAAGTATTAAACAGTGTTTTTATTTTTTTGTCACATTTAATACGCAAACTTATTATTGGCGCAGCCGGTAGGATAAGTTAAAAAAAAAGTGCATTAATAATATAAAGTGTAATACTTAACAACACACTTATCCGCTAAAGAACAGACGTGACTTAAAACACATTTAATAGTGTTAAGATAATTAAAAACCAATACTTGAAAAACACACTGATCCGCGAAAGAACATTGTGAACTCAACACAGTTAATAGTGTTCAAATAATAAAAAACCAATACACTCAAAAACAGTAAAGTATTTGAAGACATTAAAAACAATCAAACAAAAATTGAAAATGACAGCCGTACTAAGTGACGCAGATGTTAATCAGGCCTTGTCGCAAATAAGGCAAGTGCCACAGTTTCATGGAAATGAGGACGAATTAAGCGCATTCATCAGGAGGATTGAATATATAATACAACTTTATCCAACTACAAATCCAGTCGTCGGGGAGGCACAACGGATTTCACAATTATCATTCGCCAATAACTGGACGGAACTAAAGAGGGCATTAACGGAGGAATATAAAACACAAACACCGATCGAGGAACTACTGAGACAGATATACAACACACACTACAACGGAAATCTACGTAAGTTCATAGAAGAGTTAGAACGAAAATCATTTGTTATAACAAATAAGTTAACTTTAGAGAACAACCAAGCAAATATGCAAGCAAACGCAATGAATAACACTATAAAAGGTGTAATTAAAATAAAAATTCCGGATAGAATTCTTAAGATATTAGCCAGATATGATATAACAACCAGCCACTTACTTAAAGTAGCAGCACAACGGGATACAACAAAAAATAATAAATATCAAAATGCAAATAAAACTAATTCAGGTCAAAAATATCAAGCAAATTTTAACCAAAGTAACCTACTTATCCCACTAACCAAGTTAATCACAACTATCCAAACAATAATTACAATAGCTCAAGTGCAGGCAGTCCACAAGATAACAGACAAACATTTAACGAATTTCAACAAAAACTAAATCAGGGTAGACAAAAAAAATCCAATGAATTACCAAACAATGGAGCTTCAAATGTACAATCATTTAATTATCAAAACCAAACCCAGAAAAGACAAAGAGAATGTACCAGCGGAGTGTCAAAAATGGACACTACCGAAAATTTTCAAGCAGTTGCCTCGGACGAATAAATAATAATAATCCATTCATAATTGTGATTATGAATGACAATCTAATAAAGTGTGTTATATACACAGGGTCTACTATTTCTATCATGCATAGACATTTATTCTAAATTTTCGACATTAGTCGAAGTTCAAAGCAGAGACTGGTTAGAAGCAATGCGTGCTATTTTAAAAGTATTCAATTTAATGGGAAAACCGACAGAAATCAAAGCAGACAAAAACTCAGCATTCATATGTGCAGCATTAAAGCAGTGGTTAAAATCAGAAAATGTTAAAATTAATATAACAACAAGCAAAAATGGTATATCAGACATAGAACGATTTCATAAAACTATCAACGAAAAATTACGAATTATTAACAGTGACTCTAACATAGAAAACAAACAGACAAAAATGGAAATCATATTATTCACATATAATCATAAAACTGAACATAAGACTACTAATAGTACACCAGCCGACATATTTATGTACGCAGGAACACCAATTTCTGACACACAAGGCAATAAGAAACGAGAAACAGAAAAGTTAAAGGAAAAACGAGAAGAATATGAGTAGATACAAGATATAGAGCATCACCATTGGTAAAGGCCAAAATAACTAACCCATTCAGAAAGACCGGTATATTAAGGCAATTAGATGAAAAACATTACGAGGAAACAAATACAGGTAGAAAAGTAACCCATAAATCAAAATTCAAAAAAAAAAGAAAACTAATGCATGTTAATTGCAGCGAACCAGATAATGACAGGAATAACGGCCAATAAACATCAATCATTTAAATCAATAAAGATATTTTTAATATTACTAACACTCCTAACGGTAACTATCAAAGGCCAAAGTATTGAAATCAATCCAATAAAAGCAATCAACGGGTACTTAATATTTAAAACGGGGTTAATGGAAATACCCACAAATTATGAATATCATTATTTAATTGTAAATTTAACAAAAATATAAAGTGTTTATAAGGCAGCGTTTACAATGTCAGCGTGAGATTGGAAAATGTTTTGTTCCTGTCTGACACACATATTTTTCACATAAGTTTGTCTCCCTCATTTCCAATCTGTAACCGGTCTCGCTTGCATCTCAGCTTGGAGTGGAAAAAAGCTATGCAAAAATTGAGTTTTAAAAGCTGTCAATAGGTGTCGCATTTTCGAAATTAGCAACATGTGCTTGAAAGCACCAAAGCTCTAACCTCTATTTTACTCAAAACGGCTGTCAATAGGTGTCGCATCTTCGTAAGCTCCAATGTTTTTACCACTATTTTACTCAATACAGAGGTAAATGTTAATATAATTCACTATTTAATATTTATTTAGTACATATTAACGCATATATAACAATAAAATCATTGTTTTGTAAGAAAAGCAAATCGTTTAATTTTCGCGCCATTGCAAATGTGTTAGCTGAGTCGAATCAGCTGATTGCATTGTTCACGCTGACATTGTAAACTACCAGCGTGGATTTCAGATTTTTAAAAGCTTCAATTCAAGCTAAGCTGACATTGTAAACGCTGCCTAATAATTTATTAATACAAGCCAAGAAATTTGAAAATGCAACCAAAATTATTTATCTTACCGAAAAATTAAATAGAGAAATCAATGGAAAAACAATACTAAAACGTCAAAAGAGAGGATTAATAAATTTGGTAGGAAAAACTTACAAATACATATTTGGAACATTAGATTCAGAAGATAAAGATGAGTTAGAACAAAAAATACAAAACTAAGACAAAAACAGCGTTCAAGTAAATGAATTAAATCATGTTATAAACACAGTAAACAAATTAATCGGAACAATGAAAACATATAAAACAAATGAAGAAAGATACAAAAAGTTAGACATAATAATTTTCAATTTGGAACATTTCACCGAATATATAGAAGACATAGAGATGGGAATGCAACTAACAAGATTAGGAATATTTAATCCCAAATTACTAAAGCATGATGCCTTATTACACATAACACCAGATAAAATACTTAACATTAAAACATCCACTTGGTTAGAATCTGATACAAAAGAAATTTACATTATATCACATATACCGCAAGAAATTATTAAGACACCTATTTTTGATATAATACCATACCCAGATGAAAATAATAATATTTTAACAGAAACAATTCAGGAAAAATATTTTATAAATAATAACAAAGTATAGGGCACAACAGCCAAAAATCAAATAATTAATAACTGTATAAAAGGTATTGTCAAACAAGTATAAACAGAGTGTAAATACACTAAAACAAATAAAAATTTTCAAACAAATTATATCGAACCAAATATAATTTCAACATGGAATTTGCCCGAATCTATTATTAATAAAAACTGTATGAATAATGAAATCAAAATTAAAGGAAATAATATTATAAAAATTTATAGTTGCGAAACACAAATTAACGAAATTTCTATAAAAAATTCAAGATTAGATTTTACACAAAATATTTATGTAAGCAATAACGTAACAAAAATTGAACCTTTATCATATCATATCATATCAAACAAAAAAATTAATCAATGAACATACGAATTATGATAATATATTTCAAATAATAACATTAACATGTTTAACAATTAATATTTTAAGCATATTATTGTATGTTACATATAAGTCATAAGCTTATCCAAAACATTCATTATAAAATATCAAAAGCCAAAAAAGCAAGAAATAATTAAGGAACAAATAGAAACAAAATTCGAACAACCATCACTTTATCCAAACATAATAACCGCCTGAGGACAGGCAAATTTTTGAAGGTTGGGGGAGTAAGATATCCATATCCACACCAAACCACTTATGCATATCTCAAACTTATTGTAAACAATATCTGTATCCACACCAAACTACTTATGCATATCTCAAACTAATTGTAAACAATTTCTGTATTTACACCAACCCAATTATTAATAATTGTAAATAAATCATCCCAATCACGCCACAAGCGCGAAATTGTCAACATAAACATTTTTCGGCTTCAGCATGGAAAGAAGCCAAAACAAAAGATGGTATATGGTATATAAACTCAAAGCAAGAACTTTGAGATTCGAGTTTGATTTTAAGTTTAAAACGAGAAAGACGTCTCGCATTCGTATTCTTGTAAAACATAACTGTCAATACTTCAATATATTAATAAAGTATTATTAGTGATAATATAAAATAAAACAGTGTTTTTATTTTTTTGTCACATTTAATACGCAAAATTATCTATAATATAAAAATAAGTCGGGTTTTCCTTCCTGACGCTATAACTCCAGAGCGCACGACCCGATTTCCACGGTTTTGCATCCGTTGGAAAGGTCTCAGACTCCGTGAGGTCTATAGCAAAGAAAATCAGGAAAAATTTCAAGAGAAAAGCAGGAAGGGAAAATCATTTTTCACATACATTTTTTATATCATTGATTTTAGCCACTATTTGATCAAGATGTGTCATAGCTTTGGCGTTAGCATCATCTGGAATTGCGGCGACTCTTCTAGATGGCGGTCGTACTGCAGATTCTGCGCTTAAGTTGCCACTCAATTTAAACACAATTGATACTCCAACATGCAATATTTCCCGATCCAGTGCAATGGGAAAATTGTTTATGCAATGCAAGCTCATTGCTTGGGATGAGTGCACAATGGCACATAAGAAATCACTTGAAGCACTTAACTTAACACTGAAGGATATTCGGCGAAATAACAACATCTTTGGCGGCTTGATGATATTGTTGGCAGGCGATTTCAGGCAGACGTTGCCAGTAATGCCCCGCGGAACGCCTGCAGATGAATTGAATGCTTGCCTGAAGGCACCACCTTTGTGGAATAACGTAAAACATTATCGCTAACCACTTATATGAGAGTTCAACTTCAAAATGATCAAAGTGCTGCACAATTCCAAACAATTGTTAGCTGTCGGAAATGGAAATCTTCCAGATGATGCGACAGCTGCATTAATTACTGTTCCCAACGACTTTTGCCGATTTGTAGATTCTCAATTACCTCTTGTTATTATATATATATATATATATATATATATTTATATAAATATAGTGCCCTGTACGGAAGAAGTCTCGCAGGGAAGTTCATTGGTTTTTCTGGCAAGGGATCGACCCGCAACTCTTTCTCCACCTGGAATAAAGCCTTTTGTTTGAAACCAATGAGTAAAATAAGGCAATCCGGTACATCTGGAACAGCCAAATCAACCGAAACAAAATAGGATAACTGTGGAGTTAAATTAACAAGTGGCCGTAGAGATCAAAAGTGTCAAAGTGTAACCGATAAATGTTCACTATGATTGAGTAAAAATATAAATTTTGCAATTCTTTAAGAATCTAGTCGATCGGGTCTTATATCAGTTCAAGTTAAATAGAAAGATGTGTTGTTTTACCAGTAACATATAAAGTCGTGTAAGCCCGATCTTCAAAAGAGAAAGAGTAAAGCGAGAGCACGCAACGATGTAACTGTGTGTATATATATGTATAGTAAGTGGCCCACTTACTTCGCTGCGCGGATAGTTTATTTAAATTTAAGCAAAAGAAGAAAGATATAATATAAATAAATAAGAAAATATTTAACAACAAATTAAAACAAAGTATTTAATATTCTCTTTTCCACGCCACCATTGAGGTAGAGAATCAGGCGCGTCATTTTTTATTGTGGTTTCCCCAGTAGGCCTAATACCCTCATTGAATTTAATTTGCAATTATTAACAACTAGTAGTAGGGAACTGCCGGTTCTAACTCAAAAGGATGCCGACAATTTATGACCCCATTAAATTTTATGACCCTTTTATCGCCCCCTTTTTTTTTGACCCTGTTATCGCCCCCTTCTTTTTTGACCCTTTTATCGCCCCCTTCAATATGATAATTTATGACCCTTTTTTTTCATGATCGTGCCCGCTTTAATTAGACTAAGGTGGAGAACAAAGGATTAACATTCCTAGCCCACCACTTTACCAGCAGCATCTGTGAGAAGCTGTGATCAGAGGAACAGATTTGGTTATTTACCTAACTAGTGTTAGAGTCAATTGTGCGCCTCTTTGACGTGCGTGGCATTGTAAACCTGTTTATGGTCATGAGGTGCAGTGTGCACAGGAAGAAAGGATAGATAAGAGAGAGCCAATTGTGCGCCTCTTTGACGTGCGTGGCATTGTAAACCTGTTTATGGTCATGAGGTGCAGTGTACACAGGAAGAAAGGATAGATAAGAGAGAGTCGAGAGGGCGCCTCTTTGACGTGCGTGGCATTGTAAACCTGTTTATGGTCATGAGGTGCAGTGTGCACAGGAAGAAAGGATAGATAAGAGAGAGTCGAGAGGGCGCCTCTTTGACGTGCGTGGCATTATAAACCTGCAACACACGTCAAAAAATGAATGTTTATGGTTGTGATAACCAGTGATCAAAGGAAGTAAGGATAGAGAATAGAGAAAAGCGAACGCTTGTTCGATGTACTGGGGTTCTGTGAACAAGAGATGGGAATTTTCCTACGCAGCAGCAGCAGCAGCGGCAGGATCAATACATTGCTTCTAATCAAGAGTATTGATACTTGTAGCTTAAGATTCAAATGTGTTAGAAGGAGAATGTATGTTAGAGGGGGAAAGAGCTAGAGAGGGGAAGTGCTAGAAGGAGAATGTGTGTTAGAGGGGAAAGAGTTAGAGGGGGAAAGTGATCCTGCTTATATTAATTTAATAAGCCACGCCCCTTATACGATTTTGATTGGTTCCCACCGTCCTTAAGATGAAAACTATTTTCCAATCCTTTGGGCTTGATATTTAAATATTTAGCGCCATCCCTTTCTAACCTTTGATATTATATATATATACCTGCTTTTATTTTGGTCAAGTGCAAGGAAAATCTTATATCCTGCATTGACTTCAAAACGCATAAAAGAGGTACTTTTGACTGAAAAAACCATCAGTAGCTCTCAAAATTTACAAGTGTAACTTTAAAAATTTTTCTTCCGTGTTTTAAAACGTTTGAGTTTTTAAATTTTTGAAAAAAAAAAAAAAAATTGTGTGAAATGTCTTCAAACAACATTGTGTACACCACCACCGCAGCCAACGACTTAGCAGAGATTTTCGGCACCGATTCAAGACCGCACACTCCAGGATCGCAAACCACTACCACTAATTCTACCATCACAAGCAAAGCCACCACCCTTATGAAGATGTTTAACGCCACCTTCCCAAACACACCCTTCAACGCCACCTACAACAACACAGCATACGGCACAACCTACAACAACACAGCCTACACCACCACCTACATCAACACACCCATCACCACCACCTACACCAACACACACTCCGCCGCCACATACAACAACACAGCATACGGCACCATGTGAGGGTGAGAAATTTTACTAAGTAGGCCTAATATCTTAGATGCCGCTGTTGCTTGTGTGGGTGTAAAACTTGGTTATGGGTAGATAGTATGTCAGACGCTACTGTTGATCAAGCTCAAGCTCAAGCTTTAAGCTTAAATTGATCAGCTGTTATGTCACCCTTTTTTGACAGTTGTCAAAGTCTTCTTCTTTTGCTTGAATGCAAGGCTCTCAAGCGCTGGAAAGCTTAGCACTCTCTCTCTTGAAAAGAATAAAGCGCTGAGGATAGACGTGTCGCTGCCAAACCCAGCCTCTAATAGATTTACATTCACGTGTCCTAACTAAGAATTAATCTTAAAATTGCGGACTAATAAACGGCCATCGGTCGAGAATCGCCGCTAAGCGACTTCAGGCTAACCATCAGGCTGTCGGTTGGGATATTATTGAGCACCTCGGAACACATAATTGTGGAATTCCGAAATTCTTCTTGTTGAGACGGCACCCATCGCCTCCAACGTTCCTATCTTCCAACTAATGAAGTTGTAAGCCGGCACTGATTGGTGCATCTCGCAAGGGAAGATATACTGGCGGTCTGGTAGCAGTGGACATCTGCAACCTTTCGGATGGGCCGCGTTGCCTCAGCATTTCGCACTTAACATAGTGCAGTAACGGCTAGTGGTCGCCATACCCGCCGTGGACTGGGTGACCCGATTGCAACCATCGGAACGCGTGCATCCACGTCCGTAAAATTCTTTATAAGCGTTACGAGATCGCTGGCCCAACCCCCCTCAGACGTAGACTTGGTACCAGTCGACTCATGGATTTATAATACACCCACCCCGCGACATATCCCTAAGTATCACGCAAGCTAAAGTAAAGTAAAAGAAAGAAAATTTTGTTTTTGATATACTTGTACTACCCCCGAGTCAACACGTACTTATTATTTGATTACCTATAATATAGATAATGTGGCGAAGACAACGAGGAACAATAACTATAACCATTTACTATTCCTAAAACAGCTGGAAGCGCATCGATCGTCGTCAACAGGCCTGCTGACTACGCGGGAAACATTGATAGTATTGTAAGTACGGCCTAGCCGAAACTTAAAGTGAAAACCTGGCAAAGCCTGATGGCTAAACGGGCGAGGTAAATGTGTGGTAGTGTTATTTTTATTCGTTGTTCTTCGACCTTCACTAAAGTTGTTAAAGATAAGTTAAACGTTGCCTAGATGTTGACGAGGAGCAACTAAAATATAAAGTAATTATCAAATCCTTTCAAATAATTAAAATATTATAATTAAGGTTAGTTTGTAACTAGAAGAGATAAACATGATGAAGAAACAACTAAAATTGAATTATATGCATTAAGGCCGAATTATACCAACATGAATTTAACTAAGTTTTGTTAATTTTGGAGTGGGAATCCGAGACCAACTACTGCTATACTGATTCGTTACCACAGAACATCGCGCCTTTACCCCATTAAACTAGTGAACTGGTACTTTTCTTCGCTCTGTCTGAACTTTAGTCATGTGACGCCTACGCTACTTAGCAAGCAAACCAGAACCCAATCATCCCGTACCATGAGCTCAGCCGCAGCTAGGACAGAGCCGCTTCTGAGGCGTAGTCCGTGTTCGTTACATACTAAATGGCGCCCAACGTGGGGCATACAAAAAAATTCTGAAAAAAAAAAAAAAAAAAAAGTTAACACATGCTGTCCAATTCCCTTTCCAGCTTCCTTACAAAGTACCAGTTACCTTACCTCCAAAATAATTTTTGCACTTAAGACAGTAAACTTATCAATTGTCGCTATTGGAAAAGCTGGTATGTGTAACACTGTTATAACCAGACCAAACGACAATAATAAGTTAAAATATTAGGTTGCTCCTAAAATAAAATTTCTTGTTAATTCTGTTTAGGAAATATAGTTCTGATGGTTTTATATTTAGTTCTATACCAAGTAGAATTGCAAGGAAAAACAAGAGTTAACCATATAAAATTGAGACTGCATCTAATTGGATAATTTCGGCTAGATACTCTTTTATATGAGTTGAACATTCAAATTTAATTTTCTTTAGTAGTTTCAGAATACAACGATTAAAGATTAATGGTGTAGCAACGGAGCAGAGTGGCAGCAAGTTGTGTCAGAGATATCCCCCTCCAAAATTGGAAACAATTTTTGTTGATTGAATAAATATCGCTTAATTAGACTTAATCAAATAAGAGTACGGTTAGAAGAAGCCAAGAACATCTTAACCTAAAAGAAACCCCTGCGGCATGCAGTATATGCAAAAATTAAGCAAATCATTTAAGTTTCACTGAGACCTTATGCAAACACAAATTTCATAAAGAATGTCTCACCGAATGGCTAAAGTCCAATACTACTTGTCCAATATGTCAACAACCTTGTCAGACATGCAATAATTCCGAACAACTCGAACCTCTAAGTATGGCTCACAATATCCAACCACCCAAGCAGTCAAATCGTAGCGATACCCATACGCCTAGCAGCAGAGGCCGACCCAATACTAGGGCATCCCAACGTAAGCTACCAGCAGCTGCCAAGCAGCGACAGTCCACATCAGCTAACACCCAAAACCAAGTCAAAGTTAAGAGCGCACCCACAGAGCAACAGGTCAAGAATCTTATAGCTTCTTCAATAGAGAACGTGCGGTCCTCATTGACAGCGGCAATGGCCGAACAGATCTCAGCGGCAATGAGAAACCTCCAAGTAGGCTCCCCTGCATACGAGCCCCGCGATGACCCTCAACTAGAATGGGAAAATGAGATTTTTAATAGAGCAGAGTCAGAGCGGAGTGAACCGGTTAATATGAGACATAGACGTCCTTTTGATAGGGTCGTGAGACGAGATCAGGACTCAACAGGGCGACCGGACAGAGTTTCCAATATAATCTCAAATTGGCACTTAAAGTTTAGCGGAAAATCAGATGATATTCCAGTTGATGAGTTTATTTATAGAGTAAATTGCTTGACCGGTAGATGCCTCAGCGGCGATTATGAAACTTGATATCAGTTTGCAAATCTATTGTTTGCTGGTCCGGCATTAACATTTTACTGGCGATTTCATCGAAACTCGCCTCACCAAACATGGTATAATCTTTGCAATCGCTTGTGCGAAAGATACCAAAATGAGCTCTCAGATGAAGATATCAAAGATATACTGAGACGTCGTAAACAGAAACCCACTGAGAATTTCGATGAATTTCTGGATGCTATGTTAGGCATTGCAGACACCCTTCAAAATCGGCTAACAGATAGAGATTTCGTATTATATGTTAAAAGAAATCTTAGAGCAGAACTTCGGCATGAATTGTTACATGTGCCCACTCCAAACGTGGCAGCCTTACGCCGCGAGTGTCACAAGCACGAAGAGTTTTACACTATCATGTCTAACAAATCTGGCCCAAAACTTTGGCAGCCCAAACGTTATGTACAAGAAATCCAAGCAGAGGAAACCGAGTACGCTGACTCCACTGAGGAAGCAGAAATTAACGCAATTCGAGCAGCAGAGAAAATTAGGTGTTGGAACTGCAAGGAAATAGGCCATCGATACCAAGACTGTCTTAAAACTAGACGCATATTCTGTTATGGTTGTGGACAATTAGATACTTATAAGCCCAATTGCGAGAAATGCCAAGCAAGTTCGGGAAACTTAAAACAGGGTATCCGCCCGAGGCCAAAAGCGGATATCCACAAAACAAGTCATCTTTAGAAATTTTAGGGCATGATAATGTTGATAATGACTCAATAAAATCTAGCATTACACATAATATAGATAGCCAATATGATTTTATCCCATACCATATTAAAGTAAGAAGATATCATAGAATTAAAACGGATAAACTATGCGATAAAATTGTATCGCTCACTCGGTCCACAAAGCGTATGAAACAGTTTGGTAAAGAGAAAAACACGTTAAGAAAAGTGATTATCTCATCTCTTATACAACAAGGCAATGACATTAGACCATTCACATATATACATCTTTTTGATCAGTCTTACCTAGCCTTATTAGACAGCGGAGCTAATAAAAGCGTTATAGGCGGCTCATTAGCTAATTACCTGTTGAGCTCTAACATTAAAGTTACAAAAGTTAAGGGATCAGTCCGTACTGCAGATGGCCAAAGACAGAAAATAGATGGAAAAATTTCCATTAATATCAAATATAATTCTATACAGAAAGATTTTTAATTTTTGATAATCAGCTCTATCGAACAGAACGTAATTTGTGGCATTGACTTTTGGCAAGCGTTTGGTATTAAACTTAAATTAGAAGATTCGGTTAACGAAATCGCAGAAGATTTGAACAAGCTTCAGTTGAGTGTAGAGCAACAAGAAAGATTGCAAGCGGGGATAGAGTTTTTCCCATCGTGTGAAAGGGATGGCCTTGGGAAAACTAATTTAATTGAGCATATCATAGATACCGGCGATGCAAAACCTATTAAGCAAAAATATTATCCCATTTCCCCTGCAAAAGAAAAATTATTATGCGCGGAAATTGATAGGATGCTTAGTCTTGGTGTCATAGAAGAAGCCCAAGACTCAGCTTGGTCCTCACCAGGAGTACTTATAGTAAAACCCGGCAAGATTCGTTTTTGTCTCGATTCACGCAAAGTAAACGAAGTTACAAAAAAGGATGCCTATCCTATGCCCAGTTTAGAAGGATTGCTTAGTCGACTGCCACCAGTTCATTGTATTTCAAAAATCGATTTAAAAGACGCGTTTTGGCAAATTTGTCTAAACAAACAATCGCGTCCTAAAACATCTTTTACAATACCCAATAGGCCACTCTACCAGTTTACCAGAATGCCATTCGGCTTATGTAATTCTCCCCACACCATGTGTCGATTGATGGATTTAGTAGTTCCATATGATTTAAAAACACATGTGTTTGTATACTTAGATGATCTGCTGGTCATGTCTTCCTCTTTCGAGGAACACTTAGTTCACCTATCAGAGATCGCTATTCGCTTACGCAAAGCGGGACTCACCATTAATGTTCGCAAAAGCCAATTTTACCTTACTAAAGTTGAGTATCTAGGCCATGTGGTAGGCGAAGGTACACTGCAAGTAAACCCTGATAAGATAAGCGGTATCTGACTTTCCAGTTCCCAAAACTCGTCGCCAACTTAGACGTTTCCTTGGGATGACCGGCTGGTATCAACGATTCATTCCCCATTACTCGAGCATTACATTCGCTCTAACCGAGCTGTTAAGCGGGAAAAATTATGAGTGGAATGATTCAGCTCAGCAATCATTTGAACATATAAAGGAAAGACTTTGTTCAGCTCCATTTTTGCGTCACCCTGACTATGAAAAGCCATTTATAGTACAGTGTGATGCCTCAATTCACGGTGTTGGCGCACTGTTGGCTCAAGTAGATGACGCAGGAGATGAGCGACCCATTGCGTATATGTCAAAGAAACTTAATAAAGCACAAAGGAATTACACAACAACCGAACTTGAATGCCTGGCAGTAATTCTAGCTTTAAAGAAATTCAGAATGTATATAGAAGGTCACTCATTCAAGGTATTTACCGATCATGCTAGCCTTAAATGGCTTATGAGCCAAAAAGATTTAAGCGGTCGGCTAGCACGATGGGCGTTAAAATTGCAAGCATTCAATTTTGATATTGAACATAGGAAGGGCAGTGAAAACGTGGTGGCGGATGCCCTATCTAGATCGTTTGAAGAAATAGCCTCACTTAATGTAGAAACACTTCCAGAAATAGACCTTAACTCAGATGCTTTTCTATCCGCTGAATACACACATTTAAAGACAAAGCTACTGGAAGAAAAATTACCACACTTTCAAGTAATTGACAAGTATGTTTACTATCGGGTCAATACTACCTCGGACGCTGATGAAAATCATACCGATGGATGGAAATTAATGATTCCAAGTCAACTACGTGAGCAAGTTATCAGCGCAGCGCATAATCAGCCATCATCAGCACACTGTGGTGCAGCCAAATGCTTAGAGCGCATACGGAGAAACTTTTATTGGCCAAATATGGTTGGAGAAGTGCGTGATTATATTCGCAAGTGTGAAATTTGTAAAACTTGTAAATATCCAACGCGGATTCTCAAACCACCAATGGGAGCTCAAATACAAAGTGAGAGACCATTTCAAAGGCTATACATCGACTTTATCGGTCCCCTGCCTAGAACAAAACAGGGAAACATAGGCATTTGTATTCTGCTTGATCATTTTTCAAAATTTACATTCCTCAAGCCGGTAAAACGATTCACATCTAAAGTTTTAATCAGTTTCTTAAGCGAAGAAATATTTCCTTGTTATGGTGTCCCTGAAACGTTAGTCAGTGATAATGGAACACAGTTAAGGAGTCAAGATTTCGCTGCATTGTTATCAAAATATGGTGTATCGCACAGTTATACTGGTGCTTATTCACCGCAAGCCAACGCTGCAGAACGTGTCAATCGATCTATAAACGCAGCACTAAGAGCCTATATACGCACAGAGCAAAAACATTGGGACATCTATTTAAGCAAAATAAATTGCGCATTACGAAATAGCATTCACCAATCAATTGGTAAATCTCCCTATTTAGTGCTATTTGGACAGAACATGATCACACATGGTAATGATTATCAAGTACTGAGAAACCTTAATATGTTAAATGAACCAACCGTAAGATTAGATCGAGTAGACGAAATTGCTAAAATAAGGTCAGATATAGCAAAATACCTAGAGAAAGCATATAAAATTAATAAAAAATCATATGATTTACGCACCAGACCGCGTTCATTTAATGTTGGTCAGGAAGTTATAAAACGTACATTTGCACAAAGCAACTTAGCGACTAATTTTAATGCTAAATTAGCGCCAATAGGTGTTAAAGTAAGGGTAAAGAAACAATTAGGAGCTTCATTATATTTGCTTGAAGACTTGAATGGAAAAGAATTAGGGACGTTTCAGGCCAAGGACATTTGGGAATGAAGGAATTAATACCCTTTTTTCAGCCTTAATCATTAGTTAAATAACTATGATTCAATCTGATGGTGTGAGGGTGAGAAATTTTACGAAGTAGGCCTAATATCTTAGATGCCGCTGTTGCTTGTGTGGGTGTAAAACTTGGTTATGGGTAGATAGTATGTCAGACGCTACTGTTGATCAAGCTCAAGCTCAAGCTTTAAGCTTAAATTGATCAGCTGTTATGCCACTCTTTTTTGACAGTTGTCAAAGTCTTCTTCTTTTGCTTGAATGCAAGGCTCTCAAGCGCTGGAAAGCTTAGCACTCTCTCTCTTGAAAAGAATAAAGCGCTGAGGATAGACGTGTCGCTGCCAAATCCAGCCTCTAATAGATTTACATTCACGTGTCCTAACTAAGAATTAATCTTAAAATTGCGGACTAATAAACGGCCATCGGTCGAGAATCGCCGCTAAGCGACTTCAGGCTAACCATCAGGCTGTCGGTTGGAATATTATTGAGCACCTCGGAACACATAATTGTGGAATTCCGAAATTCTTCTTGTTGAGACGGCACCCATCGCCTCCAACGTTCCTATCTTCCAACTAATGAAGTTGTAAGCCGGCACTGATTGGTGCATCTCGCAAGGGAAGATATACTGGCGGTCTGGTAGCAGTGGACATCTGCAACCTTTCGGATGGGCCGCGTTGCCTCAGCATTTCGCACTTAACATAGTGCAGTAACGGCTAGTGGTCGCCATACCCGCCGTGGACTGGGTGACCCGATTGCAACCATCGGAACGCGTGCATCCACGTCCGTAAAATTCTTTATAAGCGTTACGAGATCGCTGGCCCAATCCCCCCTCAGACGTAGACTTGGTACCAGTCGACTCATGGATTTATAATACACCCACCCCGCGACATATCCCTAAGTATCACGCAAGCTAAAGTAAAGTAAAAGAAAGAAAATTTTGTTTTTGATATACTTGTACTACCCCCGAGTCAACACGTACTTATTATTTGATTACCTATAATATAGATAATGTGGCGAAGACAACGAGGAACAATAACTATAACCATTTACTATTCCTAAAACAGCTGGAAGCGCATCGATCGTCGTCAACAGGCCTGCTGACTACGCGGGAAACATTGATAGTATTGTAAGTACGGCCTAGCCGAAACTTAAAGTGAAAACCTGGCAAAGCCTGATGGCTAAACGGGCGAGGTAAATGTGTGGTAGTGTTATTTTTATTCGTTGTTCTTCGACCTTCACTAAAGTTGTTAAAGATAAGTTAAACGTTGCCTAGATGTTGACGAGGAGCAACTAAAATATAAAGTAATTATCAAATCCTTTCAAATAATTAAAAGATTATAATTAAGGTTAGTTTGTAACTAGAAGAGATAAACATGATGAAGAAACAACTAAAATTGAATTATATGCATTAAGGCCGAATTATACCAACATGAATTTAACTAAGTTTTGTTAATTTTGGAGTGGGAATCCGAGACCAACTACTGCTATGCTGATTCGTTACCACAGAACATCGCGCCTTTACCCCATTAAACTAGTGAACTGGTACTTTTCTTCGCTCTGTCTGAACTTTAGTCATGTGACGCCTACGCTACTTAGCAAGCAAACCAGAACCCAATCATCCCGTAAAATGAGCTCAGCCGCAGCTAGGACAGAGCCGCTTCTGAGGCGTAGTCCGTGTTCGTTACAACCACCTACAACAACACAGCCTACACCACCACTTGCAATAATACACCCTACACCGCCACCAACATCTTCGCCGCAACCCCCAAACCGACGACAAAGTGGTGCAACACATGTAAGGTTAACGTACTTTTTTCAAAGTGGAATGGACATTTACGGTCCAGTATCCACAAAATGCGTGTTTTTATACCTCTGAATAGTGATGTGAAGCAGATTTCAGGTGGATTTAAAAACCGCATCCTCACGCTGTCGTTTGAGAATAGGCGTGAGGAAATTCTTGATCCCCAGGAATTCCTCACTGATGCCTCATCGGAGCTTATTCCAATAATAGCCAATGTTTTGTCTTTACACACATCGTGTAAGATTAACTTTGAGTTATTTGCGGAATACATTAAATTCCTGCAAGACGAGATGATGATGCAAGTCAAGTCACATCAAACACCTATGTGTGTTCTAACAGCTGGAAGAAATATAGAAGAAGTCTATAATCAACATGCTGAAATCATCCGACAAAAAATGGATGAGTTCCAGGAAAGGGACAGCGGATGGACAATGTCCCAAATTATAAGATTGGAGTGCAATATTAATAAATACACTCCTTTAAAAGTTTCAAATTATATTGAAACTCCAAAGGTGTTGAGAGTGAAAAAGGCGATTGTGAATGTGCAAAACAGGGACGAATTTTGTTTTAAATGGGCTTTAATATCGGCCCTTAAAGCATTAGACAAAAATACTGAGAGGTGTTCGAGCTATAATGTGAATATTGACAACTCAAAAATCTATGTAAGTGAAACACTTACATTAGATTTTGAGGAGTTGGAGTTTCCGCTTCCGCTCACACAAATTAAAGTGTTCGAAAGACGGAACTCCACTGTCAGTATTAACGTTTTTGGATTCGATGAGGAAAAGGGAAAAGTGGTTGGCCCGCTGTATTTAACGGAGGTCGAAAGGGAACGGCATATAAGTTTATTGCTTTTGGAGCGATGGACGGGCGTTTGTGTGGATAAAAAGTTTATCAAGGTATGTAAAAATTTCAATTTTCTTAATACTTAGTACTTACTAATACATTTTCTTTTGTTTTGAAATTTACAGACTGGTTAGCTCACAGGTGACCGGTAACGCGCATCAGCTTTTCTTTTGCAACACCTGCCTCAACTTCTCCCACAGCGAGAAGTTATCTTTGGAGCACCGGATGAATTGCGGCAAGATGGTTTCGACGTTACCCTCATTAGAAAAAGCAAGTCTTAAATTTAAGAATTTTAATCGTAGTTTAGATGTTCCGTTTGTAGTGTATGCAGACTTCGAGTGCATACTAACCCCCCTCAATTCGAAAGTGAGTGAGAATGTTACAGCTACATCATTGCATGTGCCTATAGCATTCTCGTATTATATTAAGTGCTCGTTTGACCCATCCTAAGATAAGTTTGTATTAGAGACTGGTAAGGATGCAGGTGTCAAATTTGTCACATCTCTCGTTAGAGATGTAAGTGAAATTTACACGACCTACCTCTCTAATATTAAACCAATGACAATGAGTGCAGAGGAGGAAACCAGTTTTCGAAAAGCAGTTAATTGCCATATCTGCAAGAAAATTCTGGGGGCCGACCGAGTACGTGATCATTGCCATTTAACGGGCCAGTACAGGGGTCCAGCCCATAATGTTTGCAATATTAATTTTCAAATTGCACCTTTTGTCCCCGTTTTCTTTCACAATTTTTCGCGTTATGACTCCCATCTTTTCGTTAGGGAACTTAACAAAGTGGAGGGTGATATAAAAGTACTCCCACTGAATAAGGAGTTGTATATATCACTCTCCAAATTTACATACATAGCGTCCCATGAAAAAACTTAGAAATTAGATTTTTAGACACGTTTCGCTTTATGGCAACCAGCTTAGATGCTTTAAGTAGTAATCTAAGTACTGAATGTTTCGAGAGCGTTAAGCGTTTTTATCCCTGTGAGGAGGAGTTTAATTTATTGCGTAGAAAGGGAGTCTTTCCATATGAGTTTTTGGACTCAGAAAGCCGACTAGCTGAAACCTGTCTGCCTCCAAGGGAGAAGTTCTTTAATAGTTTAACTAATAAAGAATGTTCGCCTGAGGACTATTTACATGCACAGCATGTATGGAAAGTTTTCAACTGTCAGACATTAAAAGAATATATGGAGCTCTATCTCAAAACAGATGTTCTTTTATTGACTGACATTTTTCAAAATTTTCGCGCAATATGCAAGAAAATATATTCTCTTGATCCTGCCCATTATTATACCACACCTGGTCTATCATGGGATGCTATGCTGAAAACAACCGAAATAGAGTTAGATCTGCTTACTGATATTGATATGTATAGATTTATTCAGAATGGTATTAGGGGTGGTTTGGTTCAGTGCTGTAAACGGTACTCCAAAGCCAACCACATGTATATGGATGCGTATGACGCAAGCAAACCATCTGAATATTTAATGTATCTGGATGCAAATAATTTATATGGCTGGGCAATGTCTCAAAGTCTTCCATACACTGGTTTTCAATGGATGAGTGACGATGAGATTGCTGCATTAAATGTTGCTCAAATAGAGGAAACTTCTGAATATGGTTATATTTTAGAAGTAGACCTTTTATATCCAGAAACATTACATGATTATCATAATGATCTACCCTTTTGTCCGCTCAACCAAAAACCCACACCAAAAGCAAAGGTGTGTAAACTTGTTGCTGACCTTAGGTCAAAAAATAAATATCCGATACATCACAAAAACCTTCAACAATGTTTGCGTAATGGTTTGATATTGTCGAAAGTACATCGAGTTTTAAAATTTAAACAGGCTCCTTGGCTAAAAAAATATATTGATCTTAACACTTCCCATAGAACTTTAGCGAAAAATAATTTTGAAAAAGACTTTTTTAAACTATTAAATAACGCAGTATATGGGAAGACAATGGAGAACGTTGAAAAACGTAAAGATGTTAAGATTGTCACTTCGTGGGAAACCACATCAGGCAATCGATTAGGTGCACGTTCGCTTATTGCAAAGGCTAGCTTTCACAGCTCTGCGCAATTTGCTGAAGACATGTATGCTATTCAGATGCAGCGGCTCCATAATGTTTATGACAAGCCAATGTACTTAGGGTTTACAGTTTTAGAACTGTCCAAATGGCAGATGTATGATTTCCATTACGATTATATTAAACAAAATTTCAAGAAAAAGTCACATTGAATTATATGGATACAGACTCGTTCATATATTCAATACAGACTAAATACTTTTACGCAGATATTGCTGAAGATGTAGAAATGAAGTTTGATACGTCCGAGTACCCTGAGGAGTTAGCTAAGTTATACGGGATTAAGAGGTGCAATAAAAAAGTCTTGAGTATGATGACGGATGAGAACTGTGGCAAACGAATGCTGGAGTTTGTTGGTCTCAGAGCGAAAATGTATTCATTGTCTCTTGTGGGGGTGGCTGTGTTAAAAAATCAAAAGGTGTAAAGAAGTCTGCATTAGATAAGCTTACTATAAATAGTTATAAAGAATGCCTTTTTGATAATAAGATATTTAATGATGAAATGATGTTGTTTAGAATTAAGATCCACAACTTGTATACACATAAGATAAAAAAACTACTTTAAGCTCTAATGACGACAAAAGAAAAACAAGTGGAAACGTTGCAGTCGGACGCAACCGACTGCGGTATACTCGATACCAGTATTAAAACCGGTAAAAAGAGGCCTGTTTGCAAAGGGGTACGGATGCGGCAGGGGTGTACGCTGCCTTAAAGATACTCCGATGCAGATGGGGATGCCACCAGCTGTCTTCGTTGCAAGTTTGGTGGCTCTAGCTCAAAGTTTGTAAAATGTAGGGAAAGGGGGGCTGGGGGCGGTATGGGTGGGCGTGGCATCCAAACTTTTTATGCAGATCTTTGTGGAATGTCAATTACTATCTTCATACCAAATTTGGTGACTCTAGCTCAAAGTTTGTAAGTTTGTTGGGAAAGGGGGGCTGGGGGCGGTATGGGTGGGCGTGGCATCCAAATTTTTGCTGCAGATCTTTGTGGCATGTCAATTGCTATCTTCATACCAAATTTGGTGATTCTAGCTCAAAGTTTGTAAATGGTGGGGAAAGGGGGTTGGAAGGGGTGGGCGTGGCTCCAAAACTTTGATGCAGATTTTTGGGGGTCTTTACCAATGTCAATTACTATCTTCATACCAAATTTGGTGACTCTAGCTCAAAGTTTGTAAGTTTGTTGGGAAAGAGGGGCTGGGGCGGTATGGGTGGGCGTGGCATCCAAATTTTTGCTGCAGATCTTTGTGGCATGTCAATTGCTATCTTCATACCAAATTTGGTGACTCTAGCTCAAAGTTTGTAAATGGTCGGGAAAGGGGGTTGGAAGGGGTGGGCGTGGCGCCAAAACTTTGATGCAGATTTTTGGGGGTCGTTACCAGCTATCTTCCTACCAAATTTGGTGGCTCTATCTCCACAACTCTGGAAGATACACGCATTCCCGTTTTTGACGAAGCGTTGGGGCTGATGGGGGTGGCTAGGGCAGTATTGGTGGGCGTGGCATCCAAACTTTTGATGCAGTTTTTGGGGGGTCATCATCGCCTATCTTGTCATCAAATTTGGTGGCTCTAGCTCAAAAACTGTGGGAGATATAAGCTTTTTGACTTTAAATTGCGGGGGGGCTGGGGGTGGAATGGGTGGGCGTGGCTCCAAAATTTTTGATGCCGTTTTTTGGGGGTTGCTAGAAGCTATTTTCTTACCAAATTTGGTAGTTCTAGCTGTAAGGATGTGCGAAATATGTGGTTTTATCGGTTTTGAGTTATCGAATTTATCGATTTGCCAGCCCCCCAGTTGTCGTAGAACCCCCATCTTGACACTTTAATTTACTATCCCATAGATAAAGAGAATTGGAAAGTTTCAAGTCTCTA
This sequence comes from Scaptomyza montana, assembly GCA_018904305.1. Classification (NCBI taxonomy): domain Eukaryota; kingdom Metazoa; phylum Arthropoda; class Insecta; order Diptera; family Drosophilidae; genus Scaptomyza; species Scaptomyza montana. The sequence continues at coordinate 46,149 of JAEIGR010000183.1, forward strand.
GCTTGAAGGGTGTGGAAAAAAGTTGCGAACATACAGACGGACGGACGGACGGACGGACGGACGGACACCATGACGGACATTGCACAAACCCAATATACTCTTTACCTTCGGTATCGAGTATACAAAAAAAATATCGAAACAAAATAAAAAAACATATTGGTGTTATAGTTTAAAATCTTTCTTCTTTATTTAAAAATAACGAAATAACTAATTATCTTTAAGTAACAATAATATAAATAAGCCTGTAAATAATAATAATAATATAAAAAACATGTGCAAAACCTGTAAAAAAAAAAAAAAAACCTGTAAACAAAAATAAATTTTTTAAAATAAGAAATAAAAAAACCTTTAAAATTCAGTGTAAAAGCATATTTTATTTTTATTTGTATATGTGTATGTATATGTATGTATATATATATAAAAAAAAAGTTTTTAAAAAAAATAATTAAAATTCAGTTTAAAAAAAAATCCTTGGGAATATCCACATCGTTGAGGATACTATCCAGCGAGCTCCCAAATCTTGAGCTCAGTTCTGGGAACAGTTCCTCCGGTGTGCCCACACTTGACTCCCAATAGGGCGATGGTGTTCGCTCTCGTGGGGTCCAGATCCTCTGCTCGGGTGCTGGTGTCCTTGCTCGTCTCCTCCAGGGTGCGTCAAACGGAGCAGGGGATGTGAGTCTAATGACCCACTGGGCCATTCCGGGAAACCGGCGGCGTCTTCTCGATTCTCCCATAATTGATGGCTCATACACCTCGATAGGCGCCGGCATCTTCTGTTCTGTTCCCACCAGCTCCACTGCCGGCTTCAACCAGCTTAGTATGGTGTTCTTCTGCTGCTTTGTCACCATCTTCTTGGGCATCTTGGTTATTTTTGGCATGATGCTTCTTGTCTTTGATGACTTTGTATGATTGAACTATGCTCTGCACTGCCTTTTTATACCCATCAGCAGCAGCACACACATACACATGCGCAATACAGGTATCAATACAGGTAACAATTATCCTGCCCACATTTAAAATAGGAAAGTGTCACAAAAAGAGTGACGCGCCCAATAACTGTAGCAACCAATAGAGTGACACACCCAAAAACCTGATGCTTTCAATGGAGTGATGCGACCAATACCTGCTGCTTCAAAGAACGTCATTTTTATCTATCCAAGAGTTGTGCGCATTCGAGAACCCTAACCATTTAACAAGTACCTGCCCTTTTCGTTTTTCTATTATTTTCTCAACTAGGTAAGTGTGCGGAAACTTTGTTTTTGATAGTTCCTCTTTATAAAAACCGCCTTTCACTTCGATACCCTCATAGTCTTTCAATATGTATGTAGTAGGGTATGTATTTTTTATTTTTTTAACTTGGAAAATTTCAGTTGTCCAGTTTGGGGTATACCCTTTCTCAAATAAATGTTTATGTTTACTTATACGCACATAGTCATTTACTTTGAATTTGCTACCACCAAATATTTTTAAGTGACTGTAAACAGTATTTAATAACATCTGTTCATTTGAGGAATTCACTTTTATAGGTGGCATTTTAATTGTTCTATGATATTGATTATTGTACTCTTTAATCAGCCGCTTATACATTTCGGTCCAATTATATGTTCCATTGAAGCTAAACTCTCTCCACATCATTTCCTTTAAAGTTCTATTAAAACGCTCAACAATCGATGCTTTAAGTACACTATAGCTTGAGTAATGATTAATGTTATGTTTTTTACACAAGTTTTTAAAATCAGTATTAAAAAATTCTTTTCCATCATTCGTTTGTAAATTCTTAGGAATTCCATTCCCTTTAAAAATGCCCGCGAACGCTTGTGTAACTTCTTTTCCAGATTTTGACTTCAATGCTACTCCCCACGCATATTTGGTAAACGTATCAATGATTGTCAATAGAAATCGATATCCCTTATTAGATGAGGAGTACTTTCCCATTTCTACTAAGTCTGCCTGCCACTGATCATCGATTCCTTTTATTACAACTCTTCTTCGCTTAAAATTTTTACGTGCAGGAGCATATAATTCTTTCACTAATTCCCGTTTGCTCATATTGGAATGTAGCACGTCTTGTTGGTTTTATTTTTTTATTTATTTATTTCCTTTATAACGTAGTACAATGTTGTTGTTGACGACGTCTTTTTTTATTGTGTCGAGAGAAAAATTTTGAGAAACACATCTTTTTCACCATAGGTGCCTTCTCCATCAGTATCGTAATCCATACTATCCATATACACTTCCACGATTTAAATCCCATGTTTCTTGTTATAGTAATAATCACATAAGATATAACCAACCGTGGTGGGGGGTCAATCAGCATTTAACGGGTTTTGATAAATTGTATTTACTTATATATCATTTTTATTTATTAATATTTTTCTTTCGTTTTTGTGACGTAGGGGTACAGGCACCTCATCCGCTGTTATTATTTATTTATTTTTAAAATGGTAGGATTCTCAAAACAGCCAATTACAAATGCAAAATATTTATCAAGTATTTCTTTCAAATTTTCGATACTCTTTATAGTATTGTTTAAGTTCTCTTGAAATAGATCAATTTTTTGGTTTCTCTCTCTTATTAATAATAATGAGATGGTGTGCTCTATATCATTTTTCACTAGAATTAATACTCGATCAACGTATTCTTTTATAACCAAGTCATTCGCCTCCTGCGGTTGTATACAACATATGATTCGTTTTTTCTATATATTTAAATTTCCATCCTCATCAACGATAAAACCCACGAATCCTTTTCCATTTCTGTGTAAATACTCCAAATGCTTCCTATCGCTTGAGTAGTGTCCAAACTTATCTAGAGTCATCGATCTGATTTCACAATTGGTTTTTTTCTTGATGTAACTGCTTGCTTACAAACTCATTATTACTGTTAATTCTTGAAATGATTTCATTGCTAACTTTGTTAACATCATCTAATAATCTAATAATTAATACGACCGAGATACAGTCATTAATAATACGGATCGTTGATCAGAACGGAAATTTGGTTAATTTAAGAAAAGAGGTTTTAACACTTCGCTTACACTTGAGGCGCCGATAATGATTATTTATAATAATAAAAACGTGCGCAGATACAGGTCGACGAAAAAAGTACTAACACCTGAGAACAAATTATTTTTAAAATCTCTGGGTCTAAAAATAAAAAAATAATGAGTAGTGTATTGAATGTTCGAGAGAAAGCCTATTCGGATGAGAGTATAATCAAGAAAGAATATAATAGTTACTCTCCCTATCTACAAGCATTTAAAAGCAATGATGAAGTTAGGATTACTATTCAGAATCAGGACTTATATGTATTGCCTTGTGAGAGTTTTATTAATGTTGAGGGCACAATTTGTTTGGCGGATAACTCGCTTGCTGTAGATGGAAAACTTAAAAACAATTGTATGAGTTATCTCTTTGACGAGGTTCGTTATGAATTAAATGGAATTGAAATTGATCGTACTCGATTTGTTGGTATTTCAACAACCTTAAAAAACTACGCTTCCTTAAACAAAACGGAGAGCAGCATGTTAGAGAATTCTGGCTGGTTCAATGGAAATGATAGAGAGCTGTCGAACGGATACTTTAATTTTTCTATCCCTCTTAAATACTTACTTGGATTTGCTGAAGATTATAACAAGGTCTTACTAAATTGTAAACATGAATTGATATTACTCATGACTAAAAATATGGAAGATGTATACTACACTAAAATTGGAACTAAGGAGTATAAGCTAAATATTTCTAACATTGTATGGAAAATACCACATGTAACTCTGAGTGATGAAAAGAAGTTACAAATGTTTAGTCTGACTAAGAGTGGAGGCTCACTTCCACTTGCATTCCGCAGTTGGGATTGTTACCTGAATCCAACATTACCCGAAGGCACACAACATGTTTGGAATGTTAAGCTAGCAGCTAATAGAGAACGCCCTCGATTTGCGATAATAGCTTTTGTAGTGGACGATAAACTAACACATAATTATTTGAGGAATTTAAAAGTGTATCTTAACTCGGAGAACTTTCCGTACGATGACATGAATATTAATTTTAAGCATGAACGATACGCAAGTTTGTATGATATGTATACAGGATTTCAAGCAAGCTACTATATGAAGGAATCTGAGCCATTACTAACACCTATAGAGTTTAAAGAGAAAGCACCAATGCTTGTTGTAGACTTGTCACATCAGAATGAAACAGTTAAAACGGGGCCAATCGATGTAAGAGTTTCGATCGATCTAGAAACTGTTAGTGTAAAAAATACTAAGGTATATTGCCTGCTTATGCATGATCGATTAGCAGAGTATTCGCCTTTGACTGGAATAGTTCAACGCATCGTTTAAAACCAATTTAATATAGAATCAAGTTGTAGTTGATAATCATTGAAATTAATTATATTAAATATTATGTACCCTCTCTTAATTAAATAATAAATAGAAACATGATGAAATTAATAAGAAAATAATTTTTATTTTATTCAAGTATACTAGCATAAACATTTACATTTTCAGATACCTCAAATTGAGAGTTTTCTAAGATGAGAAATAATTTAAATAAATTATTTAGTGCACATTGATTTACTATTTCTTTGTGTATTCTACAATTTGTAAAAAAGTTTGGATATTGCGCTAAGCTCTGTTCAAGATTTACATCTATCATTTTTGTGTGTAAAAATTTACTTAAGAACTCTTTTTTAGCTCTTCCTCTTACTACTACAGTTGCGTAACTATTCAATGGCTTTAGTATTTCGCCAAGACTTAGATAAGAGATGTCACCTTCAGACCAATCTAAGCCGTCCACATACTGTTTGGTTATCTTTAAGGTTTTCCTAGTCACTTCATCCAGCTCCCTCATGTGGTAGGGTGGTTTAAAGTGAAAAAAATTGGGTGTGACGGACCCAGCTTGCATAAATGCCAACTCTTTGACAAACATCTGTCTTTCGTTTCCGAATACATATTGAAAGTCAACTAAAAAACATAGTGGCGCATAGTTAATTTTGGCTATGCCAAGACTATGATACCCTTCACACAGCCAAATCAATGCTCCCCCCTCTTATGTTTCTGTGCAGTTGTTGGTAATTTTTCGCTAATATTTTTACTCTTGAGCGTCATTTACTTGTTCGTGTGCAACAACAACAATTTGACATGTAGGTACTTGAAAGTGCACGACAGAGACAACAATTGATAGTACGATATGGTAAATTTGTATGGTGGCTATGTCGTAAAATGCTCCGATCGAAATGAAATTTCATAGTGAACAAACCCGACATGATCTAAGCAATCTGAGAAAGTTTCATCAAGATCGGTTCAGCAGTTTGGCCGGAAATCGTCTTGATATGGTAAATTTGTATGGTGGCTATGTCGTAGAATGCTCCGATCGGGATGAAATTTCATAGTGAACAAACCCGACATGATCTAAGCAATCTGTGAAAGTTTCATCAAGATCGGTTCAGCAGTTTGGCCGGAAATCGTGTTGATATGGTAAATTTATATGGTGGCTATATCGTAGAATGCTCCGATCGGGATGAAATTTCATAGTGAACAAACCCGACATGATCTTAGCAATCTGTGAAAGTTTCATCAAGATCGGTTCAGCAGTTTGGCCGGAAATCGTGTTGAAACAGACAGACGGACAGACGGACGGACGGACGGAAATCAATTCCTGAGCTCGTCCTGATCATTTTGATATATAGTTTATGGGGTCTCCCATCATTCCTTTAAGGCGTTACAGATTTATGACAAAGTCAATATACCCTGATTCACATGTGAAGGGTATAAACATGAGATTCTATCTAGAATAACCATTTTCCTCCTTTAATGATGTACTGAGAAATTATACAAAAATCAATACCTTAAATATTATGGTTTATCTTATTTTGCGTTTAGTTTGAAAAAACAGTTAAGAGAGGATGGATACGCTACACTTGAAAAAAACTAAAAATTCAAGGAAAATTCAAGATCATGAAATAATTTTTGGATTTGAGTATTTTGTTAGTCTAGAGCTTAAACTAAAGTGTGGGTTTTCTACGACTAGAGATTTCACACCTATGGTTTGGCTGCAGCAACATAAACGTAACTTTATTGGATTGCAAAAAGAGGAGTGGATTCAATTATTAACTTTTAAGGAGTACATCCAAATGAAACTAGAGCACTTTGACTTCTTAATGCCAGATACAATAATTGAACATCCAATGCTTGAGACCGTTAAGTGTCATTTTAAAATTCGAAAATCAGATAGGCAACGAATATTAATACTCAATCAGTATGGTAATAGAGTTGAATTTGATAGCGACTCATGGAGGACGCTTATAAGATTAGGAATTTTTTTAACATCATTTTTGTGTTGGAACACATTATTGAAAAATCAAATAAAGAGTATATACTATAACTATATTATTCCAAAGTGTGTAGAGATGCGTAAATATAGTATACAACTTTCAGATTTAGAAACAAGTTATGATTATGAGTCAGAAATTGATCTTACTCGGTTACTGTTTGAAATTTCAAAAAAGATGGGTAAAGAAATAAAAAGGGATGTCAATATTTTTAGGACACAATTTCATCATAATATGAAACTAAATAAAAAATGAAATGCTTTGAGGAAAGTTAAAATAATCATTTAAGTCAGTCTTAAATAAACGTTTGCCGAGTATACTACAAAATGGAGCTGAATTCTAACTTTGGATTTAAAACAATTGTCAAGAAAATCGATGATTTTTTAAAAGAGTTTGAGGAAATGATTTTTCCTGAACATCATGAATTGCTTAAAGAATATCGAGTATTTTTCTTGGCGTACGAAAACTGCCATCTAGTTACATCCAAATTTGGCGAGCATCTTTCAGCGTGCAGCTGGTCATCCGATTTAACTACAGAGGGAGTCGACACATGTGGATGCTTTTACTACAGCATGCGTCTGACAAGGCTAGAACGCCTAATGGCAAAATATAAAAATTTAAACAAAAGAATTAACAAACAACGTTTAAGTCAATAAGGCATAAAATGTATGAATACTAGATTTAAAAATAACTATTAAATAGCATTTATAGAAAGAATAATAAATAAACTATACAACTTAAACCAAACTACCTTTTTTATTCGTTTTGAAGTCAATGCAGGATATAAGATTTTCCTTGCACTTGACCAAAATAAAAGCAGGTATATATATATAATATCAAAGGTTAGAAAGGGATGGCGCTAAATATTTAAATATCAAGCCCAAAGGATTGGAAAATAGTTTTCATCTTAAGGACGGTGGGAACCAATCAAAATCGTATAAGGGGTGTGGCTTATTAAATTAATATAAGCAGGATCACTTTCCCCCTCTAACACACATTCTCCTCCTAACACTTTCCCCCTATAACTCTTTCCCCTCTAACACACATTCTCCTTCTAGCACTTCCCCCCTCTAGCTCTTTCCCCCTCTAACATACATTCTCCTTCTAACACATTTGAATCTTAAGCTACAAGTATCAATACTCTTGATTAGAAGCAATGTATTGATCCTGCCGCTGCTGCTGCTGCTGCGTAGGAAAATTCCCATCTCTTGTTCACAGAACCCCAGTACATCGAACAAGCGTTCGCTTTTCTCTATTCTCTATCCTTACTTCCTTTGATCACTGGTTATCACAACCATAAACATTCATTTTTTGACGTGTGTTGCAGGCTTATAATGCCACGCACGTCAAAGAGGCGCCCTCTCGACTCTCTCTTAACTATCCTTTCTTCCTGTGCACACTGCACCTCATCACCATAAACAGGTTTACAATGCCACGCACGTCAAAGAGGCGCACAATTGACTCTCTCTTATCTATCCTTTCTTCCTGTGTACACTGCACCTCATGACCATAAACAGGTTTACAATGCCACGCACGTCAAAGAGGCGCACAATTGACTCTAACACTAGTTAGGTAAATAACCAAATCTGTTCCTCTGATCACTGCTTTCACAGATGCTGCTGGTAAAGTGGTGGGCTAGGAATGTTAATCCTTTGTTCTCCACCTTAGTCTAATTAAAGCGGGCACGATTATGAAAAAAAGGGTCATAAATTATCATATTGAAGGGGCGATAAAAGGGTCAAAAAAAGGGGGGCGATAAAAGGGTCAAAAAAAAGGGGGCGATAAAAGGGTCATAAAATTTAATGGGGTCATAAATTGTCGGCATCCTTTTGAGTTAGAACCGGCAGTTCCCTACTACTACAACTATTAAGAGCTTCTTTATAAACGATATTGGTTGTTTTTCCGTCAGATGCTAATTGAAATAAACTTTTTGGTGAACTGACTCTTGAGCAGGCTACATAAAATTGGCCATGAGAGAAACAATCGTGTCTTAAGTCTAGTCCGGCTAATTTATGAGTTTGTCCCTGTGATTTATTGATTGTTAAGGCAAAGCAAACTTTTAAAGGAAATTGCAATCTTTTAAATTGAAATGGCAATTCAGAATCAGAAGGTATTAATGGAATTCTTGGTATAAAAACCATTTCCCTTATACCATTGCCAATAAAGACCATTGCTTCGACAACATTCTTATGAAGGACTTTAACTTGCAATCTTGTACCATTGCACAGTTTTGGCGGCTTCAAGTTGCGAATTAACATTACAGGTGAACCAATCTTTAAAGTTAATTTATGTTAAGGCAGGCCGGATTTAATGAATTACGAAACTCGACGGGGTAATGAACTGCATCTTCGATTTCAGTCACAGAATCAATAGAGTTATATGTAATTTCTTCACTTTGAAATGATTTTAATAAAAACTCGTTTATTTCCAATGCATTGTCATTTCTCGCAGTCAAAATAGCACGTTTTGAAAACCATTCGAGTGATTTTTTAGAGATATTTGTTATATCCGGAAATATTTGTAGAGTTAGTTCTTCAATACTTTTCACAACATGACACAAAATTGATGGTAAAGTTATTTTGCCATCATGGGTTGGAAATAATCCATTTCCTATTTGAAGAAGCATTTCTGCAAATTCACCAGCTATGCTATCACCTTTTAAGTGCACTCGCATATTCTTCGTTAATGCAATTTTCTGTATTTTGGTCCACAAAATTGAAGACTTTAAGCACGCATTTATTTCATCTGCTCTTGTTCCTCTGGGGATCACTGGAAGAGTTTGTCGAAAATCACCAGCTTAGAGAACAGTTATGCCACCCATTAGGTATTCACTATCTCGAATGTCTTTCAAAGATCGAATTACAGCTTCAAAAGCACCTTTATGGGCCATAGTACACTCATCCCAAACAATAAGCTTGCAATCTTTGAGCCATATTAGATTGCTTTGAAATTGAGCAATGTGGTGTTTCTAAATGAATCAAATTTAATGGAATCATAAGTGTAGAATGCGCTGTGCGACCACCATTAAGTAAAGTGGCTGCGATACCGGAAGAAGCAACGGCCAATTCAATTTTTTTACTTTGCCGTACCTTTGCCAATAATAAATTTAAAAGAAACGTTTTACCTGTTCCACCAGGTGCATCTAAAAAATAGATTTCTCCCTTTTCTGCGTCAACGCTATGTAGTATCTTTTCGTATAGTTATTTTTGCTCAGCAGTAAGGAGTAACTCATTATTAACAACAAAATTATCGCAATTTTCATAATTTGTTTCTCTATGATATTCATTTTTTTGAATAATTTCCTCGGATCTGATTGGTAGTGGAAGTCCATAGTGAGTCAAGTTTTGACCACCAATAGACAGTACTATATCTTCACTGTACATAAGACATTTATTTAATACATTGTTCACAATACTTTGATCAATATTTCTGTCTTGTGATAAATGAAAGGCTCTTAAAATATCTTCTGAGAAACTCTCTTTATAAGTATTCCAAAGTTTAAGAGCATCTAAAATTTGACAAAATACTAATATTATTGCAAAAAGTTCTCTCAGTTTTGTAGGATTTTGACATATGACAGCTTCGGCTATAGTTGAATCCCAGTGCTTATCATCTTCTAGTAATCCTAGAGCTTTACACGCCAATTGAAATGATGCGTATGCTATATCATTAACGGTTTTTAAATTTAAAAATAAAGTTGGGCCCCTTACAAAATGTAATAAAAGTCTTAAATAAAAACATTCTGTATTATTAGGATGAATAGTGTAAAATCTTCCCAACGCTGAATCTCTTTTAACTCCAGGAAAATTTGGCACATCATGCCCTCGTTTTCTTCTTTGAAATGCTGTATTGTTCCATGTAAAATACGATGGAACTTCACAATATAGAAGCGTTCTTGCAAACTCATCACGTGTGCATAGCTCAAAGAAAGCTAGCAAAGTGGTTTTGGGTGTAGTGCTTAATCTGTCAAGTAATTGTTGCGGATTATTGGGGTTAAAATATATCCGTTGACCATTTTCTAAATGAACAGCTAAGTGTGTAATAGCCGGAAAACGTTCATGTATGGGAAATGCAAAGATTCTTCATACCGCTTCTGAGTACTTATATAACTGCCACTTTCGTACATATTAATTTCATTACGTTGGTCTTCAAGAGTAAATGATGCTTGATCACTGCCCTTGTTAAGATATTTACAAATTTATTTAATTGACTTTACAGAACTACAATACTCAACATTTATGTGAGCTTCAAATGTTCTCAATAGTTCACAGTTGTAAGGCACAACCCAACGATTATCTATGCAATTACCATTTATATTAATTGCATTACCACCATCTTCTATCCCTCTTCTACGATATAGAGGGTAACTATCTTTTCCAGTCAAAGTTTCTTTAAGTAATTGTCGAGGAAACCTTTTGGTACATTTTCCATTTTTCATGCATGGCGATTTATTATTAAATGCACCGCAAGGACCATGAATCATATTTGACTTAAAAATGTTAAATAACAAAGGATCCTCATCTGCGTTTGGTATTTCGGCACAGATAATCTTATCGATTTTATCTGGTCTTATTTTATTTTCTAACCAAAGTAGAATATGTATATGTGGTAAACCCCGCTTTTGCCATTCCACAGAGTACATGAAACATTGCAGCTTCCAAACAAAGAACCTTTTGTCAATAGTGACATTAAAGCTTTAACTTTTAAATGAAAAATTCGAGCTATAATATCGTGACGATCATGCGGTTTTTGACCCGGTAATAAAACACTTTTGATGTCATTCCATTGTGGATTGCATGTGAATGTTATGAAAAGATCTGGTCGACCATAACGGCGAACATATGTCACAGCATCTTGAGTCTTTTCATGCATATATCGTGCAGAGCTTGTAAAAGAAGATGGTAAAATTACCATCTGACCAAGTTAAGCTGCGTCAACATCTTGTTGGCCTATTGCATATTGTAGATGTATATAGCTATCTGCTCTGAGTTTCGCTTGATTGTAGCGAATATAATTTAACCTTTCTGTTTCAATTTTAGCATACATATCAACTAAAAATTTACTATAAAGGGAACGACAATAAATTAAATGATTTATCTCAGATTGACGAATCATTATTTTATAGCTGTAAAAGCTTAACGCAGATATCATTTTTTTTGGTTCCTCTTTTTTTAATAATGGATTCCATTGTGGTATATCCACTGAATAGCCATCTTCGCCATAAGGAAATAGCAAAGGGTACTGTAAGGCATCGTATGATCGATGCACCTCACTTATACGATGTAATTTATTATTATGGCTTTCAATAATAATATCGCGCTTTTCAAATTGCTGACCAACAATAACTATAGCTACTTCGCTTGATAGAGGTGCGTTGTAAAGCCATTTATGTGCACCAGCGGGTGTTCGATCAGCATGTATAACCAATTTATAGTCTCTAGTACTTGTGGGTATTTTATTGAGAGCCAGTTTTAGATCTTTTACATAACGATTATGATGATGAAACATACATTGAAGATCCTTTACTACGCTACAATCAACATTTGAAATATTTTTTCAACGTAGTTGAGCTTCCTTTTCATCATCACCAACAAAATAAATTTGAAGAAACTGCATTTCTTCATTTGGCAAAGGTCGGACACTACCAATTAAGTGATACACTTGTCCTTGGACTTTAAAGGTTGACCAACTTTCATTTATAATTTTTGTACTTCCAAAAGAAGTCATTTGAAAGCAGCTGTTATACTTTCTTATAAGATCAATGAAATGATCATGCTTGGGATGTCCACCAATTATTAAGCTTTTAAGTGGATCAGGCAAACTTTCATTTTGGGAAAGCTTAACTTTTCCTGCCTTGTAACAGATACCCAGAGGCTCATTTTTCCATTTTAAAGCATTAAAATGTTTGCAACATCACTACCGTTATTATCTGACTTGAGCTATTCAAATCATGTTTAGCCGACTGGCTTAACACTCCTGCACGCAAACGCCTTTCTTGACGTGATATTATTAGCTGATGTCTGCTGCCTCCACCTAAGCACAATTCAGCTTGACCCATTTTCAAATGAATGTTTTAGTATCTTTTTTTCTGCTTTGTCGGCGAACCGACTACGTCTTTTAACGGGATTTTTAACATTTTCAGTTTTACATTCACTTGACGTATCAGAATCTTGAGTTAAAACTTCCTCTATAGGAATATAAATATCAAAATGTCCATTCATTAATGGACCGGTAAAACGCAATCTTTTAACAGGATGCATATTATTTCCGAATGCTTGTAATAAATTTCCATTTTGAAAAACTTGGAAATTTACAGCAAAAATTTCGGCTGCTGCTTGAAGCTCACATGCAGTACCATAAGTATATGAGTATGACATAGCGCACTCATATTGTTCAGAAGAGCTATAACACTCTCCATTTAAGTTTATGGTGAAGCAAGCAAAAATTTCCGTTGGTTACAACATGGGCTACAATATTTTGGGGTATGGTGCCATGGAAGCCTTGCCTACCAAATAAAAGGTAGGACATAGATCTAAAAAGGCAGGCTCCATCACCAATTATAGCAACAACTGAATACGAAACCAAAACACCACTAATATCTAAAGTTTCAATAGACATATTTAAATTTGGCTGTGAGTCAATTGACTTCACTGTAAAACGATTGTTACAACGATACAGCGTCTAATCATTAGCATAAAATTCAATAAAATTGAATATACCAACTTATTCTTTTAATAGAATATTCAGACTGCTTAGTTTTATTTGATTTTAAATGCACTTAAGCAGCGTCTGTATAACTATTATATAAAATGCAAAATAGAAGAGAACTATAAATAATGTTGCTTCAATTATTAAATCGAAAATCGACTTAATTTTCTTGTGTTTAAAAAACAACAAAAGAAATTAAAATACGTTGATCGTTATTTAAATATTTCAATCATAGCAATTAAATATTTTTTATAACTTATCATTAAATACGAATTTTAAATGAACGTACATATATACATACGTATTTTAAATGACTGTAAATATATAAAGATAGGAAGATCAGAATATTAACAAACTCACTGATCCAAAAAGAAACTTTCGTTGTTATTATCCTTATCCTTAATATAAACAATATTAAAAAATTCACTGAAACGAAAATTAACTTTCTTTGTTCACATTAAATATGAACTAAAATGCATAACCAATTCCCTTACCATTGTATGTAAAAACGTAATGTTGTCGTTTTAAGGCGCTATTTCGTTTTTTTTTCGAGATATAGTCAAAAAACTAAAAATTTCATGATTTTTTTTATCGTTTTAAGGCGCTATCTCGCTTATTTCTCGAGATATAGTCAAAAAACTAAAAATTTCATGATTTTTTTCGTTGTTAGGCGCTATCTCGCTTATTTCTCGAGTTATGCTCAAAAAACTAAAAATTTAATGATTCTTTTCGTTTTTAGGCGCTATATCGCTTATTTATCGAGATATAGTCAAAAAACTAAAAATTTAATGATTTTTATCGTTTTAAGGCGCTATCTCGCTTATTTCACGAGATATAGTCAAAAAACTAAAAAATTTAATGATTCTTTTCGTTTTAAGGCGCTATCTCGCTTATTTCTCGAGATATAGTCAAAAAACTAAAAACTTAATGATTTTTTTCGTTGTTAGGCGCTATCTCGCTTATTTCTCGTGTTATGGTAAAAAAACGAAAAATTAATGATTCTTTTCGTTTTAAGGCGCTATCTCGCTTATTTCTCGAGATATAGTCAAAAAGCTAAAAATTAAATGATTCTTTTCGTTTTAAGGCGCTATATCGCTTATTTCTCGAAATATAGTCAAAAACCTAAAAATTTAATGATTTTTATCGTTTTTAGGCGCTATCTCGCTTATTTCACGAGTTATGGTCAAAAAAAAACTAAAAATTTAATGATTTATATCGTTTTTAGGCGCTATCTCGCTTATTTCTCGAGATATAGTCAAAAAACTAAAAATTTAATGATTCTTTTCGTTTTAAGGCGGTATCTCGCTTATTTCTCGAGATATAGTCAAAAAACTAAAAATTTAATGATTCTTTTCGTTTTAAGGCGCTATCTCGCTTATTTCTCGAGATATAGTCAAAAAACTAAAAATTTAATGATTCTTTTCGTTTTAAGGCGCTATCTCGATTATTTCTCGAGATATAGCCAAAAAACTAAAAATTTAATGATTCTTTTCGTTTTTAGGCGCTATCTCGCTTATTTCTCGAGATATAGTCAAAAAACTAAAAATTTAATGATATTTTTTTATCGTTTTTAGGCGCTATCTCGCTTATTTCTCGAGATATAGTCAAAAAACTAAAAATTTAATGATTCTTTTCGTTTTAAGGCGCTATCTCGCTTATTTCTCGAGATATAGTCAAAAAACTAAAAATTTAATGATATTTTTTTTTCGTTTTTAGGCGCTATCTCGCTTATTTCTCGAGATATAGTCAAAAAACTAAAAATTTAATGATTCTTTTCGTTTTAAGGCGCTATCTCGCTTATTTCACGATATATAGTCAAAAAACTAAAAATTTAATGATTTTTTATCGTTTTAAGGCGCTATCTCGCTTATTTCTCGAGATATAGTCAAAAAACTAAAAATTTAATGATTTTTATCGTTTTTAGGCGCTATCTCGCTTATTTCACGAGTTATGGTCAAAAAAACTAAAAATTTAATGATTTTTTTCGTTTTTAGGCGCTATCTCGCTTATTTCACGAGATATAGTCAAAAAACTAAAAATTTAATGATTTTTATCGTTTTTAGGCGCTATCTCGCTTATTTCACGAGTTATGGTCAAAAAAACTAAAAATTTAATGATTTATATCGTTTTTAGGCGCTATCTCGCTTATTTCTCGAGATATAGTCAAAAAACTAAAAATTTAATGATTCTTTTCGTTTTAAGGCGCTATCTCGCTTATTTCTCGAGATATAGTCAAAAAACTAAAAATTTAATGATTCTTTTCGTTTTAAGGCGCTATCTCGCTTATTTCACGATATATAGTCAAAAAACTAAAAATTTAATGATTTTTTATCGTTTTAAGGCGCTATCTCGCTTATTTCACGAGATATAGTCAAAAAACTAAAAATTTAATGATTTTTTTCGTTTTAAGGCGCTATCTCGCTTATTTCTCGAGATATAGTCAAAAAACTAAAAATTTAATGATTTTTATCGTTTTTAGGCGCTATCTCGCTTATTTCTCGAGATATAGTCAAAAAACTAAAAATTTAATGATTTTTTATCGTTTTTAGGCGCTATCTCGCTTATTTCTCGAGATATAGTCAAAAAACTAAAAATTTAATGATTTTTTTCGTTTTTAGGCGCTATCTCGCTTATTTCTCGAGATATAGTCAAAAAACTAAAAATTTAATGATTCTTTTTCGTTTTTAGGCGCTATCTCGCTTATTTCACGAGATATAGTCAAAAAACTAAAAATTTAATGATTTTTTTCGTTTTTAAGGCGCTATCTCGCTTATTTCTCGAGATATAGTCAAAAAACTAAAAATTTAATGATTTTTTTCGTTTTTAGGCGCTATCTCGCTTATTTCTCGAGATATAGTCAAAAAACTAAAAAATTTAATGATTCTTTTCGTTTTAAGGCGCTATCTCGCTTATTTCTCGAGATATAGTCAAAAAACTAAAAATTTAATGATTTTTTTCGTTTTAAGGCGCTATCTCGCTTATTTCTCGAGATATAGTCAAAAAACTAAAAATTTAATGATTTTTATCGTTTTTAGGCGCTATCTCGCTTATTTCTCGAGATATAGTCAAAAAACTAAAAATTTAATGATTCTTTATCGTTTTTAGGCGCTATCTCGCTTATTTCTCGAGATATAGTCAAAAAACTAAAAATTTAATGATTTTTTCGTTTTTTAGGCGCTATCTCGCTTATTTCTCGAGATATAGTCAAAAAACTAAAAATTTAATGATTCTTTTCGTTTTAAGGCGCTATCTCGCTTATTTCTCGAGATATAGTCAAAAAACTAAAAATTTAATGATTTTTTATCGTTTTAAGGCGCTATCTCGCTTATTTCTCGAGATATAGTCAAAAAACTAAAAATTTAATGATTCTTTTCGTTTTAAGGCGCTATCTCGCTTATTTCTCGAGATATAGTCAAAAAACTAAAAATTTAATGATTTTTTATCGTTTTAAGGCGCTATCTCGCTTATTTCTCGAGATATAGTCAAAAAACTAAAAATTTAATGATTCTTTTCGTTTTAAGGCGCTATCTCGCTTATTTCTCGAGATATAGTCAAAAAACTAAAAATTTAATGATTCTTTTCGTTTTTAGGCGCTATCTCGCTTATTTCTCGAGATATAGTCAAAAAACTAAAAATTTAATGATTTTTTATCGTTTTTAGGCGCTATCTCGCTTATTTCTCGAGATATAGTCAAAAAACTAAAAATTTAATGATTTTTTATCGTTTTTAGGCGCTATCTCGCTTATTTCTCGAGATATAGTCAAAAAACTAAAAATTTAATGATTTTTTTCGTTTTAAGGCGCTATCTCGCTTATTTCTCGAGATATAGTCAAAAAACTAAAAATTTAATGATTTTATCGTTTTTAGGCGCTATCTCGCTTATTTCTCGAGATATAGTCAAAAAACTAAAAATTTAATGATTTTTTTATCGTTTTTAGGCGCTATCTCGCTTATTTCTCGAGATATAGTCAAAAAACTAAAAATTTAATGATTTTTTATCGTTTTTAGGCGCTATCTCGCTTATTTCTCGAGATATAGTCAAAAAACTAAAAATTTAATGATTTTTTCGTTTTTAGGCGCTATCTCGCTTATTTCTCGAGATATAGTCAAAAAACTAAAAATTTAATG
This sequence comes from Scaptomyza montana, assembly GCA_018904305.1. NCBI lineage: Eukaryota > Metazoa > Arthropoda > Insecta > Diptera > Drosophilidae > Scaptomyza > Scaptomyza montana. The sequence goes on from JAEIGR010000183.1 coordinate 63,318, forward strand.
ATTTTTATCGTTTTTAGGCGCTATCTCGCTTATTTCTCGAGATATAGTCAAAAAACTAAAAATTTAATGATTCTTTTCGTTTTTAGGCGCTATCTCGCTTATTTCTCGAGATATAGTCAAAAAACTAAAAATTTAATGATTTTTTTCGTTTTAAGGCGCTATCTCGCTTATTTCTCGAGATATAGTCAAAAAACTAAAAATTTAATGATTTTTTTCGTTTTAAGGCGCTATCTCGCTTATTTCTCGAGATATAGTCAAAAAACTAAAAATTTAATGATTTTTTTCGTTTTTAGGCGCTATCTCGCTTATTTCTCGAGATATAGTCAAAAAACTAAAAATTTAATGATTTTTTCGTTTTAAGGCGCTATCTCGCTTATTTCTCGAGATATAGTCAAAAAACTAAAAAATTTAATGATTCTTTTCGTTTTAAGGCGCTATCTCGCTTATTTCTCGAGATATAGTCAAAAAACTAAAAATTTAATGATTTTTTATCGTTTTTAGGCGCTATCTCGCTTATTTCACGAGATATAGTCAAAAAACTAAAAATTTAATGATTTTTATCGTTTTTAGGCGCTATCTCGCTTATTTCTCGAGATATAGTCAAAAAACTAAAAATTTAATGATTCTTTTCGTTTTTAAGGCGCTATCTCGCTTATTTCTCGAGATATAGTCAAAAAACTAAAAATTTAATGATTTTTTCGTTTTTAGGCGCTATCTCGCTTATTTCTCGAGATATAGTCAAAAAACTAAAAATTTAATGATTTTTTTCGTTTTTAGGCGCTATCTCGCTTATTTCTCGAGATATAGTCAAAAAACTAAAAATTTAATGATTTATATCGTTTTTAGGCGCTATCTCGCTTATTTCTCGAGATATAGTCAAAAAACTAAAAATTTAATGATTTTTTTCGTTTTAAGGCGCTATCTCGCTTATTTCTCGAGATATAGTCAAAAAACTAAAAATTAAATGATTTTTTTCGTTTTAAGGCGCTATCTCGCTTATTTCTCGAGATATAGTCAAAAAACTAAAAATTTAATGATTCTGTTTTTTCGTTTTTAGGCGCTATCTCGCTTATTTCTCGAGATATAGTCAAAAAACTAAAAATTTAATGATTTTTATCGTTTTTAGGCGCTATCTCGCTTATTTCTCGAGATATAGTCAAAAAACTAAAAATTTAATGATTCTTTTCGTTTTTAAGGCGCTATCTCGCTTATTTCTCGAGATATAGTCAAAAAACTAAAAATTTAATGATTTTTTATCGTTTTAAGGCGCTATCTCGCTTATTTCTCGAGATATAGTCAAAAAACTAAAAATTTAATGATTTTTATCGTTTTTAGGCGCTATCTCGCTTATTTATCGAGATATAGTCAAAAAACTAAAAATTTAATGATTTTTTCGTTTTTAGGCGCTATCTCGCTTATTTCACGAGATATAGTCAAAAAACTAAAAATTTAATGATTTTTATCGTTTTTAGGCGCTATCTCGCTTATTTCTCGAGATATAGTCAAAAAACTAAAAATTTAATGATTTTTATCGTTTTAAGGCGCTATCTCGCTTATTTCTCGAGATATAGTCAAAAAACTAAAAATTTAATGATTTTTATCGTTTTTAGGCGCTATCTCGCTTATTTCTCGAGATATAGTCAAAAAACTAAAAATTTAATGATTTTTTTCGTTTTTAGGCGCTATCTCGCTTATTTCTCGAGATATAGTCAAAAAACTAAAAATTTAATGATTTTTTTCGTTTTAAGGCGCTATCTCGCTTATTTCTCGAGATATAGTCAAAAAACTAAAAATTTAATGATTTTTTATCGTTTTTAAGGCGCTATCTCGCTTATTTCTCGAGATATAGTCAAAAAACTAAAAATTTAATGATTTTTTATCGTTTTAAGGCGCTATCTCGCTTATTTCTCGAGATATAGTCAAAAAACTAAAAATTTAATGATTTTTTATCGTTTTTAGGCGCTATCTCGCTTATTTCTCGAGATATAGTCAAAAAACTAAAAATTTAATGATTTTTATCGTTTTTAGGCGCTATCTCGCTTATTTCTCGAGATATAGTCAAAAAACTAAAAATTTAATGATTTTTTTCGTTTTTAGGCGCTATCTCGCTTATTTCTCGAGATATAGTCAAAAAACTAAAAATTTAATGATTTTTATCGTTTTTAGGCGCTATCTCGCTTATTTCTCGAGATATAGTCAAAAAACTAAAAATTTAATGATTTTTATCGTTTTTAGGCGCTATCTCGCTTATTTCTCGAGATATAGTCAAAAAACTAAAAATTTAATGATTTTTTATCGTTTTTAGGCGCTATCTCGCTTATTTCACGAGATATAGTCAAAAAACTAAAAATTTAATGATTCTTTTCGTTTTAAGGCGCTATCTCGCTTATTTCTCGAGATATAGTCAAAAAACTAAAAATTTAATGATTTTTTATCGTTTTTAGGCGCTATCTCGCTTATTTCACGAGATATAGTCAAAAAACTAAAAATTTAATGATTTTTATCGTTTTTAGGCGCTATCTCGCTTATTTCTCGAGATATAGTCAAAAAACTAAAAATTTAATGATTTTTTATCGTTTTTAGGCGCTATCTCGCTTATTTCTCGAGTTATAGTCAAAAAACTAAAAATTTAATGATTTTTTATCGTTTTTAGGCGCTATCTCGCTTATTTCTCGAGATATAGTCAAAAAACTAAAAATTTAATGATTCTTTATCGTTTTAAGGCGCTATCTCGCTTATTTCTCGAGATATAGTCAAAAAACTAAAAATTTAATGATTCTTTTCGTTTTTAGGCGCTATCTCGCTTATTTCTCGAGATATAGTCAAAAAACTAAAAATTTAATGATTTTTATCGTTTTTAGGCGCTATCTCGCTTATTTCTCGAGATATAGTCAAAAAACTAAAAAATTAATGATTCTTTTCGTTTTAAGGCGCTATCTCGCTTATTTCTCGAGATATAGTCAAAAAACTAAAAATTTAATGATTTTTTATCGTTTTAAGGCGCTATCTCGCTTATTTCTCGAGATATAGTCAAAAAACTAAAAATTTAATGATTTTATCGTTTTTAGGCGCTATCTCGCTTATTTCTCGAGATATAGTCAAAAAACTAAAAATTTAATGATTTTTATCGTTTTTAGGCGCTATCTCGCTTATTTCTCGAGATATAGTCAAAAAACTAAAAATTTAATGATTTTTTATCGTTTTTAGGCGCTATCTCGCTTATTTCTCGAGATATAGTCAAAAAACTAAAAATTTAATGATTTTTTTCGTTTTAAGGCGCTATCTCGCTTATTTCTCGAGATATAGTCAAAAAACTAAAAATTTAATGATTTTTATCGTTTTTAGGCGCTATCTCGCTTATTTCTCGAGATATAGTCAAAAAACTAAAAATTTAATGATTCTTTTCGTTTTAAGGCGCTATCTCGCTTATTTCTCGAGATATAGTCAAAAAACTAAAAATTTAATGATTTTTTTATCGTTTTTAGGCGCTATCTCGCTTATTTCTCGAGATATAGTCAAAAAACTAAAAATTTAATGATTTTTTCGTTTTTAGGCGCTATCTCGCTTATTTCTCGAGATATAGTCAAAAAACTAAAAATTTAATGATTCTTTTCGTTTTAGGCGCTATCTCGCTTATTTCTCGAGATATAGTCAAAAAACTAAAAATTTAATGATTTTTTTATCGTTTTTAGGCGCTATCTCGCTTATTTCTCGAGATATAGTCAAAAAACTAAAAATTTAATGATTTTTTTTCGTTTTTAGGCGCTATCTCGCTTATTTCTCGAGATATAGTCAAAAAACTAAAAATTTAATGATTCTTTTCGTTTTAAGGCGCTATCTCGCTTATTTCACGAGATATAGTCAAAAAACTAAAAATTTAATGATTTTTTATCGTTTTTAGGCGCTATCTCGCTTATTTCTCGAGATATAGTCAAAAAACTAAAAATTTAATGATTTTTTTCGTTTTTAGGCGCTATCTCGCTTATTTCTCGAGTTATAGTCAAAAAACTAAAAATTTAATGATTTTTATCGTTTTTAGGCGCTATCTCGCTTATTTCTCGAGATATAGTCAAAAAACTAAAAATTTAATGATTTTTTATCGTTTTTAGGCGCTATCTCGCTTATTTCACGAGATATAGTCAAAAAACTAAAAATTTAATGATTTTTTTCGTTTTTAGGCGCTATCTCGCTTATTTCTCGAGATATAGTCAAAAAACTAAAAATTTAATGATTTTTTATCGTTTTTAGGCGCTATCTCGCTTATTTCTCGAGATATAGTCAAAAAACTAAAAATTTAATGATTTTTTTCGTTTTTAGGCGCTATCTCGCTTATTTCTCGAGATATAGTCAAAAAACTAAAAATTTAATGATTTTTTATCGTTTTTAGGCGCTATCTCGCTTATTTCACGAGATATAGTCAAAAAACTAAAAATTTAATGATTTTTTCGTTTTTAGGCGCTATCTCGCTTATTTCTCGAGATATAGTCAAAAAACTAAAAATTTAATGATTTTATCGTTTTTAGGCGCTATCTCGCTTATTTCTCGAGATATAGTCAAAAAACTAAAAATTTAATGATTCTTTTCGTTTTTAGGCGCTATCTCGCTTATTTCTCGAGATATAGTCAAAAAACTAAAAATTTAATGATTTTTTTCGTTTTTAGGCGCTATCTCGCTTATTTCTCGAGATATAGTCAAAAAACTAAAAATTTAATGATTTTATATCGTTTTTAGGCGCTATCTCGCTTATTTCTCGAGATATAGTCAAAAAACTAAAAATTTAATGATTTTTTCGTTTTTAGGCGCTATCTCGCTTATTTCTCGAGTTATGGTCAAAAAACTAAAAATTTAATGATTTTTATCGTTTTTAGGCGCTATCTCGCTTATTTCTCGAGATATAGTCAAAAAACTAAAAATTTAATGATTTTTTTCGTTTTTAGGCGCTATCTCGCTTATTTCTCGAGATATAGTCAAAAACTAAAAATTTAATGATTTTTTATCGTTTTTAGGCGCTATCTCGCTTATTTCACGAGATATAGTCAAAAAACTAAAAATTTAATGATTCTTTTCGTTTTTAGGCGCTATCTCGCTTATTTCTCGAGATATAGTCAAAAAACTAAAAATTTAATGATTTTATCGTTTTTAGGCGCTATCTCGCTTATTTCACGAGATATAGTCAAAAAACTAAAAATTTAATGATTCTTTTCGTTTTAAGGCGCTATCTCGCTTATTTCTCGAGATATAGTCAAAAAACTAAAAATTTAATGATTTCTTTTCGTTTTTAGGCGCTATCTCGCTTATTTCTCGAGATATAGTCAAAAAACTAAAAATTTAATGATTTTTTATCGTTTTTAGGCGCTATCTCGCTTATTTCTCGAGATATGGTCAAAAAACTAAAAATTTAATGATTTTTATCGTTTTTAGGCGCTATCTCGCTTATTTCTCGAGATATAGTCAAAAAACTAAAAATTTAATGATTTTTATCGTTTTTAGGCGCTATCTCGCTTATTTCTCGAGATATAGTCAAAAAACTAAAAATTTAATGATTCTTTTCGTTTTAAGGCGCTATCTCGCTTATTTCTCGAGATATAGTCAAAAAACTAAAAATTTAATGATTTTTTATCGTTTTTAGGCGCTATCTCGCTTATTTCTCGAGATATAGTCAAAAAACTAAAAATTTAATGATTTTTTCGTTTTTAGGCGCTATCTCGCTTATTTCTCGAGATATAGTCAAAAAACTAAAAATTTAATGATTTTTTTCGTTTTAAGGCGCTATCTCGCTTATTTCTCGAGATATAGTCAAAAAACTAAAAATTTAATGATTTTTTTCGTTTTTAGGCGCTATCTCGCTTATTTCACGAGATATAGTCAAAAAACTAAAAATTTAATGATTTTTATCGTTTTTAGGCGCTATCTCGCTTATTTCTCGAGTTATGGTCAAAAAACTAAAAATTTAATGATTTTTTCGTTTTTAGGCGCTATCTCGCTTATTTCACGAGATATAGTCAAAAAACTAAAAATTTAATGATTTTTATCGTTTTTAGGCGCTATCTCGCTTATTTCTCGAGATATAGTCAAAAAACTAAAAATTTAATGATTTTTTTCGTTTTAAGGCGCTATCTCGCTTATTTCTCGAGATATAGTCAAAAAACTAAAAATTTAATGATTTTTTATCGTTTTTAGGCGCTATCTCGCTTATTTCACGAGATATAGTCAAAAAACTAAAAATTTAATGATTCTTTTCGTTTTTAGGCGCTATCTCGCTTATTTCTCGAGATATAGTCAAAAAACTAAAAATTTAATGATTCTTTTCGTTTTTAGGCGCTATCTCGCTTATTTCTCGAGATATAGTCAAAAAACTAAAAATTTAATGATTTTTTATCGTTTTTAGGCGCTATCTCGCTTATTTCACGAGATATAGTCAAAAAACTAAAAATTTAATGATTTTTTCGTTTTTAGGCGCTATCTCGCTTATTTCTCGAGAGTTATAGTCAAAAAACTAAAAATTTAATGATTTTTATCGTTTTTAGGCGCTATCTCGCTTATTTCACGAGATATAGTCAAAAAACTAAAAATTTAATGATTCTTTTCGTTTTTAGGCGCTATCTCGCTTATTTCTCGAGATATAGTCAAAAAACTAAAAATTTAATGATTTTTTTCGTTTTTAGGCGCTATCTCGCTTATTTCCCGAGATATAATCAAAAAACTATTAAAATTTAATGATTTTTATCGTTTTTAGGCGCTATCTCGCTTATTTCTCGAGATATAGTCAAAAAACTAAAAATTTAATGATTTTTATCGTTTTTAGGCGCTATCTCGCTTATTTCTCGAGATATAGTCAAAAAACTAAAAATTTAATGATTTTTTTCGTTTTTAGGCGCTATCTCGCTTATTTCTCGAGATATAGTCAAAAAACTAAAAATTTAATGATTTTTTATCGTTTTTAGGCGCTATCTCGCTTATTTCACGAGATATAGTCAAAAAACTAAAAAATTAATGATTCTTTTCGTTTTAAGGCGCTATCTCGCTTATTTCTCGAGATATAGTCAAAAAACTAAAAATTTAATGATTTTTTATCGTTTTTAGGCGCTATCTCGCTTATTTCACGAGATATAGTCAAAAAACTAAAAAATTAATGATTCTTTTCGTTTTAAGGCGCTATCTCGCTTATTTCTCGAGATATAGTCAAAAAACTAAAAATTTAATGATTTTTTTTCGTTTTTAGGCGCTATCTCGCTTATTTCTCGAGATATAGTCAAAAAACTAAAAATTTAATGATTTTTTTCGTTTTTAGGCGCTATCTCGCTTATTTCTCGAGATATAGTCAAAAAACTAAAAATTTAATGATTTTTTTTTCGTTTTTAGGCGCTATCTCGCTTATTTCTCGAGATATAGTCAAAAAACTAAAAATTTAATGATTCTTATCGTTTTTAGGCGCTATCTCGCTTATTTCTCGAGATATAGTCAAAAAACTAAAAATTTAATGATTCTTTTCGTTTTTAGGCGCTATCTCGCTTATTTCTCGAGATATAGTCAAAAAACTAAAAATTTAATGATTTTTTATCGTTTTTTAGGCGCTATCTCGCTTATTTCTCGAGATATAGTCAAAAAACTAAAAATTTAATGATTTTTATCGTTTTTAGGCGCTATCTCGCTTATTTCTCGAGATATAGTCAAAAAACTAAAAATTTAATGATTTTTTTCGTTTTTAGGCGCTATCTCGCTTATTTCTCGAGATATAGTCAAAAAACTAAAAATTTAATGATTTTTTTCGTTTTTAGGCGCTATCTCGCTTATTTCTCGAGATATAGTCAAAAAACTAAAAATTTAATGATTTTTTCGTTTTTAGGCGCTATCTCGCTTATTTCTCGAGATATAGTCAAAAAACTAAAAAATTTAATGATTTTTTATCGTTTTTAGGCGCTATCTCGCTTATTTCTCGAGATATAGTCAAAAAACTAAAAATTTAATGATTCTTTTCGTTTTTAGGCGCTATCTCGCTTATTTCTCGAGATATAGTCAAAAAACTAAAAATTTAATGATTTTTATCGTTTTTAGGCGCTATCTCGCTTATTTCACGAGATATAGTCAAAAAACTAAAAATTTAATGATTCTTTTCGTTTTTAGGCGCTATCTCGCTTATTTCTCGAGATATAGTCAAAAAACTAAAAATTTAATGATTTTTTTCGTTTTTAGGCGCTATCTCGCTTATTTCTCGAGATATAGTCAAAAAACTAAAAATTTAATGATTTTTATCGTTTTTAGGCGCTATCTCGCTTATTTCACGAGATATAGTCAAAAAACTAAAAATTTAATGATTCTTTTCGTTTTTAAGGCGCTATCTCGCTTATTTCTCGAGATATAGTCAAAAAACTAAAAATTTAATGATTTTTTATCGTTTTTAGGCGCTATCTCGCTTATTTCACGAGATATAGTCAAAAAACTAAAAATTTAATGATTCTTTTCGTTTTTAGGCGCTATCTCGCTTATTTCTCGAGATATAGTCAAAAAACTAAAAAATTAATGATTTTTTTCGTTTTAGGCGCTATCTCGCTTATTTCTCGAGATATAGTCAAAAAACTAAAAATTTAATGATTTTTTATCGTTTTTAGGCGCTATCTCGCTTATTTCACGAGATATAGTCAAAAAACTAAAAATTTAATGATTCTTTTCGTTTTTAGGCGCTATCTCGCTTATTTCTCGAGATATAGTCAAAAAACTAAAAATTTAATGATTTTTTATCGTTTTTAGGCGCTATCTCGCTTATTTCTCGAGATATAGTCAAAAAACTAAAAATTTAATGATTTTTATCGTTTTTAGGCGCTATCTCGCTTATTTCTCGAGATATAGTCAAAAAACTAAAAATTTAATGATTTTTTTCGTTTTTAGGCGCTATCTCGCTTATTTCACGAGATATAGTCAAAAAACTAAAAATTTAATGATTTTTTTCGTTTTTAGGCGCTATCTCGCTTATTTCTCGAGATATAGTCAAAAAACTAAAAATTTAATGATTTTTATCGTTTTTAGGCGCTATCTCGCTTATTTCTCGAGATATAGTCAAAAAACTAAAAATTTAATGATTCTTTATCGTTTTTAGGCGCTATCTCGCTTATTTCTCGAGATATAGTCAAAAAAACTAAAAATTTAATGATTTTTATCGTTTTTAGGCGCTATCTCGCTTATTTCTCGAGATATAGTCAAAAAACTAAAAATTTAATGATTTTTTTCGTTTTTAGGCGCTATCTCGCTTATTTCTCGAGATATAGTCAAAAAACTAAAAATTTAATGATTTTTATCGTTTTTAGGCGCTATCTCGCTTATTTCTCGAGATATAGTCAAAAAACTAAAAATTTAATGATTTTTATCGTTTTTAGGCGCTATCTCGCTTATTTCTCGAGATATAGTCAAAAAACTAAAAATTTAATGATTTTTATCGTTTTAGGCGCTATCTCGCTTATTTCTCGAGATATAGTCAAAAAACTAAAAATTTAATGATTCTTTTCGTTTTTAGGCGCTATCTCGCTTATTTCTCGAGATATAGTCAAAAAACTAAAAATTTAATGATTTTTTTCGTTTTTAGGCGCTATCTCGCTTATTTCTCGAGATATAGTCAAAAAACTAAAAATTTAATGATTTTTTTCGTTTTTAGGCGCTATCTCGCTTATTTCTCGAGATATAGTCAAAAAACTAAAAATTTAATGATTCTTTATCGTTTTTAGGCGCTATCTCGCTTATTTCTCGAGATATAGTCAAAAAACTAAAAATTTAATGATTTTTTATCGTTTTTAGGCGCTATCTCGCTTATTTCTCGAGATATAGTCAAAAAACTAAAAATTTAATGATTTTTTATCGTTTTAAGGCGCTATCTCGCTTATTTCTCGAGATATAGTCAAAAAACTAAAAATTTAATGATTCTTTTCGTTTTTAGGCGCTATCTCGCTTATTTCACGAGATATAGTCAAAAAACTAAAAATTTAATGATTTTTTTCGTTTTTAGGCGCTATCTCGCTTATTTCTCGAGATATAGTCAAAAAACTAAAAATTTAATGATTTTTTATCGTTTTTAGGCGCTATCTCGCTTATTTCTCGAGATATAGTCAAAAAACTAAAAAATTTAATGATTTTTTATCGTTTTTAGGCGCTATCTCGCTTATTTCTCGAGATATAGTCAAAAAACTAAAAATTTAATGATTTTTTATCGTTTTTAGGCGCTATCTCGCTTATTTCTCGAGATATAGTCAAAAAACTAAAAATTTAATGATTTTTTTCGTTTTTAGGCGCTATCTCGCTTATTTCTCGAGATATAGTCAAAAAACTAAAAATTTAATGATTTTTTATCGTTTTTAGGCGCTATCTCGCTTATTTCTCGAGATATAGTCAAAAAACTAAAAATTTAATGATTTTTTATCGTTTTTAGGCGCTATCTCGCTTATTTCTCGAGATATAGTCAAAAAACTAAAAATTTAATGATTTTTTATCGTTTTTAGGCGCTATCTCGCTTATTTCTCGAGATATAGTCAAAAAACTAAAAATTTAATGATTCTTTTTATCGTTTTAAGGCGCTATCTCGCTTATTTCTCGAGATATAGTCAAAAAAACTAAAAATTTAATGATTTTTATCGTTTTTAGGCGCTATCTCGCTTATTTCTCGAGATATAGTCAAAAAACTAAAAATTTAATGATTTTTTATCGTTTTTAGGCGCTATCTCGCTTATTTCTCGAGATATAGTCAAAAAACTAAAAATTTAATGATTCTTTTCGTTTTTAGGCGCTATCTCGCTTATTTCTCGAGATATAGTCAAAAAACTAAAAATTTAATGATTTTTATCGTTTTTAGGCGCTATCTCGCTTATTTCTCGAGATATAGTCAAAAAACTAAAAATTTAATGATTCTTTTCGTTTTTAGGCGCTATCTCGCTTATTTCTCGAGATATAGTCAAAAAACTAAAAATTTAATGATTTTTTATCGTTTTAGGCGCTATCTCGCTTATTTCTCGAGATATAGTCAAAAAACTAAAAATTTAATGATTTTTTCGTTTTTAGGCGCTATCTCGCTTATTTCTCGAGATATAGTCAAAAAACTAAAAATTTAATGATTCTTTTCGTTTTTAGGCGCTATCTCGCTTATTTCTCGAGATATAGTCAAAAAACTAAAAATTTAATGATTTTTTATCGTTTTTAGGCGCTATCTCGCTTATTTCTCGAGATATAGTCAAAAAACTAAAAATTTAATGATTTTTTTCGTTTTTAGGCGCTATCTCGCTTATTTCTCGAGATATAGTCAAAAAACTAAAAATTTAATGATTTTTTATCGTTTTAAGGCGCTATCTCGCTTATTTCTCGAGATATAGTCAAAAAACTAAAAATTTAATGATTTTTTTCGTTTTTAGGCGCTATCTCGTTTTTGATTATCTCTTATTTCTCGAGATATAGTCAAAAAACTAAAAATTAATGATTTTTTCGTTTTTAGGCGCTATCTCGCTTATTTCTCGAGATATAGTCAAAAAACTAAAAATTTAATGATTTTTATCGTTTTAAGGCGCTATCTCGCTTATTTCTCGAGATATAGTCAAAAAACTAAAAATTTAATGATTTTTATCGTTTTTAGGCGCTATCTCGCTTATTTCTCGAGATATAGTCAAAAAACTAAAAATTTAATGATTTTTATCGTTTTTAGGCGCTATCTCGCTTATTTCTCGAGATATAGTCAAAAAACTAAAAATTTAATGATTTTTTATCGTTTTTAGGCGCTATCTCGCTTATTTCTCGAGATATAGTCAAAAAACTAAAAATTTAATGATTTTTTTCGTTTTTAGGCGCTATCTCGCTTATTTCTCGAGATATAGTCAAAAAACTAAAAATTTAATGATTTTAATCGTTTTTAGGCGCTATCTCGCTTATTTCACGAGATATAGTCAAAAAACTAAAAAATTTAATGATTTTTATCGTTTTTAGGCGCTATCTCGCTTATTTCTCGAGATATAGTCAAAAAACTAAAAATTTAATGATTCTTTTCGTTTTTAGGCGCTATCTCGCTTATTTCTCGAGATATAGTCAAAAAACTAAAAATTTAATGATTTTAAGCGTTTTTAGGCGCTATCTCGCTTATTTCTCGAGATATAGTCAAAAAACTAAAAATTTAATGATTCTTTTCGTTTTTAGGCGCTATCTCGCTTATTTCTCGAGATATAGTCAAAAAACTAAAAATTTAATGATTTTTCGTTTTTAGGCGCTATCTCGCTTATTTCTCGAGATATAGTCAAAAAACTAAAAATTTAATGATTTTTATCGTTTTTAGGCGCTATCTCGCTTATTTCTCGAGATATAGTCAAAAAACTAAAAAATTAATGATTCTTTTCGTTTTTAGGCGCTATCTCGCTTATTTCTCGAGATATAGTCAAAAAACTAAAAATTTAATGATTTTTTATCGTTTTTAGGCGCTATCTCGCTTATTTCTCGAGATATAGTCAAAAAACTAAAAATTTAATGATTTTTCGTTTTTAGGCGCTATCTCGCTTATTTCTCGAGATATAGTCAAAAAACTAAAAATTTAATGATTTTTATCGTTTTTAGGCGCTATCTCGCTTATTTCTCGAGATATAGTCAAAAAACTAAAAATTTAATGATTTTTTATCGTTTTTAGGCGCTATCTCGCTTATTTCTCGAGATATAGTCAAAAAACTAAAAATTTAATGATTTTTATCGTTTTTAGGCGCTATCTCGCTTATTTCTCGAGATATAGTCAAAAAACTAAAAAATTTAATGATTTTTTTCGTTTTTAGGCGCTATCTCGCTTATTTCTCGAGATATAGTCAAAAAACTAAAAATTTAATGATTCTTTTCGTTTTTAGGCGCTATCTCGCTTATTTCTCGAGATATAGTCAAAAAACTAAAAATTTAATGATTTCTTATCGTTTTTAGGCGCTATCTCGCTTATTTCTCGAGATATAGTCAAAAAACTAAAAATTTAATGATTTTTTCGTTTTTAGGCGCTATCTCGCTTATTTCTCGAGATATAGTCAAAAAACTAAAAATTTAATGATTTTTTATCGTTTTTAGGCGCTATCTCGCTTATTTCTCGAGATATAGTCAAAAAACTAAAAATTTAATGATTTTTTTCGTTTTTAGGCGCTATCTCGCTTATTTCTCGAGATATAGTCAAAAAACTAAAAATTTAATGATTCTTTTCGTTTTTAGGCGCTATCTCGCTTATTTCTCGAGATATAGTCAAAAAACTAAAAATTTAATGATTTTTTTATCGTTTTTAGGCGCTATCTCGCTTATTTCTCGAGATATAGTCAAAAAACTAAAAATTTAATGATTTTTTCGTTTTTAGGCGCTATCTCGCTTATTTCTCGAGATATAGTCAAAAAACTAAAAATTTAATGATTTTTTATCGTTTTTAGGCGCTATCTCGCTTATTTCTCGAGATATAGTCAAAAAACTAAAAATTTAATGATTCTTTTCGTTTTTAAGGCGCTATCTCGCTTATTTCTCGAGATATAGTCAAAAAACTAAAAATTTAATGATTCTTTTCGTTTTTAGGCGCTATCTCGCTTATTTCTCGAGATATAGTCAAAAAACTAAAAATTTAATGATTTTTTATCGTTTTTAGGCGCTATCTCGCTTATTTCTCGAGATATAGTCAAAAAACTAAAAATTTAATGATTTTTATCGTTTTTAGGCGCTATCTCGCTTATTTCTCGAGATATAGTCAAAAAACTAAAAAATTAATGATTCTTTTCGTTTTTAAGGCGCTATCTCGCTTATTTCTCGAGATATAGTCAAAAAACTAAAAATTTAATGATTTTTATCGTTTTTAGGCGCTATCTCGCTTATTTCTCGAGATATAGTCAAAAAACTAAAAATTTAATGATTTTTATCGTTTTTAGGCGCTATCTCGCTTATTTCTCGAGATATAGTCAAAAAACTAAAAATTTAATGATTCTTTTCGTTTTTAGGCGCTATCTCGCTTATTTCTCGAGATATAGTCAAAAAACTAAAAATTTAATGATTTTTTTCGTTTTTAGGCGCTATCTCGCTTATTTCTCGAGATATAGTCAAAAAACTAAAAATTTAATGATTTTTTATCGTTTTTAGGCGCTATCTCGCTTATTTCTCGAGATATAGTCAAAAAACTAAAAATTTAATGATTCTTTTCGTTTTAAGGCGCTATCTCGCTTATTTCTCGAGATATAGTCAAAAAACTAAAAATTTAATGATTTTTTATCGTTTTTAGGCGCTATCTCGCTTATTTCTCGAGATATAGTCAAAAAACTAAAAATTTAATGATTCTTTTCGTTTTAAGGCGCTATCTCGCTTATTTCTCGAGATATAGTCAAAAAACTAAAAATTTAATGATTTTATCGTTTTTAGGCGCTATCTCGCTTATTTCTCGAGATATAGTCAAAAAACTAAAAATTTAATGATTCTTTTCGTTTTAAGGCGCTATCTCGCTTATTTCTCGAGATATAGTCAAAAAACTAAAAATTTAATGATTTTTTTCGTTTTTAGGCGCTATCTCGCTTATTTCCGAGATATAGTAAAACAAAAAATAAAATTAAAATTGATTTTTATCGTTTTTAGGCGCTATCTCGCTTATTTTCGAGATATAGTCAAAAAACTAAAAATTTAATGATTTTTTCGTTTTTAGGCGCTATCTCGCTTATTTCTCGAGATATAGTCAAAAAACTAAAAATTTAATGATTTTTTTCGTTTTTAGGCGCTATCTCGCTTATTTCTCGAGATATAGTCAAAAAACTAAAAATTTAATGATTTTTTTCGTTTTTAGGCGCTATCTCGCTTATTTCTCGAGATATAGTCAAAAAACTAAAAATTTAATGATTCTTTTCGTTTTTAGGCGCTATCTCGCTTATTTCACGAGATATAGTCAAAAAACTAAAAATTTAATGATTTTTTATCGTTTTAAGGCGCTATCTCGCTTATTTCTCGAGATATAGTCAAAAAACTAAAAATTTAATGATTTTTATCGTTTTAGGCGCTATCTCGCTTATTTCACGAGATATAGTCAAAAAAACTAAAAATTTAATGATTTCTTTTCGTTTTTAGGCGCTATCTCGCTTATTTCACGAGATATAGTCAAAAAACTAAAAATTTAATGATTTTTTATCGTTTTAAGGCGCTATCTCGCTTATTTCTCGAGATATAGTCAAAAAACTAAAAATTTAATGATTTTTTCGTTTTTAGGCGCTATCTCGCTTATTTCTCGAGATATAGTCAAAAAACTAAAAATTTAATGATTTTTTTCGTTTTTAGGCGCTATCTCGCTTATTTCTCGAGATATAGTCAAAAAACTAAAAATTTAATGATTCTTTTCGTTTTTAGGCGCTATCTCGCTTATTTCTCGAGATATAGTCAAAAAACTAAAAATTTAATGATTTTTATCGTTTTTAGGCGCTATCTCGCTTATTTCTCGAGATATAGTCAAAAAACTAAAAATTTAATGATTCTTTTCGTTTTTAGGCGCTATCTCGCTTATTTCTCGAGATATAGTCAAAAAACTAAAAATTTAATGATTTTTTTCGTTTTTAGGCGCTATCTCGCTTATTTCTCGAGATATAGTCAAAAAACTAAAAATTTAATGATTTTTTATCGTTTTTAGGCGCTATCTCGCTTATTTCTCGAGATATAGTCAAAAAACTAAAAATTTAATGATTTTTATCGTTTTTAGGCGCTATCTCGCTTATTTCTCGAGATATAGTCAAAAAACTAAAAATTTAATGATTTTTTTCGTTTTTAGGCGCTATCTCGCTTATTTCTCGAGATATAGTCAAAAAACTAAAAATTTAATGATTTTTTTCGTTTTTAGGCGCTATCTCGCTTATTTCTCGAGATATAGTCAAAAAACTAAAAATTTAATGATTTTTTATCGTTTTTAGGCGCTATCTCGCTTATTTCTCGAGATATAGTCAAAAAACTAAAAATTTAATGATTTTTTATCGTTTTTAGGCGCTATCTCGCTTATTTCACGAGATATAGTCAAAAACTAAAAAAAACTAAAAATTTAATGATTTTTATCGTTTTTAGGCGCTATCTCGCTTATTTCTCGAGATATAGTCAAAAAACTAAAAATTTAATGATTTTATCGTTTTAGGCGCTATCTCGCTTATTTCTCGAGATATAGTCAAAAAACTAAAAATTTAATGATTCTTTATCGTTTTTAGGCGCTATCTCGCTTATTTCTCGAGATATAGTCAAAAAACTAAAAATTTAATGATTTTTATCGTTTTTAGGCGCTATCTCGCTTATTTCTCGAGATATAGTCAAAAAACTAAAAATTTAATGATTTTTTATCGTTTTTAGGCGCTATCTCGCTTATTTCTCGAGATATAGTCAAAAAACTAAAAATTTAATGATTCTTTTCGTTTTTAGGCGCTATCTCGCTTATTTCTCGAGATATAGTCAAAAAACTAAAAATTTAATGATTTTTATCGTTTTTAGGCGCTATCTCGCTTATTTCACGAGATATAGTCAAAAAACTAAAAATTTAATGATTTTTATCGTTTTTAGGCGCTATCTCGCTTATTTCTCGAGATATAGTCAAAAAACTAAAAATTTAATGATTTTTATCGTTTTAAGGCGCTATCTCGCTTATTTCTCGAGATATAGTCAAAAAACTAAAAATTTAATGATTTTTTTCGTTTTTAGGCGCTATCTCGCTTATTTCTCGAGATATAGTCAAAAAACTAAAAATTTAATGATTTTTTATCGTTTTTAGGCGCTATCTCGCTTATTTCACGAGATATAGTCAAAAAACTAAAAATTTAATGATTCTTTTCGTTTTTAGGCGCTATCTCGCTTATTTCTCGAGATATAGTCAAAAAACTAAAAATTTAATGATTTTTTTCGTTTTTAGGCGCTATCTCGCTTATTTCTCGAGATATAGTCAAAAAACTAAAAATTTAATGATTTTTTATCGTTTTTAGGCGCTATCTCGCTTATTTCTCGAGATATAGTCAAAAAACTAAAAATTTAATGATTCTTTTCGTTTTTAGGCGCTATCTCGCTTATTTCACGAGATATAGTCAAAAAACTAAAAATTTAATGATTTTTTATCGTTTTTAGGCGCTATCTCGCTTATTTCTCGAGATATAGTCAAAAAACTAAAAATTTAATGATTTTTATCGTTTTTAGGCGCTATCTCGCTTATTTCTCGAGATATAGTCAAAAAACTAAAAATTTAATGATTTTTATCGTTTTTAGGCGCTATCTCGCTTATTTCTCGAGATATAGTCAAAAAACTAAAAAAATTAATGATTTTGTTCGTTTTTAGGCGCTATCTCGCTTATTTCTCGAGATATAGTCAAAAAACTAAAAATTTAATGATTCTTTTCGTTTTTAGGCGCTATCTCGCTTATTTCTCGAGATATAGTCAAAAAACTAAAAATTTAATGATTTTTTATCGTTTTTAGGCGCTATCTCGCTTATTTCTCGAGATATAGTCAAAAAACTAAAAATTTAATGATTTTTTTCGTTTTAAGGCGCTATCTCGCTTATTTCTCGAGATATAGTCAAAAAACTAAAAATTTAATGATTTTTTTCGTTTTTAGGCGCTATCTCGCTTATTTCTCGAGATATAGTCAAAAAACTAAAAATTTAATGATTTTTTCGTTTTTAGGCGCTATCTCGCTTATTTCACGAGATATAGTCAAAAAACTAAAAATTTAATGATTTTTTATCGTTTTTAGGCGCTATCTCGCTTATTTCTCGAGATATAGTCAAAAAACTAAAAATTTAATGATTTTTATCGTTTTTAGGCGCTATCTCGCTTATTTCTCGAGATATAGTCAAAAAACTAAAAATTTAATGATTCTTTTCGTTTTTAAGGCGCTATCTCGCTTATTTCTCGAGATATAGTCAAAAAACTAAAAATTTAATGATTTTTTATCGTTTTTAGGCGCTATCTCGCTTATTTCTCGAGATATAGTCAAAAAACTAAAAAATTTAATGATTCTTTTCGTTTTAGGCGCTATCTCGCTTATTTCTCGAGATATAGTCAAAAAAACTAAAAATTTAATGATTTTTTATCGTTTTTAGGCGCTATCTCGCTTATTTCTCGAGATATAGTCAAAAAACTAAAAATTTAATGATTCTTATCGTTTTTAGGCGCTATCTCGCTTATTTCTCGAGATATAGTCAAAAAACTAAAAATTTAATGATTTTTTTCGTTTTTAGGCGCTATCTCGCTTATTTCTCGAGATATAGTCAAAAAACTAAAAATTTAATGATTTTTTATCGTTTTAAGGCGCTATCTCGCTTATTTCACGAGATATAGTCAAAAAACTAAAAAATTTAATGATTCTTTTCGTTTTAAGGCGCTATCTCGCTTATTTCTCGAGATATAGTCAAAAAACTAAAAATTTAATGATTTTTTATCGTTTTTAGGCGCTATCTCGCTTATTTCTCGAGATATAGTCAAAAAACTAAAAATTTAATGATTCTTTTCGTTTTAAGGCGCTATCTCGCTTATTTCTCGAGATATAGTCAAAAAACTAAAAATTTAATGATTTTTTTCGTTTTTAAGGCGCTATCTCGCTTATTTCTCGAGATATAGTCAAAAAACTAAAAATTTAATGATTTTTATCGTTTTTAGGCGCTATCTCGCTTATTTCTCGAGATATAGTCAAAAAACTAAAAATTTAATGATTTTTTTCGTTTTTAGGCGCTATCTCGCTTATTTCTCGAGATATAGTCAAAAAACTAAAAATTTAATGATTCTTTTCGTTTTAAGGCGCTATCTCGCTTATTTCTCGAGATATAGTCAAAAAACTAAAAATTTAATGATTTTTTATCGTTTTAAGGCGCTATCTCGCTTATTTCTCGAGATATAGTCAAAAAACTAAAAATTTAATGATTTATATCGTTTTAAGGCGCTATCTCGCTTATTTCACGAGATATAGTCAAAAAACTAAAAATTTAATGATTCTTTTATCGTTTTTAGGCGCTATCTCGCTTATTTCTCGAGATATAGTCAAAAAACTAAAAATTTAATGATTCTTTTCGTTTTTAGGCGCTATCTCGCTTATTTCTCGAGATATAGTCAAAAAACTAAAAATTTAATGATTTTTTTATCGTTTTTAGGCGCTATCTCGCTTATTTCTCGAGATATAGTCAAAAAACTAAAAATTTAATGATTCTTTTCGTTTTAAGGCGCTATCTCGCTTATTTCTCGAGATATAGTCAAAAAACTAAAAATTTAATGATTTTTTCGTTTTTAGGCGCTATCTCGCTTATTTCTCGAGATATAGTCAAAAACTAAAAAACTAAAAATTTAATGATTTTTTTTATCGTTTTAGGCGCTATCTCGCTTATTTCTCGAGATATAGTCAAAAAACTAAAAATTTAATGATTTTTATCGTTTTTAGGCGCTATCTCGCTTATTTCTCGAGATATAGTCAAAAAACTAAAAATTTAATGATTTTTATCGTTTTTAGGCGCTATCTCGCTTATTTCTCGAGATATAGTCAAAAAACTAAAAATTTAATGATTTTTATCGTTTTTAGGCGCTATCTCGCTTATTTCACGAGATATAGTCAAAAAACTAAAAATTTAATGATTTTTATCGTTTTTAGGCGCTATCTCGCTTATTTCTCGAGATATAGTCAAAAAACTAAAAATTTAATGATTTTTTTCGTTTTTAGGCGCTATCTCGCTTATTTCTCGAGATATAGTCAAAAAACTAAAAATTTAATGATTTTTATCGTTTTTAGGCGCTATCTCGCTTATTTCTCGAGATATAGTCAAAAAACTAAAAATTTAATGATTTTTATCGTTTTAAGGCGCTATCTCGCTTATTTCTCGAGATATAGTCAAAAAACTAAAAATTTAATGATTTTTTTCGTTTTTAGGCGCTATCTCGCTTATTTCACGAGATATAGTCAAAAAACTAAAAATTTAATGATTTTTTATCGTTTTTAGGCGCTATCTCGCTTATTTCTCGAGATATAGTCAAAAAACTAAAAATTTAATGATTTTTATCGTTTTTAGGCGCTATCTCGCTTATTTCTCGAGATATAGTCAAAAAACTAAAAATTTAATGATTTTTTATCGTTTTTAAGGCGCTATCTCGCTTATTTCTCGAGATATAGTCAAAAAACTAAAAATTTAATGATTTTTATCGTTTTTAGGCGCTATCTCGCTTATTTCTCGAGATATAGTCAAAAAACTAAAAATTTAATGATTCTTTTCGTTTTTAGGCGCTATCTCGCTTATTTCTCGAGATATAGTCAAAAAACTAAAAATTTAATGATTTTTATCGTTTTTAGGCGCTATCTCGCTTATTTCTCGAGATATAGTCAAAAAACTAAAAATTTAATGATTTTTATCGTTTTTAGGCGCTATCTCGCTTATTTCTCGAGATATAGTCAAAAAACTAAAAATTTAATGATTCTTTTCGTTTTTAGGCGCTATCTCGCTTATTTCTCGAGATATAGTCAAAAAACTAAAAATTTAATGATTTTTTCGTTTTTAGGCGCTATCTCGCTTATTTCTCGAGATATAGTCAAAAAACTAAAAATTTAATGATTTATATCGTTTTTAGGCGCTATCTCGCTTATTTCTCGAGATATAGTCAAAAAACTAAAAATTTAATGATTTTTATCGTTTTTAGGCGCTATCTCGCTTATTTCTCGAGATATAGTCAAAAAACTAAAAATTTAATGATTTTTTTCGTTTTTAGGCGCTATCTCGCTTATTTCTCGAGTTATGGTCAAAAAACTAAAAATTTAATGATTTTTTATCGTTTTTAGGCGCTATCTCGCTTATTTCACGAGATATAGTCAAAAAACTAAAAATTTAATGATTCTTTTCGTTTTTAGGCGCTATCTCGCTTATTTCTCGAGTTATGGTCAAAAAACTAAAAATTTAATGATTTTTTATCGTTTTTAGGCGCTATCTCGCTTATTTCTCGAGATATAGTCAAAAAACTAAAAATTTAATGATTTTTATCGTTTTTAGGCGCTATCTCGCTTATTTCTCGAGATATAGTCAAAAAACTAAAAATTTAATGATTTTTTTCGTTTTTAGGCGCTATCTCGCTTATTTCACGAGATATAGTCAAAAAACTAAAAATTTAATGATTTTTTATCGTTTTTAGGCGCTATCTCGCTTATTTCTCGAGATATAGTCAAAAAACTAAAAATTTAATGATTTTTTATCGTTTTTAGGCGCTATCTCGCTTATTTCTCGAGATATAGTCAAAAAACTAAAAATTTAATGATTTTTTTCGTTTTTAGGCGCTATCTCGCTTATTTCACGAGATATAGTCAAAAAAACTAAAAATTTAATGATTTTTTATCGTTTTTAGGCGCTATCTCGCTTATTTCTCGAGATATAGTCAAAAAACTAAAAATTTAATGATTTTTTATCGTTTTTAGGCGCTATCTCGCTTATTTCTCGAGATATAGTCAAAAAACTAAAAATTTAATGATTTTTTTCGTTTTTAGGCGCTATCTCGCTTATTTCACGAGATATAGTCAAAAAACTAAAAATTTAATGATTTTATCGTTTTTAGGCGCTATCTCGCTTATTTCTCGAGATATAGTCAAAAAACTAAAAATTTAATGATTTTATCGTTTTTAGGCGCTATCTCGCTTATTTCTCGAGATATAGTCAAAAAACTAAAAATTTAATGATTTTTTTCGTTTTTAGGCGCTATCTCGCTTATTTCTCGAGATATAGTCAAAAAACTAAAAATTTAATGATTTTTATCGTTTTTAGGCGCTATCTCGCTTATTTCTCGAGATATAGTCAAAAAACTAAAAATTTAATGATTTTTATCGTTTTTAGGCGCTATCTCGCTTATTTCTCGAGATATAGTCAAAAAACTAAAAATTTAATGATTTTTATCGTTTTTAGGCGCTATCTCGCTTATTTCTCGAGATATAGTCAAAAAACTAAAAATTTAATGATTCTTTATCGTTTTTAGGCGCTATCTCGCTTATTTCTCGAGATATAGTCAAAAAACTAAAAATTTAATGATTTTTTCGTTTTTAGGCGCTATCTCGCTTATTTCTCGAGATATAGTCAAAAAACTAAAAATTTAATGATTTTTATCGTTTTTAGGCGCTATCTCGCTTATTTCTCGAGATATAGTCAAAAAACTAAAAATTTAATGATTTTTATCGTTTTTAGGCGCTATCTCGCTTATTTCTCGAGATATAGTCAAAAAACTAAAAATTTAATGATTCTTTTCGTTTTTAGGCGCTATCTCGCTTATTTCTCGAGATATAGTCAAAAAAACTAAAAATTTAATGATTTTTATCGTTTTTAGGCGCTATCTCGCTTATTTCTCGAGATATAGTCAAAAAACTAAAAATTTAATGATTTTTATCGTTTTAAGGCGCTATCTCGCTTATTTCTCGAGATATAGTCAAAAAACTAAAAATTTAATGATTTTTTTCGTTTTTAGGCGCTATCTCGCTTATTTCTCGAGATATAGTCAAAAAAACTAAAAATTTAATGATTTTTATCGTTTTTAGGCGCTATCTCGCTTATTTCTCGAGATATAGTCAAAAAAACTAAAAATTTAATGATTTATATCGTTTTTAGGCGCTATCTCGCTTATTTCTCGAGATATAGTCAAAAAACTAAAAATTTAATGATTATTTTCGTTTTTAGGCGCTATCTCGCTTATTTCTCGAGTTATGGTCAAAAAACTAAAAATTTAATGATTTATATCGTTTTTAGGCGCTATCTCGCTTATTTCTCGAGATATAGTCAAAAAACTAAAAATTTAATGATTTTTTATCGTTTTTAGGCGCTATCTCGCTTATTTCTCGAGATATAGTCAAAAAACTAAAAATTTAATGATTCTTTATCGTTTTAAGGCGCTATCTCGCTTATTTCTCGAGATATAGTCAAAAACCTAAAAATTTAATGATTTTTATCGTTTTTAGGCGCTATCTCGCTTATTTCTCGAGATATAGTCAAAAAAAACTAAAAATTTAATGATTTATATCGTTTTTAGGCGCTATCTCGCTTATTTCTCGAGATATAGTCAAAAAAACTAAAAATTTAATGATTTTTATCGTTTTTAGGCGCTATCTCGCTTATTTCACGAGATATAGTCAAAAAACTAAAAATTTAATGATTTTTATCGTTTTAAGGCGCTATCTCGCTTATTTCTCGAGATATAGTCAAAAAACTAAAAATTTAATGATTCTTTTCGTTTTTAGGCGCTATCTCGCTTATTTCACGAGATATAGTCAAAAAACTAAATTAATGATTCTTTTCGTTTTTAGGCGCTATCTCGCTTATTTCTCGAGATATAGTCAAAAAAAACTACAAATTTATTGATATTTTTCGCTTTTAGGCGCTATCTCGCTTATTTCACGAGTTATGGTCAAAAAACTAAAAATTTAATGATATATTTCGTTTTTAGGCGCTATCTCGCTTATTTCTCGAGTTATGGTCAAAAAACTTAAAAATTAATGATTCTATTCGTTTTAAGGCGCTATCTCGCTTATTTCTCGAGATATAGTCAAAAAAATAAAAATTTAATGATTCTTATCGTTTTTAGGCGCTATCTCGCTTATTTCACGAGATATAGTCAAAAAACTAAAAATTTAATGATTCTTTTCGTTTTTAGGCGCTATCTCGCTTATTTCTCGAGATATAGTCAAAAAACTAAAAATTTAATGATATTTTTCGTTTTTAGGCGCTATCTCGCTTATTTCTCGAGTTATGGTCAAAAAACTAAAAATTTAATGATTTTTTTCGTTTTTAGGCGCTATCTCGCTTATTTCTCGAGATATAGTCAAAAAACTAAAAATTTAATGATTCTTTTCGTTTTTAGGCGCTATCTCGCTTATTTCTCGAGATATAGTCAAAAAACTAAAAATTTAATGATTTTATCGTTTTTAGGCGCTATCTCGCTTATTTCACGAGATATAGTCAAAAAACTAAAAATTTAATGATTTATATCGTTTTAAGGCGCTATCTCGCTTATTTCTCGAGATATAGTCAAAAAACTAAAAATTTAATGATTCTTTTCGTTTTGTATTTAGGCGCTATCTCGCTTATTTCTCGAGATATAGTCAAAAAACTAAAAATTTAATGATTTTTTTGTCGTTTTAAGGCGCTATCTCGCTTATTTCTCGAGATATAGTCAAAAAACTAAAAATTTAATGATTCTTATCGTTTTTAGGCGCTATCTCGTTATTTGAGATATAGAAAAAAAAAATATGATTTTCGTTTTATCGCTTATTTCTCGAGATATAGTCAAAAAACTTAAATTAATGATTAGTAAAAAAAAAATTTAATGATTTTTTTTATCGTTTTAAGGCGCTATCTCGCTTATTTCTCGAGATATAGTCAAAAAACTAAAAATTTAATGATTCTTATCGTTTTTAGGCGCTATCTCGCTTATTTCACGAGATATAGCCAAAAAACTAAAAATTTAATGATTCTTTTCGTTTTAAGGCGCTATCTCGCTTATTTCTCGAGATATAGTCAAAACAAGTTGTCTTTCGTTGGTGACGGTCGTGTTTTTACGTGCTCTCAAGTATTTATTGTTCTATTGTGTTTACGGTGTTTAAATTTGTTTAATCTGGTAAATAATTCTAACAGGGATTGCAAATATACGTGTACTTATTTACGTTTGCAAAAAAAAGCTTTGCCAAGTTTTTATACACTTTAATTTGCAGTTTAACTGATGCTGCAGTGCCTTACTTAAAGAAAACATACGTTCATACATATATACATATATTTGCATTTGCTTATTCTGTGTCTACTAACAACAAACAGCTTGTCAATTTTATTACTCTCGCTTTTCAGCATCAGTCCGCTTTCGTCCGCTCTTATCCGACGGTTCTATCTGCTCACGCTCTCTTGCTCTCTTTATTTTTTACCGTTTCAACGTACTCATTGCATTGAAACGTTAATACATACATATATTCTTGCACTCTTCATTGTTTTGTTTAAGCATTTCGATTTGCTTATTTCATTGTTTACATTTTTCAATATGTTTACCTGCTGCAGCAAGAATTGTAAAACGGTTGGTATAACCAACCAAGACTTTATTTTATGTAGATTGTGTGACAACGCGATCCATATGAAATGTGCTGGCTTTACTGCCAAAATAAGGGACTGCTTAGTTGCTGACTCTGGCCTGAAATGGTATTGTGAGTCCTGCAAAGAGGTTGAGAAAGAAACTGCTCAATTCATAAGGCAGACTCACCTAAGCTTTGTATCTATGAACAAAGCGTTTAATAATCTGCATACGGCTTTCAAGGAGCTTGAGGCGAATTTTAAAAATGGCAAGATCATGACGGAATCTCCGATGCGCAAAAAGACTTCGGGTCCTTTTCCACCTAGTGTCCCACCTGTCCTGCCAACCAAGCCACTACTGGTGCCAAGTAATAATCCCACATCGGGGCCTATTGCTGGCCCATTAATGGTTTTTAACTCGCCAGCTAGATATCCTATTAATAACTTAACCACAGCTAACAATCCTTTACAAGTGCCCTCTGATCCTACAGCTTGTGTGCCTAGTAATCCTACTGTAGGTACAGCCGGCACTCCCAAGCCTCTTGTGGTTGTGCCTATCAACAAATTTATCTTTGTGTCTTGTAGTGTATTCATATATGTTATTTCAAATACATATAAAACGTAACTTGTAACACTTTGTTGCAAGTATAAATTAACCTTAACACGCTCAGCATAAACATATATATGTATGCGCATACCAAAGCACATACATACATATGGTCTGCGCGTGTAAGTAATATGAAGCCTCTTTAGAAGGCCACGCAAGCGTGAGACCGTTGCCCTACGGGAAACGCCGCGCTTGCACTTAAGCCAAACGTATGAGTACAATCGCTCTCCCTCTCTTTGTAGCTGTTAACTGATAACATCATAAGTTTATAAATGTTAACCATAAGCTAAGAATATATTTCAATTCCAATAAAGACATTCAATAAAGTGCCTTTCGAAAAGACAGTCGAAGTGTTTCTCTTTAACCATTTCATGGCGACCGTGACAGCGATCCGGTTCGCAGAACAAGTACAGTAAAGTACTAAAACAATTAAATACAAACTTGCAATGAAATTATAAAACAGTGAAAAGTGTGGAAAATACCAAAAACTACTAACTGAGTGAAGCTAAAGAACTATGTACAAAAAACAATAAATAAATGGCGCAACAACAATAAACAGATGAAACTACAACTGTGCAACAAGAATTTTATGTGCTCAGCTCAACAACATCAACAACAAATAAACAACCATAAATAGATGACAACAACAACAGCATCAATGGATCGTCGAGGGAAACCAAAAACCAACAAACAATCTGAGTGAGTAGAGTGTATAGATATGGGAAAACGCGGTGGAGTAAAAAAATAAAATAACAAAAAGGATAGCACACATAAAGTGGCTATTATTTACAAAAACTCCGCCACCCGCGTGGGAAACAGCTGCAAAATTGTAAGCTGAACTTGACTATTTAAAGTCAATTTCAAGAACCCCAAACTATACATCTCACTCAGCTCACATTAAAAATATAAATAAAACAGCTTTTAAAGAATATCGTCCAATTAAAGATCTACCAAAAAGGAAGAAGATGTGCCCTCAGGACTGCGCGGGACCATTGGAGTCGCCACATTGCCAATATACATGCACAACGAAGAAAAATAAAGCGCAGAAGGCATAGGACCGCCATCTGCGCCATCGAGGGAGCATCAGCTTGACGACTAGCTGATGCATAATCAGTAGCAGACAAGAGAAAGTGCGGAAGGCGTAGGATCGCCTTTTGCACCAACGTTGGAATACAGAGCGAAAGGCAAACCGTCTTTTGCTCAATCGAGGGAGCATCAGCGTGCCATATCCGGCGACGCCCAGCTGATGCAAACGATCAACGGCAGCAGAAATCATCGGAAGCAGCATATATGTATATTATAATTAAATTTGTTTTATAAAATTGTAAAATCGCGCGGAGCCATTTCCGCCCGATTAGAAGCATAGCCCGTAAAGCTATGCGACCCATTAGGGAGGAGATCATTGTAAAGATCGAAGTAGGCATCATTATTTGATTTAGAAATATTTAAATATGTAATAAAAGTTAAGAAATTAAAATAATTTAAGTTTATATATACATATATATATGAAAATATTAAAAAAAATATATGATAGGAACTTTACGCCATCCATGAGGTGTATAAGGATCGTGCATCTTAGATGCCGATATTCTTAAAATTAAAATACACAACTTATACACAGATAACAAAAAAATTATTACCACAAGTAACCATCTTGCGCATTGCGCTAGTTACGCCAGATATAAATAAATTAAATAAAATGAAAATATTAACAACGCATTTAAAAAAAAAAAAAGAAAGAAAGTACATAAAAAAAAAAAAAAAAAAAATAAAATAAATTTATTTTTTATTATATAATGACTAATTTAACCTTTTAAAAAATAAATACCTATACTTAATAAAAAAAAAAAAAAATAAAAATTTTAATACAAAATATGCGGAATCATAATACATATATACATTATCTGACCGTTTTCAAACAAAAACGGCATAAAAAGAGAATGCGTAGCTTGAGGTGTAAGCGCAAAAAGAAGCGTGTAACATCCAAGTAATGGATTCTGACCATTCTTTAAAAACATAACTGACATACTCAAATTAAGTACCGACTATGACACTTGAAACCCGAAGTAAATTTGCAAAATAGTTTTCGAGCCAAAAGATAGGTGCTTTAGTAAAAACTTACAATAAAGTTAACCTCCCGACAAACACCTTCCGTGTTTTCTATTCACTTTACACAATGAAATGTCCAGTTCGACAAATAAAATTGTATTAAATAAAATAATTGATTGCAATAAAACATTTATTATTTGTCCCAAATAAAGCCTCTCCAGGCACAACAAGTAGCAAACAAAATTTTGTGGCAGATGCCCATTCTAGGATATTGTTATCCTAATTATATCCAAATCAAAAGACTTACGAAATAAAGTCCTGAAGTCGCTACCAGGCACCACAGTAGACAAAATAATCATGCGCATGAATATAACAAGAATCTTTGCTTAGGCAAAATCTTGAAAAGCTTCTAAGCCCAACGTCATCACAAATGACGGAATAAGAAAAGTAGTGACCTTGCGTATAACAAACTCCAAATTGTTTATTAAAACAAGGAAATAAAGTTATCGCAAGAAGTTAGCGATTTGTATACTAATGGAGTTATCGACTTAGGTCAATTTTTCCAAAGGCTCGAAACGGGGGCCGGTATACTTACAATCAGCAAACTCAAGTGGCACCGAGCAGAAATATCATTGAATTAATTTCAATAGATAATTTCAAATATATGGGCAATAATGTATAAAAGAGTAGCTACTCAAGCCGGTGATCCAAATAAATAAAAGTACAAGAAGCAATAATGTCTACAATTAATAAGTAATATTCCAACTAAAGGAATCCTTTATATTCTAGTTCAGTCCAATGAAGACGTTCATTACGGACATAGAAACTAAAAATAAAAATTACACCTTGACTTACTCGTGCATAGATTGACAGTAAAACGTCTTCTACACACCCACCAGACAGAGAAAAAAAAAAACATAGGAGAAAGAGATAACATCATAATCTCAAAATAAAAAATAAATAAATAAATAAAAAAAAATAAAATGATAATATAATAAAAAAAAAAAAATGAAAATATATTTCAAAAAACAAAACGAAAATAATATAAAATTAATACATACGAAAAAAAATATAAAATAATTTAAGAAAAACAAATAATTTTAAAACGGTCTGATCAGCCGTATACATATAAAACTTATTTAAAAAAAAAAAAAACACAATAAATCATTTAAAAACAAAGAAGCTAATTATAACACTAAATAACTACACTTTTATATATTTATATTATTCAATTTTTATATTTCTAATAATTACAATCATGTATACTATAAATAACTACATATTCATAATATTACGTTATTTTTTAAAAAGGGAGGTGTAGTGTATTCATATATGTTATTTCAAATATATATAAAACGTAACTTGTAACACTTTGTTGCAAGTATAAATTAACCTAAACACGCTCAGCATAAACATATATATGTATGCGCATACCAAAGCACATACATACATATGGTCTGCGCGTGTAAGTAATATGAAGCCTCTTTAGAAGGCCACGCAAGCGTGAGACCGTTGCCCTACGGGAAACGCCGCGCTTGCACTTAAGCCAAACGTATGAGTACAATCGCTCTCCCTCTCTTTGTAGCTGTTAACTGATAACATCATAAGTTTATAAATGTTAACCATAAGCTAAGAATATATTTCAATTCCAATAAAGACATTCAATAAAGTGCCTTTCGAAAAGACAGTCGAAGTGTTTCTCTTTAACCATTTCAGTCTAGGCTAGCATCCGATACTTCATCGGATGATGTTAGTGCCTACATTAAAAGTTATATCGAGTCCCCACATATTAGGGTGGAAAAATTTAAATTCAAACACGCCCGAAGCATATCTTCTTTTAAGTTGAGTGTTCCGCCCGAACTTTTCACGACGATTTGTTCTGAAAAGTTTTGGCCGCCGCAGCTCGTTGTAAAGGAGTATGTGAATAGGCGTAATGATAATTTTAATAAAAATGGTATTAGGATTAGTGCACAGCCTGTTAGCCACCCTGTGGCCTCCACGTCGTCGGCAAAAAACTAATTAGCTTGGCCTACCAAAATGTTAGAGGCCTTAACACTAAACTTGCCAAATTATATGTAAACAGCCTATCTTTTGATTCACAAATAGTTGCACTTACAGAAACCTGGTTAAAACCCGATATTTCTGATTATTCCGTTTTTCCTTCTAAATATAACTTGTACAGATGCGATCGCACTTCCCGCAAAGGGGGTGGTGTTCTCATTGCTGTTGACTCCTGTATTTCCTCTGAACAGATTCTTTCTCAGGATCTTCCGGACATAGAGTTTTTATGTGTTAAAATATTACTAAACGGCCGTTCACTTTATGTTACTTGCTCTTATATTCCTCCTCAATCTGATATTAACATTTACTCATCCCATCTGAGTGCCCTGCAACTTGTTTCGTCATTTTTGACAGATATGGATAATCTGATAGTGGTTGGTGATTTTAATCTGCCACATGTTGCATGGTCTGTGAATGACACATCTTCGGCGGTGTTACCAGTCACTTCTGATGATTTTATCGATGGCCTACTGGAGTTAGGCCTATCGCAAGTTAACAGGGTGCATAACTGTAGTGGTAGAATGTTGGACTTAATATTTGTTTCTGACTCAGATTGCAGTAATGCTTGTAGAATACCCCCTCTAGTGCTTCCGGAAGATACCTACCATCCAACCTTAGAACTATCCATCGAAATTCTTAACCCTAGTTCAATATCTAATAATACATTAAAAACCCGTTGCTTTCGTAAAACTAATTTTACTAAATTAAATTATCTTCTTCAACATACTAATTGGTCTCGCCTTTATTCTTGTAGTGATATAGAAACTGCCATTGCCATATTTTATAGGACCTTGAATTCGCTTTTGGATATTTGTGTTCCCCTCACTCGTTCTTCAAGTGTTAATAAACCACCTTGGTTTACGAGGGAACTATCGAAATTGAAAAACGCGAAGACAAGATCATATAAAAATTTAAAAAATCGGGAACTACTTTAGATTTATCTTCGTATTTAGTAGCAAAATCTAGTTTTCTTTCTCTTAACACATCTTGTTATAATAATTATCTTAATCGTTGTAGACTAAACTTTTCACGTGACCCTAAACAGTTTTATAAATTTGTTAACTCTAAACGTAAGTCTTCTTGCTTGCCTACCTCAGTATACCTTGATAATACAAAAGCAAGTTCTGATCAGGCAGTAGCCGATCTATTTGCTGAGTATTTTCAATCAGTATATTCAACGAATTTACATAGTTGCAGTAATTCCTATCCTTTTCGAGTTCAATCGTCAAATTGCATATACATATATCCCAGTTATAACTGAGTGTACGCTTCTAAGTGACCTTAACTCTATCAAACCAGGCTATCTGCCTGGTCCTGATGGAGTGGCAGGTTGTATACTTAGATACATTGCGGATTCACTTTGTAAACCCTTACATAAATTATTTAACTTGTCGGTTGACTCAACAGTGTTTCCTGCTATATGGAAGGAATCTTTTATTATTCCACTCCATAAAAATTCTTCTAAGTCTAACGTTAAAAATTATAGAGGCATATCCAAGTTGTCCGCCATTCCTAAAGTCTTTGAAAAAATTATATGTTCTCAACTGCAACACACATGTAGTTCAATTATATCGCCTTATCAACACGGTTTTGTTAGGCGTAGATCTACTACCACTAACCTTCTTGAATTCACTTCGCTTGTTATCAAAGGGTTTCAGGAAAAAAAGCAAACTGACGTTGTTTACACCGATTTTAGTAAGGCATTTGATTCTGTTAGTCATTCTCTGTTGCTTCAAAAATTAAAAATTATTGGATTTCCATCAAAACTCGTATTGTGGCTTTCGGAGTACTTGTGTGGCCGAACACAAAAAGTTGTTTTTAAGTCGTCTGTATCTAAACCTATTTTAGTTACCTCTGGTGTTCCCCAAGGTAGTCACCTTGGTCCTTTGCTATTTAATTTGTTTATTAACGATCTTCCAGCTGTTATTACTAACTCTTTTGCTTATATGTTTGCTGATGATGTAAAACTATGTTTCACCTACAATGATGCTTCTCTGTGCAACTTACTACAGTCGGATTTGTGTGCGCTGTCGGCCTGGTGTCGCTTTAACTTACTCAATTTAAACTGTTCAAAATGTAAAGTCATGTCTTTTTGTAGAAGTACCCCTCATACTGCTCACTACTTGCTTGATGCTTCACCACTTGACCGCGTGTTTGAAATTAAAGATTTAGGCATTATTCTTGATCCTAAATTAAAGTTTGACGCTCATATTTCGTATATGGTCAATAAGGCCATTAATGTCCTTGGCTTCATCAAGCGGTGGTCGAAAGAGTTTAATGATCCCTACACCACTAAAACGCTTTATACATCCCTAGTTCGTCCCATCCTGGAGTATGGATCTTGTGTGTGGTCCCCACAATACTCGATTCACCAGGATAAAATTGAATCTGTGCAGAAGAAATTTCTTCTATTTGCCCTTAGAAGTTTTAACTGGGTTCCTGGAGTAGACTTACCCCCGTATTCAAGTAGACTCCTTTTGATTAATCTTCCCTCCCTGTTAAACCGTAGAACTATGCATGGAGTATTATTTATTACTAACTTACTTAATGGTGAAATCGACTCATCAGTTCTTTTGAGTCGAATTAAATTTAATGTCCCAATTAGATCTTCACGTAACTTTTTACCCCTTAGCCTTGATCGTTGCTTCAGCAACTATTTAATTCATGAACCATTTCGTGTTATATGTTCTGACTATAACAAACTTTATTCTCTTGTCTCCTTGGAGGCCTCATCTCCAGTACTAAAAAGATCGATCCTTTTTGCTTTATCTAATCGTAACCACTAACTACTAATCTAATGCTGGTCTGATTGGGTTTTTCTGGGTTTTTCCCAATCCTCGCAACAAATGTTGGACTACTCAATTTTTATTGAATTTCCCAGAGCTTTAACGTCTTAACTTTTGATTATATTTTCAGATTTATATATTAATCTATATTTTTATTTTAAATTATTTTAACCATTTTTTAATTTAAATTAATTTTGATTTCATTTTAATGTCAGCTGCTCATT